>VZRE01013250.1:41668-141878 GCA_013396775.1 Cephalopterus ornatus
CGGTGGCCCGGCGCGGCACTGCACTGCACGGCGGCACCGCTCCCGCCCCGCGGCCGCCCGCTCCCGCCCCGACTGTGCCCGTCCCGCTCTCGGCCTCGGTCTCGGTCTCCGTCTCGGTCCCGGACCCGGCCTGCAGCGGACAGAAGACGCCGGCGCGGTTGACAGCCCAACTTTATTGCATCTCCGGTAGTGCCTGGGCGCGTCGCGGCTGCTTCTGCCCACGACACCGCCCCTCCCCTGGGCAGGACACGCTCTCAGCCCTCCTCTCCGCTCCGGGACGTATAATTTAATTATCAACATTTCCCGCCGCGGAGCCCGAGCCCGCCCGCTCGGGACGGCCCCCGGCGTCCCCTCCCCTGGCCCGCCCCGCCCCGCCCCAGCCGGTGCATCCCGCGGCAGTAGAGGCCAGGCCGGCTGGCGGCATCCCGGCGGCAGTAGAGGGAGCTGCTTCCATGCGCTTGCTGCACCGGAGCACTGCCCACCTCCGGAGAAGGGGGTCCGGCTGCTGAAAGGGTCACCACCTGGGCAGAGGGACCAGGGGACCCAGGAGGGTGACCGCCCCAGGCTATACCGGGGCTTGGCACCCCAGCCTTCCCCGCAGCCAGTGGGCACTAGGTCCCGGGTGCTTCTTGCAGCTCATGGGATGGGTGACAGCAGGCTCTGCAAATTGGCTGTCGCACTGCTCTGGCAGAATGGTGGTCGGGGCACGTGGAGCTCTGCGGTCACAGGGCAGGAGTGGGTGCCAAGGCAGAGGACATCCAGAGTGTGAGGATGAGGGCATGGCGTGGTGCTGCCCAGCAAGGCCCTGTGGCAAGGCTGCGTGGGCTGCCAAGGAGGCAGCGTGACCTGGGCAGTGTGCAGGGGCAGGAGCGGGGCTGGCGAGTCTGTTCTGGGCTGTGGGCTATCGGTACCGACAGGCCAGCGCGTTCACATTCTTCACCACATAGAAGCTCATGGTCAGCGGGGGGATGACCAGGGTGCGGCCAGCCCGCAGAGGGCGAGGCTTCAACTCAGGGAGGGTCCCATCGTCCACCATGGTCAGTGGCTGACCGTTGAGCTGGACCAACCTGTGGGACCAAGAGAGGGTCAGGGCAGTGGCACTGAGAATGGGGCAGTGGTGGCAGCCCCAGCCACCGGCATCACACTTACTTGGAGTGGAGCCCATCCTTGCCATAGGGCTGCAGCAGGTACTGGTGGACGATCTTATCCCGCAGCGTTCCTGCCAGCTTTATTTTCTTCCGGGAGCGATGCAGGTTGATGATGTAAAGGGTGATGGACCCCCGAACATAGTTGTGGCTGCGAAGTGGAAAATGGGAGATGAGGGCTGCACTGCCGAGTGCCCTGGGAGCATTGCCTCCAAGGAGGGGATTGGGGATCTCTGCGAGAACTGGCCTCGTGCAGCCATACAGATGTCAACCATCCCAGCTGCCCCTTCACAGGCAGATGCCACCTTTCCATCACAAAGCCTGGCTCTGTCATGACACCTTTCAACCCCTGCTCCTCAGCCAGGGGTGATAGAACACAAGAGGGTGCTACAATGGTGTCCAGATCAGGGGTGATGGTCCCAGGACAGGCCCCCCCCCAGCCTTGCAAGGAGGAGGCTGAGAACGGAGGGGAACTCTGTGTGTGAGTGGCGTCTGCCCCCGCCACCCGAGGCACCTAACTGACAGGTCCAGACACTGCTCCTCTGTCCCTTCCTAATCAGGCAGCCTCAAACAAAGGCTATAAAGCACTTTGCACCTGTCAGTTACTGGACAAGGTTTCCTACCGAGTTGGAGGCATGTTGAAAGCATCTGGACTGTGTAAAGAAACAGTCTCTCCTCCTCCACAATAGCAACTTGTGTCCGCGGAGGAGGTGGACGCCCCCCCCCGGCTCGCTGGGGTGCTTTCAAAGACCTTATCTGCGAAACAATAACCAGGCCAAGCTCTCCGGCAGCGCGGCCCGGCGGGTAACCCGACCGACCGGGGCCCCTCGTGTGAAATCCACTCCCTTGATCTCTGCTGCCCGGCCTGTCCGGCGGCCGCTTCACCGATCCCGGACGGCCCCGTTCCCAGGCACGGGCTTGCCACGACTTTCATCGGAGGCATCGCCACTCCTGTGCGCTCCCTTTACTTTGACAGCGGCCAGAGCACCACCCAGGTGAATACCCTGGGAAGCCAAGCTGCCTTGACAGGCTCCTGCCCCAGCGTGTCCTTGTTGGTCTCCATCTCCTGGGGGTACCGCTTATCCCACCCTGCAGCCCACAGTCTCCCTTGCTCCGCTTACTTGTGGTAGCTGGTGCAGTGGGCATAAATCCGGAGCTTGTCGCGAATGACCCTGCCGGGGCGGGGTTTCCTTTGCAGACCGGCTACGTGGATCGCCAGCACCTTGGGACCAATGAGGCGCTTGTAGAGCAGGGACAGCCAGTAATCCTGGGGGGCAGAGGGGACAGTCAGCAGCACAACAGTCCCCCAGCTCAGGGAGTGAGCTGACAGGAGAGGCTGGCTTCCCTGCTTGCAGCCTAGCAAAATTTTGGCTGTTAGTGTGAAAATGTTGTGTGCCAAATATCTGCCTTGGGGTGAGCATTTTTTTGTGCAGTCCAAGCCATAATGGCATCGCTGTTTCCAGGAAAGAGATTAAGGGAGGAATACATGGATACTCTCTGAAGAATTTCAGCTTTTGGCTGTGTTGCAGAGCATGGGGAGCAGCATGAGTGCCCTCGCATGTTCCCATGGACCCACACGTAGCCATGTCGTGGACCTGTGCCCCAGCTCCAGCTGATGCACACAGGAGGGTGATGTCTCTGGAGCAGGCTCTTCCCCCACTCTCTACACAGAGCTGGAGCATACCAGCTTTTCATCTCTGTTTGTGGCACACTGGCTTTTGGGACTCGTGAGGGTGCTCAGCTTCCCAGAGGTATTTCTCCCATTTTAAAGTCTCCTGTGGAGCATGGAGAATCCAAGCACTCAAGAAATAGGAAATGTTCAGACCCTACACACATGTGTAAATGATGCAGCCTAAATTACGTCACCAAATACTATTTTTTCCCGCAGGGCATGGCCTTGCTCGGCACACAGGATGGACCCCAAGCCCTGGAGAGGAAGGTGAGGCTGTGTGGTGATGGAGGCTGCTGCCGGCAGGGCCCCCCACTCATCCGCTGCAGAGGCTAGGAGGTGTGTGATAAATGAAGCAGGGTTGTGGGAAGGGAAAGGGCAGGCTCAGGCACTCGCCTGATGTTCTACAGGATGGGGCTGAGGCACTATCACACACATGAGTACTTTGGATAAACCCCCTCTGTCCTAGAGGAACCATATGTACCGGGGCAATTGGGATGATTTCTCCTTCCTGCTGGAAATGTCGAACACCCAGCAGCGATAGTCACATTGGCTCCAGGAGCTGCTCTGCCCATTGGTGTCTGACCTCGTTGCACAGTGAGGAGGAAAGGAGCATTGAACAAGCACCCTGTGGCTCTGCATACTGCCTGAGGAGGTCAAGGAAAGCCCTGTGTGGTCAGAATAGTGCCAGGAAGGGGCCTGCCACCCCAGAGAAGCATGTTGAGGGAGGGGAAAATGGGGTCTCCAGGGTCCCAGCATGCAGAGCAGAATAGGCAGGTGGAAGTGCAGATCCCTCATATAGGTACAGTTATGAATCCTCTGTGTGGAGAACCCTCGCACAGCCCCTGATTAACACACATTTTAGGTGAAGAGGTCAGCAGATAAAACTGAGCAGTGGGGCAGCAGTGACCAGCACTAGGCAAAAACCCACTGTCTAGATTGGACTGCCAGCCCCATCCTCTCTCCAGCCCAGCTCAGCAAAAGCTAATCTGTTCCATCAGTGCTTGACTGGCCTGGCAAAGGGAGATCCAAGCACGCCTCCCACTTTCTAGATAAGCTTTTTCCACAATGCTTGAGAAAAAGCCACTTTCTGCTCTCCTCTTGCTGTTCTCAGTGAAAACCATGGATCTTTGTGCTACACCAGCCTGGTAACTGTTTCCCTGGCAAACTCTGGGCCCTGAAGTAGGTGTGAGGTTGAAGGGAAAGGCTTGTGTAGCCTCAGGAGGCTCAGACACAAGGCCATAGCTCCCAGGGAGGATGAGCTGCAGTTGCTCAATGACACATATATGTGCTGTCCCATAAGGCACATGCCACTATCCCTGACCCTGCTGGCTGGTGGGGCTGCTCTGCAGCCTGGGGATGTCCCTGCCTGCACCAAGCTTCTGGGGCTCTGCCAGCCCTCCCCTGCTGTAGGAATCTGTGCACGCCCATGCTGCTCAGGCTCGTGGCAGACAGGAGAAACAGTGCCCATCACACTGCCGGCTTTCTGATGAGACACCCTGATTAGTGGGAGTCATTAGATGAGTAATTACTTGAATTTACAGCTAGGCCAAAGGTGAGCATGGGCTGCAGTGTCATGAGTAAAAATAAATGAGTTTGTGTCCCGATCTATCTGTCAACTCAGGTTCTTAGGTCATTCTAGCAGCCCCCATGGGGTTTCCCACCTCCCCTCAGTATTTCCATTGATGAGATGCTGCTTTTACCCACAAGTTATGGGAGTGATAGAGGCCAGACACTTGGTGTCTGCCCTCAGGATTTCCCTATAGGTCTCAAGAGCTGTTCTGCAGGGGGCTCTTGATGGTTTTGTCACCATGGGGAACTGGCACCAGCAGCTCCAGCCTCCAGCTGAGCACCTATACCTCTGGGCTGTGTGGTCCCCAGTGGTTTCCTGCTTCAACATCAGCATCCTTCCACTCTCAAGGCTCAGCAGCAGCAAAGTTTGTAATGTGGGGGTACGGGGAGCTGCCCAGCCCCATAACCTGCCCCAGTTGTTGCCAAATCTCACATCTTAGTACACACTCATCCCAAGCGTGCTCTGACAAACCCTGCAGAGCTGGAGGTGTTGGGCCCTAGGCTCCTGCCATGGTGGCTCATGGGCAGGGCTGCACCATTCAGTGTCTCCTGGGCTGGGCACAAGGACAGATGCTTGTCTCTCTGGAAAATTTTGGCTATATTTTGTGAGCTTCTGGTCTAGCTAAGAGTACACAGCTTTTCTGAGAAAAAATGTGCAGATGCTGTGAGATGGGTAAGGCAGTCATCAGTGATGCAGGGTGAGCTGTTCTGCAAAGTGTGAGATGATCACAGCTGAGCTTGCAGTATTTTGGCACGGGCAATGCCTCCGGTGTAGTGCAGAGACCGGCCTGCCTTTCCACCATCTGCAAGAGGTGAGGGGAGAGCAGTGATTTTACCTTGCCTTGCTGGCAAGACTAGCTCCAAAGTCTCAGTTTCAAGAAGGATGTGAAAATACCAAAGACAGTTCAAAGGAGGGCGAGAAAAATGACCCAGGGCTGAAAAAGGAGTCATCAGCACTGGTCTTGAGGCACTTGAACTCTTCAGATCACTGCAGGGAAGAACTGAAGACAGCTGCATCTTTTTGCGTCGTCACAAGTCCTCTTGCGTTAGGGGCCAAAATCACGTTACTTGCAATAAATTATCAGAGCCTGGTGATACCAAGCACTTGGATGATAAATTACACACACATCTCGCATGATGGAAACAAACCTGCTGGGTGCAGGCACTTCCCCCACCCGGGCTGGTGCTCCAGGGCTGCTCCTTCCACGGGCCATGAATGAACCCCAGTCAAAATCACACCAGGGCTGCTGGGCACCTGCAGCTACTTGCTCCTGTTCAAATGCTGACCAGCTTGGGAAACAGTTGCCCTTGAAATCCAGCTTGGCTGCAAACAGGGTGGTCTTTCCGCTAATCAGTGACCTCTTCCTGGGCCCCTGACAGCAGCTGGCACCCACTCCTATGTGGCAAACCCTGTGCAAACAAGTTCCCCAGGCTGGCAGCACCCACATATCCCCTGCAAAGACACGTGCCCACCTTGCAGTGTGGAGTCAGACATACCGTCAGAGGCAGCCCAGGCAGTGCCCAGGGAAATGAGTGGTTCTCGTGCAACTGCAGAAAGGATTTGTCATTTGGAGGGCTCCCATTATGAGGGCTGAGCCAGCAATACAGCTGTAACGGTAGAGGAGGAATAGCAGACAGGAAGCTGGTTTGCTATTAGTCCCACGGGAATCAAGGGAGCTTTCTTGCTTTAATTACTTTGTAGACCCATTAAGCGGTGCTGCAGGTGAGGAGCACCTGAAGGCAGAGCCCTCCTGTGCCGCAACAGGTCTCCCATCCAGGACCCCTGACTTGTGGGCAGGAGGGGCACTTGTCTCAAGTGAGCTCTCAAGTACAGAGCTCAGGCCAGCCTCATCTTCTTAGCCCCATGGGGCCAGTGAAGACCTATAAGCTTTCCACTAGCCAGGGAAAGCCCAGAGGCTCTCACTTGATCTCTGCACATTTTACTTCATTGCAGGAGCTTTTGGAGGCTTCAGCTTTTGGAAACAAGGCTGATTAGGCAGACCCTTAGGCAGAACTATTGACTAGACCCTCCCACCTCCAGAGCTATCAGTAAGACGGGAGGAGCATATCCCCACTCTCTCCTAGAGGCAGCAAAGCAGCTCTACAGCCCACCTGAGTTTGTTCAGCTCTGCACTCATCACGGGTGAGAAGGTGTTTCCATAACCAGAAAACCAGAGTAACAGAACCATAGCCCTTCAGTCCCCTGGGGGGCTGTAACTAGCAAAGGCAGCTGAATTTCAAAGGAGCAGGTTGTGACTCCGTGGTGCACAGCTTCCTGTGGCTGGGGCTGTTGGGGCATAGCTCTATCTCCCCAAGTCACCAGCAGCATCAGCTGGCTGCTGCTCACCTTATTCCTCTTCCTCTTGCTTCTTCCATCTTCTGAAGCTGCCCAAGCTCTTCCTCCGTGCCTCGGGCACACTCCAGTTTCAACAGCCTGTTACAGATTGCTCCATTCCCACACCTTCATCTCCATTTTTCAACATTCCAAGCAACTGGAGATAAGGGCTGGCTGGTCTAAACATCACAGGAGAGAGCTTTGTTCTTTTATCACTCTGTTGAGCCCAATGGCTTGTTTTTGGCAAAAGCATCTTCCAGAAAATGTTGATTGTGGTTGTGAGGATTTGGAGAGATGGAGAAGCTGCCACTTCCCAGGGAGTCTGTTTCAGCGGTTAAACATCCGCATTGTTAACAGTCCCACTCCTTATTTTCAGCTTGAATTTGTCTGGCTTCAGCTTCCAATCAGTGGTTCTTGTTCTCTCTTTTTCCATTAGATTAAAGAGAACCTCAGCATCCAAAGCTTTCTCCCTGTGGAGTTCCTTACATCCTGTTCAAGCCATAGTAAGTTGCTCCTTCAGCATGGCTGGACTAATGCTGCTTTTAACATTATCCCTGAGTTTTATGTGCTTCTTGGACTGTGGGAGTTCAAGGTTTTCTCACCTAAACCCTGTGCAAGGTCCTGTGACAAGCAGAGCAGTGCAGAGCTTCACCCCAAAGGGAACATTTGCTGAAGTCAAAATCATCAGCTTCAGACACTGATGCTGCCCTCACGAGCTCCCATAACCCCAGCCTCAGGGACACGAGCCGTTTGTCATTTTGCACCCTCCTTGATGCTGTACTAGGGGAGTTTGCTGGTGAGCACCATGGGCGACACTCCAGAGAGGGTCTCTGAATGGGGAACAAGGCTCCTTGCCCCAAACAAGGGATCTTCAGGTGGACTGGGCTGCCAGAGCCTGGTGGCACCATCAGGGGAGGACAGGGCCAGCACACATAGAGAAGCTACAGCGAAGTGGCCCCTTGCCTCTTCCCTCTGCTCTGCCCACACAGCCCCGACCCTCCTGGGCAGGACAGACACAGACCTTTGCTTTAAACCAGAAACCTCCAGCTATGAAAGGTATGGCTGATACTGCCCAATTCCTTTCTTGCTGAGCCCCAGTTCCGGCAAGTGCCCACCACCAGTCCCCCAAAAGCTGCTGATGTCTCTGCCTGCACATCTGTTGCTTTGCCACGCTGATCCTCTTCCTTCCTGCTCTAATGGCTGAGAATGCCTCATCTCACACCACTCTTTCCTGCATCACCATATGCCTTTACATCTTCCTGCAATTTTCTCTTCCAGCAAGTGCTCTGAGGCTGAATGAGGGACTGCTAGTGCCACACCCCAGTGCCTTTTGACTCAGGAGGAAGAGAAGGTGTGGTGAGGGAGGGCAATGGCTCCATTAGTCAAGGCAGGAGCAGCTTTGTAGAGCAGACCAGTTGCTGCTGTGGCTGTGCTGTGTGCTCTGTGTGCTTAAGGGGGCTTCTGGCCCTGCAAACTGAATATCTACTCATGCCTTGGGAAAACAAACCAGGTTACATTTTACAACAGCTTTGCAGTAAGTTCCAAAGCACACCATGCAGGGACAGACATGAGAGTCCCTCTCATCCGAAATAATCTGGTAATGAATGTGTGCCCACGGGCTCAGAAAGCAGAGTTCTCAGCCACTGGTGCCAGCAGCACTGCACGCTCTGTCTTTGGGTTGAGTATTAGCCCCTCATCCCCCAGCCCCCATGGTCTCCCAGAGCTGTGCCAGCAGCTTAACCTGCCAAGGCTCAGATGAGCGCCACATCTTTCCAGCCTTCAAGCCACTGCACCCTTCACTCAGATCCTCTCCCTTGTCTCTGTTTCTTCTGCTCTTCTCCATCCCGGAGGAAGATCGAACACCAACATTAACACAAAATTCCTGCTGTCGGAGCAACAGCTACAGGAATTACTGCCAGGCACCAGTGGCACTGAGGGGACAGCCTACCCAGGTATTGGGAAAGTGACAAGTGGGAAGTGGCCCCTGCCTACTGCCCTTTATAAGCTGGCCTGAGTCAGTGGCCTCCACCTTCCTGGGGAGCTGAGCAGATGGAGGAACAGCCAAACCTCTCTTTTGTCATCACCTCTTCCTAATAGGATCCAGGCAACGGAGGCTACAGGGAGTGGAGCTGCCAGATCAGAAAGCCTGGAAAGGAAATACAACTTTTCTGTTTCCTATTCTTCCAGAACACCAACCTTTCCTGAGAAGGGTCTTGCTGTCTTACCTCCTGCACAGCCCTGGGATGGCTCTGTCACCAAGGTGGGCAGGTCTGTCACTAGCATGGTGCTTCTAGGAGATGTGAGCAGTGGCTGTGTCCACCCTTCCAAGACTAAGCCACTGCTGCTGGTCCCAGATGGAGTTTGTCTCTGCTCCACCCTCCGGTGCAGGAGGAGCAACCCAGCTCCAGGTCTGCACATGTCTTGCAGCTCCAGTGGGTGGGTGCCAGGGCTGCTAGCCACAGCACGACTTTGATGCATTTGAGAGTCCAAGCATATGAACTTCAGAGACCTTTTTTCCAGAGCACAAAGACGGAAAGGTCCCTTAACCAGCTATGACAGCAAGCAAGAGTTTAGGTGCTTTAAAACTGTCTCCTTGTTCACAGATAAAATGATCGTCAGAGCTAACTTGGAACTCCTGGAAGGATGAATGCAACGAGAGTGCAGAAAGCAGACAATGCCTCAGTTCTTGAGACATGGTAGAAAGGACAAGGCAGTGGAGGGGATGCCCTGCTCAAACCTGCTCTAGGCACTTATGCCAAGGCTGGCTGGGAGATTTCTGCAGGGCACCATTTCCGCTCTGCCTTTCAGTGGACCATGCTTCCGCTTGATTTCTCATGCCTTTCCCCCACGCACACCTGAACTGCTCGGGATTTGATCTCTCCCTCCCATGGCCAGAGTGAAAATCCTGTACCAACAGCTCCTGCCAGTCCTCGCCTCTCCCGCCCCTTCCCTGTCTGTAGGCGTTGCTCCCAGCAGAGCTAGTGCTCCAGCGTGCAGGGCAGATGGGGGTGCCATACACCCGCGCAGCAAATTTATGATCATCAGGAACAGTTTCCATGTGTGTGCAAGCTCCACTGAACCTGCTCTCTCTCCCTACCCTCTGTCACTCCCATACTTGGGACTATGACTCTGCCTGAATGACCTATGGCACGCTGCAGTCTGACCTGACCGCCTTCTCCTAGATGGTGACCTGAAGCTGAGGGTCTCCAGGGGAAGAAGAGCAGCCACAGTTCTACTCTGGCAGCTCAGACGGCTGCATGTGTGCAGCGCGGCGACTCAGTGCTGGATGTGCAGATGGGCTGGGGCAGCAGCAGGGCTGAATTCCCCTGGCTCCCTGGGATGCGTATGGGCACAGGTGGGCAAGGACCCAGCCCCTGCAGCCCTGGCCCAGGTCGGGCCCCTCTGGTGCAGCACAGGGGTGGGAGAGGCACCGTTCGGGGAGATGGCTGGGACCTCCAGCTGCAATTAGCAGCGCCTCTTGCCAAGCCAGCTCAGCTAACGAGCGCACTGGGGAGTGTGTATGTGCAGGAGGCGGGAGCATGACTGGGGGACCCACTCCCACTCTCCTGGCACCTCAGTGGAGGGCCCCTTGCCTCTGTGCACCCAGAGACTGGGAGGCCCTGACGCTTGGGACATGTTGAGCAGGCGCCATTGGTACCAAATTGCCAGCTGCAGCCCAAGCGCACAGCTTGCGCCACAGCTCTGGCCCAGGGACCCCAAGAGATTCTGTGGATGGTTGTGGCCTGGCACGCAGCTTGTTCACACCAAGGCTTTTGTGAAAGCCCCATGGGGAAGGAGACAGACCACTAAGGACAGATGCAGCATGAGCCCAGGGTCCCCCCTCCTCCAGGACAGACAGTAATACTCTTTCCCACTGAGTTCTCATCAGTGAAAACTCAGTGCCTTTGGGCAAAGCCAAGGAGGTGAAAAATTACCCGCAGCATCCAAGCATCTGATCACAGCACCATTGGGCACAGACCTTCACACCGCTGCGATACTTTCTCAAGGACGCCATCAATTCACAGGCAATATCATATTGTCTTCTACCACCACAGCTGAGCAGGCAGCCTCTGCCATTGCTTCAACCTGTGATCCCTCTGGGACCTTCTCATGCTGCATATGAAACTTGTATGTAGAAAAGAAATTTTAGTGTCTACCTTAGTATCTTACTGTCCAGAGACTTTACAGGAAGGTCCAAGAGGAGCCACAGTTATCAGGAAGTGGAAGTCTGGTTTTCAGCTTTGGCTTTTCCATGGGGCTTATGTTCCTTGAGCCCTGCTTAGAAATATGCTCAAGTTTTTCTCTGCATAGGTATAACCTTATAGCATTGTACCTTAAGGGAGCAGAAATCACTACCAAAGATGGATAAAAAAGAGGTGAGTAGCATGTGGAAGAGCACTGAAAAAGGTCTTTAACATTCTGTAACAATCTGAAGAGAAATTTTATGCCTGTTTGGGGTGAAATAAATGTATGGCATCCCTCTGGACTGTTTCAAAAAGATATTAAGGAAAGAAAGATAGACTGTGTAAGGTGTAAGCCTGAAATGATCCTAGAGCTACCAAATGCCAGATCAGCATTTCAAAGGCACTGCCCTGTGAAGAGCAAATATTGGTTCTGTCCCTGCCCTCTCTCCCTCCTCTCCTCAGTCCCTCACATGTACAGGTGGGTTTAAGTGCAGGCAGGCAGGCAGATGTACCTGTGAAAGGCTTTATTTGAAGGGCTTCTCAAGCACGAGCCCTGACTATTATACAACTGACTGCCTCAATCACTCAGGAAGAAAAAGCACTCCAACCACACATGAAAATGTTGTCTCAAAAATAACAAGGCAGTAAAACACTTGAGCTCAGAGAGAGGGTGAATGGGCAATTCTGGCAGCCAGGACAGGCATTCAAGCTGCTCTTTCATGAGTGAAGGACCTGGATGGGGGGGCACAAAGGCCATGCCCCTTGCAAAATGCCCCAAAAGCCACAAGACCCTGCTTAGCTCATGAGTCAGCTGTGTGTGGAAAGCCCAGCAGAGATGTGAGCATCTTCCTAATTTCACCAGGAAGCTGCAGTGCCCCTTGGCCACACTTCTACCACTTGAGACCGTTTTTGGGGAGTCAGGCTGCATTGCACTTGCAAGACACCACAGTGCAAAGCCAGATATAGACCTACTTAAACCTCCACTTTCAAGGTTTCACTGCAACCCTGCTTGCAAGCAGCTATTCCCAGGTGCTCTTGCATTTCCCACTGAAACGAACAGAGATTGCAAGTTTATTTTCAAGCCAAGGCAAGGCTAACCCTCAAAAACCACAAAGCAAACCCCACCAGGCTGCTCGTGTTTACTGCCTCGTGCCTGTGCACAGAGACCAGATATGCTCCCTACCACCTGATGCGCTGGCAACCCTCGCTAGCTCGCAGCATAGTCCACAACAGCTACTGCCACTCTGCTATACATAGAGGGGTAATCTGCCCACCCCTTCCCCTGTACATAAAAAATCCACTCAGGACTGCACTCCCATGGGAGAGGAAGAAAGAAACAGGGTGATTTAGAAGCTGAGACTACCCCTGTGCTGTCCACCACTTGATCCCTGTTATTTGCATTTCCTGATCCCCCAACATGCCACCTACACCACGTTATGAGCTTTCTTATGCCATCCACTGTAACATGCCCTAACAGAGATGGTACTGACGTGGATCCAAGGGATCCGGCTAAAGGACAGGGAGGAGGGCTCACATGGCACCAGTGCTTGTGTGGTGATGGACTACAAATCACTTGGGTTTTTGTGAGAGGCTCTTTAAGACAAGAATGAAGGGCTGTGTCTGCATCGCTGCACTGTCCCTGGACCATGCAGGAAACTCTCTCTGGACCATGCAGCTAGCTGGTACTTAAGGTCACCGCTGTAAAAGGCTCAGCTTCAGCTCACCATTCTGAAACACACCACCTTGTTATCTGACAAGCAGGCATCAGCAGTGGCAGGGGAGGAGAAGAGGTGCAAAGACTGCTATGCGGAGCCCAGCCCTGGCTCCCAGTTTCCTGAGGAGCTGCCAGCTGGAGCTGTGATTCATGCTGAGGTGGTGCAGCCCTTCTCTCAGCAGGCAGCTGCCTCACGCCCAGCCGGCGTTTGGAAACCTCTTTGTCATGGCAGCTAATGAGCAGATTGTATTTCACAGTGCCGCGGCCCCGCACAGGTACAGCCAGCGGCTTTCATCTCCCTGATAGCTCCCACGGGAAAAGAGCAGCCACCATCCTGCAGAGCAGGTCACGGCCCGGTCTCATTGGGCTTTTTGGAGTTCACAGCTTTTAAACCCTTCATCGGTTTGCACCTGCCTGTGCCTCTTTTATAGCACAGGAATGGAGGGAAAGGTTTGGGGAAGCACTGCCACAGTTTGTGCAGGAATAGTGGTGGTATGTGGGATCAGCACTGAAGGAGCATGGGAGAGAATACCATGGAGAGAATCATCATGGAGATTGACATCTAACTTATTCGGAGACTTATCTTTAAAACAACAGCAAAATCCAATTTAAAGACTTTCATTGTGTTTAACAGCTTGGGGTTTATTCCTCTAACTCTTTCTGTGGCTTTAATCCCATTCCCAACCGCATGCCTGCTCCAGCTACTCTGGGGCCTCTGCCTCACTGTGCTGGCAGAGCTGGCCATGGGCCACCCTCTGACCTGTTGTGCTGGGAGAGCCACAGCCACCTGCTGCCCTTGTCCACACAGCAGGCAGATGTTGGCCTGCACCCGGGAGCAATCCAAGGGGGCCCTGAAGCCCTGAGGAAGGGGGAGATGTGGTTTGGCCAGGAAAACTGGCTCTTCAAAAGAAATCCATCAAGTGCTTCCCGAAGGCTCAGATTCATCTCAAACAAAGCTAAAAGTCTCCAAGGCTTCCCCCAGCCCAGGCCCTCAGATCTGGCAGGTATGCTTACTGGAAGGCTGCACGTGTGAACAGACCTAGGTGCTCCAGGAGATATCCAGAGCAGCACAGGCAGGGGACCATGCTCTCATGCTCGGTAGTTTGCTCTCCAGAGCCACCTCCACACCATTTTGGGAGGGTTAGCACAGACCTCATGTCATGAACACCTCCTGTGTCCACCCCAACACTCAGGGATTCTGTCACAGGGATGCCATTTTCATTGGCCAGGTAGGTAGAGCTGACTGAGACACGGCTCCCTCGGCCTCTGCTCCCCCGCAGCCACCCACCAAGATCCAAGCACAGCATGAAAGGCATGTTCAGACTGTCAGAGTTGTGCACCTCTCCAACAGGGATCCCCAGCCTGCCAGCAGTGCCTGCTGGGTCATGGACCCATAAATCCCTTAAAGTGCAGATGCAGAGCACCCAGCTGCTCTGCTAGGCACTCTGCTTACAAGGCAGCATATTTTACTAGCCCCAACAGGAAAAGGAAACCTGCTACTTTTAACAGGGTTTTTCATACTGTTTCTTTATCAGCACCATGTGTTCTGGGAGTTCCCCCCTGCCCAGGTGTTTCTGAAGAGTGAGGGATATTGTGTGGCACTGGTGAGGACCACTACTCACTGTCAAGCTAGAAATGCCTTTCACCTTTGTTTCTAGAGATCTGAAATTGAGTGCTGAGGCTCTAGCCTGGCTTTCCCCAGGCCAGCTCAACACTAGCGATCTGATTATGTGACCCATGCCATGTGTGATGGTCCTGCCGTGTATGTCCCTCCAAATCCACAGCCTGCAATGGCCCCCCTCAGTGGCACCAGCCTCCCTCCTGTGCTACTGACCCTGGACATCAGATGAAGTTTCAGAGGTATCGTTCTCCCATCTGCCACCAATATGTTACACTTGACATGAACTAATGTCTTCTATTAACACTGCAAGAAACAGATCTGGAAAATTCATTTTCCAGCAGAGTTCAGAGAGGCCACAAGGAGAGAATCCCCCCAGATGTGCAAGGAGAAGCCAGGACCAGCACAACACCCCTGAGCAGACCTACCGGCAAGGGGTTGAAGTTCTGGTCCACTAGGTGGTTGTGGCCATGGTCGAGGAAGGAATGCCGCATCACCACGTCGATGCCCTGGCTGGCCAGCAAGCCCAGTGTGTTCAGCCACCTGGAGACAGAGTGAACAGAGTCAGGGCACCATGGAGGGACCACCATGGAGAGATGACCTGGCCACAGTGGCACAGCCACTCTCATACATCTGACCTGATGTCTGCTCTAGCACCCGAGCCGAAGCCTTCAGATGGTTTTGTGAGCTAGGTATTAACCGGCTGCCACGATCCCTGCCCTGGCAAGACTGGATGCCTCTCCCCACAGTGCAGCCATGTCTGCCTCAGCTGTGCTCACCTTGTTTGTCCCAACACCACTCCTGAGCTCCTGCATGCATCCCAACATCTCATCCCTCTGCCCAGAGCCCAGGGTGTTCCTGCAGCCTGCCAGCACTCTGCACTCGCTGTCTGAGGAGGACAGACTGGACCTTTGCAGCAGCCTATCTTCTCATGCCCCCTTGGACAGGTCTCAACCCTTACAGCCCTGATATCCCAGACATGTCCCAGTGCTTCCCTTCAAAGCCTGGATAATCTTCCTCCATCTTTTCTGATCATGGCCAGTGCTGAAGATCTGAACTGAGGCTTTGCAGTAGTGTGTCCAGGCCACAGGGCTGTGTCAGTAGACAAGCCCCAGGAGCCAGGAATGGTTGTATCCTCAAAAGAGAGAAAACAGTTTTCAGAGCTGAGCCCTGATGTGCCCCCTGAGCCCTCTCCCTGTGCAGGTGCCCTGGGAGTGAATGCATGCAAAGGTGAGTTGCTGCAGCCTGAATCAAAAACACAGAGCAGGAGCAGATCCGGGCAAACCCAAGCTACTGAGTGAGGCAAGCCTCTTGGGATGCCAGCCCTGGGATCCCACAGCGGGCATGCTTGGATCACACCTCCTGTCCATGCCCATGCCCTGCAGGCATGGTACCAGTGTGGGATTTAGTGTGCTTCCCTCCTTACTCTGCTTCTCTGGATATGCCAGAGGCTGGGTCACCTACAGGAAAGCAGGGCTGAGGAGGGGTAATAGGGATTCAATGGAGAAATTAACAATAACCAGGCTGCCAGGGAGTACTAAGGGGGGTACAGGTGGGCAAGGAGCTTGCCCTCTGTCAGCTGCAGTGCCTTTGCAGCACCTGAGACTGGTGCTGCAGCCCCACCAGAATGGGGGTGGCAGTGCCCTGGTGCTGGCAAGCCGGCGTCACTCACAGGAACCCGGCCGCATAGGAATCGGAGAGGTTGTTCATGCCTCCGGCTGAGGTTGTGCCAACACCTTCCAGCCAGATCTTCTTTCCTGGTGTGTACGTGTTCACTACCTGCAATGGAGAAAAAAGTTATTCTGGTGCACTTGTGATTTAAAGCCAAGGCATACATTTCCTGTCCTACACCCTGGGAAGACTTATGGAGACCTTTGGTGATGGTGCTGCTGGGCAGTTAGTGCCTGCCTGGCCCTGGCATGTCACTATGTGTCTTCATAGCTGGGTGATGGGAGACTATTCCTCACTCTGTCCTTCCACTGCCACATGCCCACTACCCATCTTCTGGAGCTTTTCCAAACATGCCCTCCCAAACATGCTCTCATGCTCCCAATTCTGGATCCTGCTCTTCCCCTGTGGCCTTGCTGTGCACTCCATCCCACATACTGCCCTCCCATGTCGCATTAGCTCTCCATATCCCCGTGCAAGGTGGCTGCCAGCCATGGGGAGCTCCCAAGGCCCAATGGCTCTGCAGCGTGGTAGCACTGGGTCATGTACTGGAGCCACATGGAGGAAAGGTGGGCACCCAAGGAGAAAGCAGTGGGATGCCTCTGGCATGGGTAGTCAGCCCCGTGGCTGAGCAGGGGCTTCTTTGCCACCCGAGGCGTCCATGGCACAGGTGGGACATGCAGGTCCGAGCATGCTGGCCCACACCTTACAAGGCTTCAGCCAGCAGCGCAGACACCTGTGAGATGCCAGACGGGACAGGAGGGCTTAGATGGCCAGAGCTGCCCTCTCCTGGCACGAGCAACCTTCTGCACTGCGCAACACCCTGTCCACGCTCTTGCAATCTCACTTCCCCAGGCTGGGTGACAAACTTCCGCGACCAGATGTCTGCGAACCCGGAGGCCCCAGGAACGCTCTGCGCAGCCTGATGGATCCTGCCCCATTAGTGAGGAGCGCTGGAATGTGCTGGATGGACTGGGATCCCTCAAAGATGTTAAATACGCCAGCTCTGGGCTGCCTCCCACTCACAGCCTGTGAGAGTCGACAACCCTGACTGAAGCCCCAGAGGTGTTGGCATCCTGCCTGTAATTATCTAAGCCCGCCACCTTCCCCGGTCGGAGAGGAAGCAATAAAACAGGGAAGTGGACAAGTCCAGCTGCTCTAATCAGCCCCGGCAGGATGCATGGACTCAGAGCCAAGCTGGAGGCTATTAGCACCCAGTGCTGTGCTTTTGCTCAGCCACACTGGCATTCCCTGGAGAGCCCTTCCCCAGCCCTGCCCTGTGCAGAGCCAGTTCTGCCCCATGGGTGTGAGGGTTTCCTCAGCCTGAATCAAGGGCAGCTCCTTGCTGCTTCTGGTCTGGAGACAGATGGGGTCCCACTCCCTTCCCAGCAGGTTCCTGACCTGCAGCAGAGGTAGGACACATGCCACCACTTTTCATGTGCTATTATACCCTCGGTGGAAGCAGGATCAGCTGATGTCTCTCACTTGCACCACAACAATCCCACTGGCCACCCTGCCATGCCTCCCAAAAGCAGGAGGATCATCCACATACATGGATGATTCCCAGCTTGTGCCAGAGGACTCAGAAAGCGGCTCCTCTCCTCCAGCTTTGCTGCGCCGACCCTCTTATCCCCTTTCCCGGGGCCTCTTTCAGTTGTTTACTCATTCTATGGTTTCTCCCTGCAGGAATTACAACAGTGAGACATTGTGGTGAGTGGTATGATTTGAAAACCTAGACAAGACAGATGGACAGACACCTCCTCTAGTCCCTAATGCCTTTCCCACTCACTAGGTGTTCCTTATTTCTTCCAGGACTGACAGCTGAGCATGTCAGTCACAGCTCTGGTCCCTGTATCAGCCAAAGCAGGGAGATCGAGCAAAGCCCTTGTCACCTATCCCAATGTAAGAGATGCGAGCTGGGTCCCCTGGACCAGTGGGACAAGGAGCACTCACTAACCAGGCAGATCCATGGACTCTGACACCACATGCCAGCAACAGCTGGGTTTTATGATACAGTCAAAACATGATCATCAGGGAAAAAATACAGTTGTTCATAATGGTTGTGAATCTCCAGTAGTGAGAATCACTCTGGGAATGCAACTGTCACTACTTTGCAAGCAACATTTTTAGGTATTGTGAGCAAGTGGGGCAAGATATGGCAGTAGGAGACCCGTCCTGAGCAGGCTGGGCACCGGTTGTGCTCTGGAAGGTTTGGTACTGCCCGACTGCTCACTCATCTCCTTGTCCCGGGGAGCCAGTTTCAGAGAACACCCTCATTATATTCTGTTCCCTTCAGGAATAGATAGATGGGACACTCAAGCCAGTCAACTGCCTTAGCAGGGCTTTGCATGTTGTCTCTGCCCCTGCCCCGTGCTTCCAGCCTGCGTCCCAGCGCACCTGCACAGCCCATGCTGTGCTGCAGCACGTGGCCGCTTCCCTCAAAACCTGCCACACATCCCACCCTGGGGCTATGCATTGTGCTGCCTGGTCTTTCCCCCCATCCCTGCATGAGGGCTGTCTGCATTTTGGCTGGGAGCACAGCCACTCCAGCAGCCGTCCTCCATCCTCCATTCTCCGTCCTCCATCCCTACCCTGCACCAGCTCCCCTGGGAGTGCACTGGCACTGAGTCCTGTCCCCGACCATGAGCTGTGTCATAGCCAGGCACCATGGGCACAGTGCCCCTTCACCACTGCAGACCCTTTGCATTCATGTACCTTCTGGATTTTCCTGATCTGGTCAGAGAGTGTGTCTAACAGGCGCGTTTTCAGGAAGTCCGTCACTTTGGCCACCCGACCATCGATGTAGTAACTGGAAGGAAAATAAAAAAACAAGGATCAGACAGCTGGGAGTAGCTCTGCCCCAAAACCATGTCCTCCTTTCCTGCTGCTTGCTGTCCCACGCCAAGAAGCCTCCTTTCCTCTGGAGGAGTCCCTGCTTGCACCATGTCCTGCCCTGGCCCTTTAGCCATGCCTGTGTCTGGCAGACGCTTCAGTCTCAAAAACAGAGCATCCTGCACTGCAGGAACCATGGAAAGTTTTGCAATTTCTTGACTTTTGCTGGTGAAATTCTGGGAACAAAATGCCACCTGCAAAGGGTTTGCAGCCCCCTTGCACCTTCCTTTCTTGCTCTTCCAGCAAAATCCACAGCTGATTTCCCCACTCAAGAAATGTCATGGCTGTTACCTGCTGGGGAAATCCTGCTCTCACAGAAATACCTTCTGGCCTGGGAATGCCAGGGAGCGTTTCCCATACATGGGGCTGATTCCTGCTTTCCATGTGCTTGCTTACATAAAGCATAGCTATAGTGCTGCCCATCTTGATGTGAATCATCCAAGTGTGAGAGGAAGGCTTTGAAATGCCTCAATACTGTCTCCTGGCTCCAGGCCATAAGTGAAGCAATCTGTCCCAGAGTGCACTTACCCTGTGGCTAGAGGTAATCCCAACCTGCTGCTTCTGAAGAAGTGTCTTGGGCTGGCATCTCTGCCCCATGCAAGCAGCAGTGGCAGGTTTTGCACATCTCCCAGAGGCTCCTCCCAGCCTTGCAGGTACCCCAGGATGCCTGCTGCAGCATGCACTGGCATACCCCCAGAATGATCCTTTAGCTGATAAATAGGTTTTGCAACACAAACTTTCTGAATCTTCTCCTCCTAGTTCTGCAGTGTGCATCAGCTGCTCAACACAGCAAGCCCCAGAGCATGTCAGAGCCATGTTGCGGGGATGGAGGGTTCCAGGTATTACAGTCCCTGTGACTGCTGCTGGTGGGGCTCAGTCACTGCCTCCCATCCCTCACTGGAGCTACATCCACTCAGAATTCACCAGAGTTACACAGACCCTTTTCCTTCTCTGCAGACCTCAGCGCAGCCATGAGTGTTGGGATACATAACGGGCTAAAGATCTGGGGTCTGAAGAAAACGGAATTCACCTTTCCAGGGCTGCTTCCTCCCTAACATGCATCTCATCTGCACTGGTGAGCAGCTGTAGCAGTCGCAGTGGCTCCTTCACTTGGGTGCTGGAATGCAGGAGCATCCCCCAAGGATGCTGTGGGCTAATTCAGCCTCAGCCAGAGCACCTGGCACATGTGCAACATGCACAAGTGCTCAGAGAGGATTTTTATGTCTCACTGCTCCAAGTCACTAACTGTCCCAGAGCAGAATTGCATTACAGGCTCAACTTGCAAATGCATTAAACAAGAAGAACCTCCCCTGTCAACCCCCCCCCCAGGTGTGCGGTCGCAGCTGCATCCCCAGAGAAGTACAGAAACATGCCAGGCACATCCCAACACTGTGTAACCGGGAAAGGAGGCAAGAGCATATCTGTATGTCCTTGGTGACTGAAAGGTGCTAAGGGCAGAGATTAACTCTAGGGAGGACTTAGTAAGCATTCAAAATCATTTCAATCACTTATACACTATTGAACCACTGGCTGCCGGGAGGAAAGCAGATCTGTGAGCAGCAGGCAGTGATGGGGTTTACACAGATTACTTTTTAAGACAAAATTACAAAGCAGTGGACTCTGGGGAAGGCAGATGTTTGGATTTTAGCACAGTACTTAAAAACAGAACAAAAACTACTTTTTCAGACTGCTGTGGACTAAAAACCCCATCACCTGGGCTGAAAACTGGCCGAAAGGCAATAAAAGGGTTGCACTGACAGGGAAAAGATGTAGTTAGAGTTACCTCAGTTTGTTTATGAACTCTCCAATACATCAGGCTTTGTGCAGGGTTTAGCTTGTTGGCACAAGCCAATATGGTCCTGGAGACCAGGATAAACCACTTGGAGAGTAAAGACAGGCTCATTACCACATTTAAGCACAAGGTGTTCTCTGACTTACAGCTCCGCTGCCAAGGGGAGAGGACCAGGAGCAGCTCTAGAGGTGCCTCTGCCCTCCAGTGGACCACATGGAGGCAGCCTGGGAAGGTGCTGCTGTGCTGAGCACAGCCCAGACCCTACAGGGATCAGAAATACCCTGGCATAGTGCCATGGTCACATTTTTTAACAGCTTCATTAACAATGCAGAGAAACAGAGACTGGTAGAGGCATGAAGGGCAGAAGGAAACCTGCTTCAGTATCAGGAAATCTTTGTAGCATATCACCTGGGAGAGCGAGGAGGGGAACACGTCGGCTTCATGTATTTAAGCAGATCATGAAGGCAATTACAAACTTCAGTAAGATGGGCAAGGATCTCTTGCAGATCTGCCTGGTGAGTTCTTGGTCACCAATAGGTACTTTCAATCTCCTCAGACTGGGAAAGAGGGAAAATGGCACCAGTTGCACAAGGCTTGCGAGGAAGAGAGAGGAACTGAGGACTGCAGTGATACCTGGCTATTCAGGAATGGGTGAGCTTTTTCCAGCTGTAGGCTTCAGATTGTTGAGATGAGGGCACATCCTTTTGGAAACCTTAACCATCAGTAAAGGCAGTATTGAAATCCACAAAATGCAAACAACTGTCAGGCCTTTAAAGCAGGAGAAGAGCTCATTAGGCCTGGATTATTCCCAGGAGCAAAGGCTGCAGCTTTGCTGATATTTACAATGACTCAGTGCACTTGACTTTAAAAAAACACCCCTAAAACAGTCACAACTCTTCCACCTCCAAAAAAGCCAGCAGCAGCTGCAGAGAGCTCCAGTGCTGACAAGTACCTCCCCAGGCAGACAAGATGAGCTGGCCCCAGGGGTCACGGTATCCACATCCTCCTCTCCTTGTCCGGCAAGGTCTGAGTGCCAAAGGAGATGAATGGACAGATCCCTGCATGGGCAGGGGTCCCTGGCAGCTGAGACTCTGCAGAGGCAGAGGACATGTAGCTCCTGGAAAATCTATTCATCTCCAACACAGGCTGACAGACATGTCAGTGGTCTGGGTATGGTGCAGCAGCAGAATTGGCCCCAAAGCCTAGGAGACATCAGCATGCTCACCATGGGCACTGACTACGCTGCACACAGCTGCCCAGTGACTCCCAGAGAAGGACTGTGCCCAGTGCCAGGCAGCAGGGCAGGGCACTTGGGCAATTCTGAGGCTGGTTACATGTGTCTGTCCTCTCACCTCCAGGTCTTGTGCTGCATTTAAAATGGGTTTCTGGAAAGATCTACAATTTGCTGCATGGGACCAAAAAGCATTATCCTGCGTTTAATGAAGGCAGTGTATTGATTCTTGGGCAGCTGGTTTCATTTACCTTCTCCTTCATCTTAAAGAGAAACCTTTGCCCCTATTATCTGACCTCTTCTTCTGTTGCAGTTAATTACATTAAAGCCCACTTCCCAAAGCTCAGGAATTTCCGGATCTACTTTGTTGCTTGCTGCTACAGGGAGAGTCTGCTAGGAATTAGGGCATCTGCCTGGCGGGGATGCCAAGAGGGGAAGATCCCCACCTTTAGCATGACACCCTGCTGCCACCACAGCTGTGAAACTGAGACATCTCTGCTGATAGATGGCCCTGATCCATGAGCATCTTCCCAAGGAGAAAGCAGAACCCCCATCTGCAGCACAGGACATGGGGCAGCCCCACTGCTCCCACTGGAGAGGAGAGGCAGAATGTGCCAGTCAACTAGTAAGTGCACTGATGAAGAAAGTCTGGGAGCTGCTCTCTAGCCCAAAGGCACAACTCACAGTCATGCCTTTCTCTGCACCCTGGCAATATGCCTTTGCCTCTCCTACTGCTGGGAGCCATCCCTGGCCCATGCCATCTGCCCAGCCATGCCCTGGCACTGTCTGGGACTGTGCTAGTGGCCCAGGCCATGATGCTGCAGGGACTGTTCCCTCCATGAGACAGTGCAGAGGATGTCAATCCAGTGGGAAAAGCTATGGCCTGACCAGATTTATTTACAGGTGGAGATGGGTCAGGAATTCCTTCATGTAGTCCCTTCCTCCAGGCACAACCTCTGAAGACACTGCACTCTGAGCACTCCCAACAGGCTAATGAGAACCCAAATATATACCCTTGGTATATACATTGGGGTGTGTGCACATGCTGGGCAACTGGAACCTTTGGGAAATCTGCCCTGTGCTACTGCTTGTGAGCATCTCCATCTGCATGTTCAACATGACTAAGTCAGAAGTCACCCAAACCAAGCCAGCCAAAAGCATTTTAAGCAACATCTCACACACGCCTGTGTGACTGGCATCTCTGATTTTCTGCATAGGACAAGTGACTTTCTATCTAGGAAGAAAACATGGCATTCTCCAAGAAGCCACAGGAAGAGATGTCCACTGACTTTGAAGGTACAAATATTTACTTTCCTTGTAAGTAGTAGGGATTTGTGCTTCAGAGGCAGCATTGCATAAGGATTTGCCCATTAAATATGCCAAACTCGGAGTAGTGCACAAGACTTCAAATGGAAAACCAGTTGTTTTCCAAAACTGAGGGAGTGTGCCCAGGGATGGAACTGGGCACAGCTGCAGGTTTAAGTGGGCAATGAATCTTCACCATGTGTGAGGACACCAGCACAGAGCAAAGAGATGGCTGTGGGGAGGATTCTGAGCAGTGGAAACCCACATCCAAAGGTTGAGCAAGTCTGCAGTTACAACCAAACATAACAAACGAAATCACCAGTGAAATGACAAAACTCTTGGAGCCACTGTCACACTCTCCTTTAGTAGAAATTCCCTGAGCAGTTCAAAGCCATTCACACATCCCTCTCCAGCAGCACTTTACTTCTGAAGAGGAAGGCACATATGCTTAGTTACTTGTCTAAGTGAAACCATATTCAGAAAGGCTGGTGAGGCTGCTTCTTTCCACCCAGTGTCTCTTTTCTGTCAGATATATTTCAGATAGATTCTGTTTTCACACAGAGAACAGGGACCCCTGCAATATATTCTCTTCTTAATTCCCTTTCTGGATTCAGCACAGACTATTCAAAGGAATAACAGATTTGACAAATTTATAACCAATATCCCAGGAGAACGTTAGGGTTTGGAATAAAAATATTCATACTTGCAGTTAGACAGCAGTTTAGTTTCCTGCTAATAATTTTCTTCTTGGATACAAAGGAACTTGTTTTGTTTTGTTTTTCTGTTTGGAGCAGAGGGATGAGACACTGTTTTGACATTTATTCATAAACAGTACAGAAGCCCAGCTCGAAGCTGTGGCTATTGCCAGTCCACATAATCGCATACGGGTGCAATTTCCAGAGCTGCAAACCCTGTCTGGGGGAGAAGCGGCTCCTATGCTGCAGTGGAAATGGGCAGCAGGCAGCAGCACAGCTCTGCTGACCCTCGTGGGGAGCTGCACCAGTCCTGCTCACAGATTGCTGCTTCGGTGTGGCTGCTCAGCACCAGAGACTATCAACACTTCACATTGATCCTATGAGAAAAGGTTTCAAACCAGCCGTGCAGGCAGATTCCCTGCACACCGGATGAAACTCCACATCTGAAGCCTGGAAGTTTGTTCCTTTAACTCATCCAAGGGCTTGGCCCAGTGATCAAGTCCCGTTGCAGAAAGCAAATTCCTGGACTAAGTTAATGCGATCAGCACATCATGTAATCATGAAAAGCAAACTCCCAGCAGAGAGATAGATCATCATTGCACAGCATGAGCCTGTAAGTAACACAAATTCTGCTCCAAATCCTCTGCTACCCCACTGTCCCCGCTGCAGCAAGCTGCTGCTGCCTGGCAGGGAAGCCTATGGAGGTTAACAACCAAGCAAGCAACACTGAGGCAAGCCAAGCTCCAGGAGTGGGACTTACTGGGTGCTGGTCATGCCTGGGGCTATAAACTACTCTGAGATGCCAACAGATGCTTCTGCAGGAGCCTCCAAGGTTAACGCACTGACACACAGACTGTGGGTGCACTTTCAAGAAAACCTCATATCTTAAAACCCACCAAGCTCTATTTAAGAGCAGGTCTACAAAAGGCCTTTACAATAAATGGACTATACAAACCCTGCTGCTGCACTTCAGCAAAGCAATCTGACCACTCCATGAAGGGCCACTGCGAAGAACCAGCTTGGGAACAAGACCTGTGGGCAGCACACACAAGCACAACTTGGACCTGAGACTCTGGCTCCCATGCTCACGGCCTGTGTCCCGCATGGGAAGTTCAACCCAGCATGGCAGCAAATCCAGAGAACAAAGGGGTCTCACCATAGTTTTTTGGTCTAGTGAATCCTTGTCTCTGAAATGTGTCCTTTCTGAGGCAAGAGAGAGTCCCTTTTGCTATCAGTTTCAGTGGTCAATGCTGTGCTTGCACACTGCCTCATCTTTGCACTGACATTTGCACTCCCCCTGCACAGAGCCACAGCCTGCTGAGGACCCTATCTCTGGCCACAGCATGCAAACTGGGGCAGGTGGAAATAAGACGAGGAAAGAGATGTTTACAAATTTTCCCTCAAATAAGAAATTCATTTGCTCGACTTCGTACTTGTTATATCAGAGCTCCAGCTCAGAGCTTGTTTTGACCTTCTGAACTGCAGCACTTGTAAGAAACAGAAGGAAAGTCAGGTATCAGCATCTCTCTGTCGGCCCCAGCTGGGCCAGGATCTTGGACGTTCATCCCCTTTCCATTGATACCTGCTCCTGGGGCTCCATCTGCAGTGTAGGACACAGCTGTGTGTCTGTGGACGCCCTCACAAAACAGAAAGGGGACTGGGGCATTATATGCGAACATTGGACTAAGCTGACTCTCCCTCCTCTGGATGAACCAGTTTAGCTTCGGGTCAGCAGGCATGAGGAGATAGTGCTTGGGGTGAACAGGAAAGGGCTTTCAGATAGTCCCATGCATCTGTCATACGTGGCTGTTGTCCCTACTCAGGCCACCCCCAGAGCCTGTCCTCCTAGTCGCCTGCAGGGACTTGGCAGTCCAGTGCAGAGCCCTGTTTCCAGCAATCTGGCAAGCCAGGCATGCAGGCAGTGTGTCTGCATTTTTAGCCTGTGTCTCAACTGCAGAAGTAAAGATTAACACATCCACTCCTGTAGTTGTTTGAGAGGCTTGAGAAGGAAGGGCAGAGCCTCTTTCACCTGTTTAAATGCAGCAGAAGGACAGAGAAGGCGGCTGTAGCACATCTGTCCCCTTTGACACCCAGAGAGGGCGTCAGCTCTGTCCTCAGCATCTGCCATCACTACACTTAGTGTTGGATAGTAGAAGGAATGGTGAATACCTACTGTTGCCAGGTAACAGCATCCACTGTGCCGCCAGCCACTTTCATGAACCTATGGGAAATAGAGGAGGAAACAACATAAGCCCAGTGTTGTCACAGGGGAAATTCTTGAAAAACCAATGCCCATCCTACTCGATGGGATACAGAAGGTGGCCACTGCACCCACAAATACTTTCTAATGAAGCCTTTGTGTTCTTAAATGCTTGTAGTAAACGCAGCTGAGAACATCATAGTGAAACCCAACTTGCAGCAGAGCTCTGGGCATCATTTTGGGACAGGTAGAAAGAGTTTTCAGACAACATTTCAGGAACAAGATCTTGAGGTATGTACTAAGTTCTGTGATTTTAACAACTCTCAATAGCAATTAAAGAACAAGTTTTAAATGTCCATTTTAAAAGGAGATAATTCTTCCCTGAAAGTGTCCTTAAGCTGTGGAGATATTTGCCTGGATTAAAGCAAGTACTGGCAAAATGGACTAAAATGGAAATAAACCCCAGCAAAGCTATTAGATGCAAAAGTGCCACCTCCAGCTCAAGAAACTCCTGAGTCCTGGAGAAAAGGAGGAACAGCTGGAAAAATACTGCTAAGTGCTTTCCTTTTTTTTGACTCTTTCTTTGGCATTGGCCATTAGCAAACTGATGGGATTCTGATCTGGGTACACTTTTGGTTTTTCCCATTCCTATAACTAATGACAGCACTTCAATGGACAAGGTTAAAGTGAGTTATTATCTAGGTATTAGTCTCCTGATGGCTTCTGACTCAACTATCTTTAAGAAATACCCGTCTTCCAGAGAGGTCCTATTTGAGTCAGACCTGAGGCTACACAAGTATACCTGCTTACACTGCTCATCTCAAAACCAAGGCAATTCCTAATCTTGGGGACCATATGTAACCCCTGCAGCAGGAGCCTGTAGCTGCGGGGGTCCCTCCCTGGCTCCCTGGTCCAGCAATCCAAACTGCACCTCAGGATACTGCAGCTCCCACAATGAAGCCCAATCAGTTCTTATATTCTTATGTTTAGGAGCACGGATCTGAAAACACACAAAGGCACACACTGACTGGACAGGCACGTTTTCTGTGCACGAGTGCAACGTGCACTGTGTGGCTGATGATTTTGGAAGTGACTATATGCACACATGACAGGAGACATTTGGAAGAAATTCTGAATATGCTGAGAAAGGGAACGGTGCTGTATTTTCTTGGGCTGCATTTGATGCACGAGGATCCTGGGAACACAGCAGGAATGTCACTGCTGTCTTGACCCCACAGTACAGAGGGATGAGCGGTGCTGGGTCCAGCAACCTCAACTTCCCCAGGAGAGCCCCATGACCAAGGGCGAGGAAGGAAAGGGAAGGTCTGTGAGGAGAGATGAGACCTTCCATCAGACTAGTTCTCATGGCAGGGACAAGCAGCAGCTCTTTGGCACATGAGCCCCTAATCAGGTCTGAGGAGCAAGCAAGTTTCAGGCTAAATATAGCTTGGAAACAATCATTCTGACTTTAAATTAATGACGATGGTCAATTATAGACTGGGACAAAAGGGCAGCTGAACCCTGTGGAGCATAAGAGGATGCTGGCAAAGGAAGCAATAATAAATCCCTGCAGCCAGAGAGGGAAGAGATACAATTAGAAATGGAAAAACAATAACATGTACACTCCTGTAGCACTGATGCATCCCCAATTCTGCTGCCTAGCAGTGCTGTGAGCTCGGTTCCCAGGCTTTGTAAAAGATGTAAAAGCCTCTCTGAAATGCTTTTACATCTCTCTTGAGGGTCAGGCCCGGAAGATCAGTGGCAGGGTGATGCTTTGGGGACAGTTGCTCTGCAGCTGAGCAGGGCAAGGAGACCAGCTGGACCAGGTCTAGTGCAGCCATAGGGAGAAGTGTGAGCTTCCCACAACTCACACCAGCCACCTGGCAAAAAGGGGATTTTGCAAATATTGCTCTGGAGAGGCTACTGTTGTATAAAGCTAAGTCCACAGAAATATACCAAAAGAGTCAAAAAACCCAGCTCCCAGGTTTTAAATGCTCTGTACAGGGACTGCTGCCTAAAGTGTAAGGTACGAAGTGCACAAGAGTGAAATAATGAACTATAAACTGAAATTATGAACACAATCTATATTGGACTTGAAAATCAATATGTTGCAATTGGGTTTGAAGATTAGCCCAACTCACTTTCTAAACTCAAATGCTTTACATTCTGGCTGAAAATAAACCATCCTGGACTTTATTAAATCACTTCTTCAGGCTCAGCTTGGCAATCTCCACTCACAGTCCAAAACCATGAGCAGACCAAGCTTGGAGGAAGAAGCTCTCCCATTTTTCTTACCATTTCCATAGTTCTAGAGCCCTGCTGCAAATTGGGACTTTTACAGTGGTTTTGAGCAGGGGTAGAAAAGCAAGGTAAGCCCTCAGTGTAACCAGCAGCATCCCTGGAGCAGCAGAATCAGGATATCCATTTGTCCCCTCTCCCATGCCTCCAGGAAGCTAATTGGCCTCTTGTTAAAAAGCTCCCAAGAAAATGTTGTTCTAGGACACAGGCATCACTTAGGCATCATAGTGCAGGCCAAAAACACGACAGAAAAGGCCCTGACTTGCTTGGTGTTCCTCTTCCACTTCCATAATAGCAAAATAAATCAGTTAGTTCTTATAATTTTCAAATTTTACCATAAAAGATGCATATCTAGCTCAAATTTTGTTTTCTTTTATTTGCCTGTTTTTTCTTCTCGTTGTCTGTTTTTCTTCCTTTCTGTTTTCTTTCTTTTTCTTTTTATTGAAACTTTTGCAAGATGAAGTTCAAAAGTTCCTGGTAAATCTTCAAGTCCTGCCTTAGAGATGGAGTTGCTCCCGGAGCACCCCAGATGACTTGGGTAATGGTCTCTACTCTCCAAAGGGAACCTAGAGCAGCTCAGCAGCCAAAAAGTGGTACTACAGGAACAAGAGATGAAAGCCTAGGACTGGTGGAGATGCAGTAAAGTACAGGTATCTGAATATCCTCGTTTGAGGAATACAGATTTAACTGATCCTTTTATTCCTATAGCACCTGTGCTGCTCCATCCACAGATTTTGAGGCCAATGAAGATCCATACAGTCAAAATGACCAGTGCTAAGACATTTTTATCTGGGATTTCCTGGACTACACAATGTGTGCAGCACAGAGCAGGCAGCGTGAACCAGACGCTTCCGGGAGAGCTCAGATCCATGCACATGTGCTGCACAGATGGGCTGGGCTGGCACAGTAAATCTGCCATTTTCCTACACACTGGGCTCTCTCTCTGAGCACCAATCGACCCTGCAGCGCATGTGCAGTAAATACCGCCCGGGATCTGTGGGACAAGCCCAGCCCATGCTGTGCAGGGGATAGGGGCAAATGCTGTAGCGATGCCCTGTAACTCAGATGGGTGGCAGCCCCAAGTCTTGCCTGACTGGATTTTCACATATCAGAAATCTGGGTACATGCGAAAATCATCAAAAGCAGTCCTCAAAATCTGCTGGGATAGCACCTCTAGGTGGGAAAGCAGAACACATCAGAGGCACGTGGAGGAATAGGAGCTTTGGATAGGGTGTTTGTGATACTGAGGGTGAGACAAAGTCACTGAGCTTGATAATGGCTTCTAACTCACAGAAGGTAGGTTTAGATTAGATATTAGGAAGAAATTCCTCACTGTGAGGGTGGTAAGACACAGGAGCAGGTTGCCCAGAGAAGCTCTGGATGCCCCATCCCTGGAAGTGTTCCAGGCCACATTGGAGGGGACACTGGGTAACCTGGTCTAGTGAAAGTTGTCCCTGCCCATGGCAGGGAGGTTGGAACTGGATGATGATTAAGTTCCCTTTCAACCCAACCCACTCCATTATTCTATGTCCATTTCCTTACCCTTGCAGCTGCCCATGTGCCAGCAACCCATGCCACCATTGCTACTTGTGGGGCTCTGTGTTGAGCTAGAACTGAGAAAAATATAATTCAATATTGCTCAGTCAATCAAACAGTTCACAGTTCTGTCCCAGAAATGGTAACACTAGCACAAGGTGGGACTCACTTCACAGGTCATTCATGAGCTGTGGGAGAATGGAGCAGAAGGACTGAATTGCTACAAGATGCTATTGATACCAAAACTCTGTATTGAGAAACCATGGGACAAATCTGACCTCTTACAGAGCATCTCCCACAGCCACATCTCCCAGGACCACAACTTTCACTTGAGTTTAGGCAGATCTCTGAAATACTTCTCCTGTCCTGATTCAATGCTTGTCAGTCACCGAGCACCTACTGCAACCTTAAGTAAATTGCTCCCATAGTTAATTAACCTCCAAGTGTGTTATTTCTCATCTGAATGTGCCTGGCTCCATCTGCCAGCCACTGGAACTTCCTAGGCCTACTCCTGATTCATTAAAGAGACATCTGCATTTGAAAATCTCTTTCCATGCAGGTAATTGCAGATCATCCTCATTTAAATTAAAAAAAAAAAAAAAAGGGGGTGTTGTAACAAGGAATTGCAGCTGCACAAGGAGACAAGTTGTTATTGCAGAGGTACCCAGGTGATTTAACATCTCATTGGCTCCTGAGTCCTGGAAGCCACAAACATGAGTTATTTCATCTATTGGTCCCTGGAGAACTACAAAATAACCAGACACCCTACCCCTGGCAAGCCCCAAATGTAGGAACAACATTGGTTTGCCTGTGGTGCCCTGGTGGATCCCTAGAGCTGGGTGGCAGATCTCTGCCCTTTGAGCCAACAGTGATGGGTAGAAATAGCTTCATGTTGTGTCTGAATTGGTTGGTGAGGGGCACTTAAGGCACAGGCTTCACTTACTCAACTGCTTCAGGTTCCAGTAGCACAGTCAAACACCTACAGGAGCTGAGACAGGTACTAGACCCCACTCATGTCACCTGCTGCAAAGACTTTATCCTGAAGTGCCATATTTCAGACAGGAATTTCACTCCAGGAATAAGAGTCTGGTGTGAACGAGTTATAAATCTGCTGATATATTGTATTCTCCATCTGCTTGGCATCACCTTTCTTCAACCAATCTGATCTATGGTAGGGCTGCACAAGCCTTCTAGCAAAGAGGGTTTTATGTCCTTCGGGGCAGCTCTGCACTCCAGCGACTTAAGTGGGTACGTAAGTGGAAGAGAGAGTTGTTAGCTTATAACCTACCTCCAGCCTCCACAATATTCTGTGACAAGGACTTCTACAATGCCATCGCACAGCACGTAAATAAGCTTCCTTGTTTCCAAAGCTTCCTTCCAAATTGCTTTCTGCACTGTGAACAAAACACCCCCTTCACAGGCTCGTGGGCCTCTATACCATTCCCTCCAAACTGTCTCTCTTCTGAGTTGAAGACACATAGCCTATTTATGTCTTCTCACGTGAAGAAATCACGTACCTATACGCACATCCTCAGCTCCTCTCCCGGTAATCCTCCTGGTTCTATTATATCTTTTCTGAGATGAAATGACAAAGACTGCAGATGGCAATCAGAACAAAGGTACAGTGTGTACTTAGACAGTACTATAATCTCATCTATGTCTTTGCTCACCCATTTTGTTCTTCCTGTGCAGGTCACCGTGATTTTGGCATTCCAGACATCAAATTAAGTTTCAGCAGCAACAACTATATTAACTCTTTCCTCTTAAAACAGCAATAGCTAAATTATTTGCTTGGATCTCAACTCCTTGACCCTGCTATATAACCAACTATAATATGATTCATCTCACCCTTCACACCTCATTTCAACGTATTTATGAATGTAGTCAGCTATAAGTTCAATGCTAGCAGATCTTGAGTTCATGCTGCAGTGACCTCCTCCTCCTCCCATTGTATCATTAATTTAAAGTTCCTTGTCCTGTTGCTTGATGTTTTGCACAAAATTCTTACTCTGGATCTGTTGAGTGTCCTGGTACAGACTATGCCACCAGCCTTGTGGTAGCTTGTGTAAGGTTGAAGCTTCTGGCTCTCTGACTGAGACACACTTGCTTCTGCAGCATCACTACAGAGCCTTAGACCAATACAGCAAGGATGTACTTTCTAAAGAAAGTCAAACAGCCAAAACAGATTCTAAAAAATGCAGTGCTTACAAGCCCCCTGTGTCAAACATGGCAGAAGTCCTTGTCAGCAAGCGGACAGGACAAATGCTTACATTCATTCCTGAAGTTCACCCAGAGTCCTTCCCTCTGCCGGATACCACCTACTGAGATATTTATTTCTCCTTCTCACTTGAATTTAAACAAACAAGCTCTGTCCATACACTGTCTCTGGCTGCTATTTAGGTAAAAAGCAATGCCTGAACTGCTGAGACAGACATAGCCCTCTTCATCCTCATGACGGCAGAGGCACAGGGCAGTTATCATAAAAATACTACCAAAGTCTCTCCCATTTTTAGCACCTTGATTTTGTTTGGTTGGAACCCAAGTGTACAACCTGTGCCATTTCATGGGTTATAAGTTAACAACTTTCTCTTACCACTTATGTACCCACACAGGAACCCTGGGGTTGATTTCTGATGCAGAGAGCAGGGCTGAGGATTGGGTCGGGTTTTAACCTGAGCCCTACCTGGGCTGCCCACAGATAACCAAGACATCATCTTCAAACCCCTTCCTAACCCTGGCATATCCACAGCTGGCAGGGCGGAATGGATTCACCACCACTGACAAACATGATTCCTCACATTTATGGGCTCTTTTCAGACCACTGTGGAATGACATCATCACCAAAAGGAGACCAGGTGACCCAGATGGGTGGGTAAATCTCCACAGGTACTACAAACCAGGAGCAGGACGCAGTAAAATCATTATGAATGAGAAACTCTTGTGCCTTGCAAGGGCAGGACTGAAGACTGGGAGCTTCACCAGTCTTCTGCCACCTGCTTCTGCCACCTGGTCAGAGGTGCTGTGGCTCTGTGATGAGAGGGTGGATACAGAATGGTGACAGTAGTATCAAGAAAACAGCAAAGAGGTTGGAAAGAGGGCAGAGAAAGCCAAGGAGGCACCAGATCTGGTGGCTTAGAGACCTGCGGGATGGGGAATAGGGAAAGACTGTATCTCCAGACAAGAAAGACTTTCACTTCTCTGGTTACTTCAGCAGTCTCAGGACCCAAGGTGGCCAGAGCATCAGGCACAGAGCACCAACAACAGCCAGTCCAGTGTGAGCAAAAGTGACTGCCAGCCCTTATCCCACTGGCACAGCAGCTCCTGCCGTGGTGGAGGTAACAGCCTGATGTTTGTGAGTGTCCAGTGGCAAAACCTGGGCTATACCAGCCAAAGAACAATAGGAAATGAGAGCCCCTAACTAAATCTGCCAAGACATGCCAGCCTACATTCTGCAGTTAAAATCTGAGCTCTAACATGTGTTAGCACCTTTCCTTCCTAATAGCTTTCCCTTGTGTTTCTTCTCTTCCAGCACCAAATGTGTTATTCAGCCATGCATTAACCTTTGTGGGTCATTCCTGATTTGTTGTTAAAATCTATGTTAATTCCTTAGAATCTTATAACTTTTCCCCCAAGCAAGTTCTGAGCAGCCTGGGATTCCTGTACCCGCAGATGCAGTAGGTAGCTAACGTGGTCTGCTCTCCAACAGCTCAGGCTGCATGAATGGTCTAATTAACACCTCATCAAACTCAACTTTCGGTTGTGTCTAGAGAAATTCCCTCTTGCACCTGTGCATCCATAAGACACCATTTCTAGCCTCCTGAACAGCAGGCCCCAGCCATTGGAGCAGTGCTCCATCACTGCAGAGCCTGTCCTTACACCAGCAGTAGCAGCCCTGGTCAAGGCTCCAGGGCTTGCCAGCCCAGACTGACACTGATGGCTATGGCTGCTCTGAGCTGTTGCACCATGCAGGGTGGTGCAAGAGCTCAGGAGCAATAACTCAGCACCGAAGGGTGTGCAAAGCCCAAGCTTCTGTGTTTCAGGCAGGTCTCTCCTTCCCTCATCATATTGTGCTTCCATCATCAGGAAGTGCACAGCTGTCACCCAGTACAACTCAGTGTCACCTGCTTAGGACAACCTCTCAAGTGGGACAGCGTGCACACACCCCTACATGCTGCGAACTTCCAGGTGTCCAGTCTGCACTCATTATTTAACAGACCCCAGAGAAAGATGGCATCTCAGGAGGGGTTCAGTTCCACCCTGTCCTGGAGGACAGACCTTAGGATTGGGTCAGAACAGCCTTGGAGGTGCCCATCTCCCACCACTGAGACCAACAGAACCTGGTGCTTAGCAGATACAAATGCCCAACTCATGCCGACACTGCGATTATTGCAGGAAAAAAATTAAACAAAGAATAAGTTTATCTTAGTTGCTTGAGATAACTGTTAAAAATAGACTACAATGTTTGGTACACAAAGCATGCAACAGGAAAATGTAATTCTAGTTAATACTTCACAGTGAGACTTTTCTCTGAATGTTTCAAGACCTAAGGTAACTCCAGAGGCTTTCCCTGGAGAACATCTAATGTCAGCTTCTACTGTTGGAGATCACTCCCTGGGCTTCTCTGAGCTCTCCTCTCCCATTTCAGCTCATTTCCATTGCTTCCCCTACCAAAACTCACTTCCTCACTTTGTGTAACAGAACCACGTTTGCCTGACATACTAATCCACCCTTCCCATCTTCTCCTCTGAGGTGCCATCTCTCGCCTCCAGACTTACTTAACACTTGAGTCATGATCTTCCACTTGGCATATCTCTTCCTACCTAGCTGACTTCTGCTGTTCATCACTTTTTTTTTTGAAAAGAAGAGAAAAACTTGGCAGATTTTGCATCATCAGGACTATTAGCTGCACACACTTCATTCACTCAGGAGCCTTCATCCCACTGTGATCCCTATGTAGACCAGTCATGGAGATCTAGCAAGGCAGATAGAAGATTTGATATTGAGAGCACCTTCCTAAATTCCATCTCGTCTCTCTTGCTTGCTAACTGTGTGGGGCTCATTCAGGACTATAAGAGGCATGTCCTGGCTTTGACAGCGCCAGGCACATGCTGAGCCACACTCCATTGACCAGTTCTGGATGCTCCTGCGGAAGACAGAGCTTTCGGTAGCACTAACCCAGACACTGAAGAGACCTGGGGGAGCTACTGGGAATAAAGCTCATGCTGTCAAAGAGCTTAGGCACTGGGGTTTATTTGTTTATCCTTTTGCAACTCCATTTCCAAATACTGCAAATGAATGTTTAGTCCTTTGTCTTCGTGTAATCAGACTTGTTCCTCCTCTTTACGTCCTGCCTGGTAATAATGAAGTCTTTATGTGGAAAGACAAGCAGCTCTTTTCCCACAGGACCCCGTGGGCTGTAAGGCCATGCAGGCACGTGCCGCTTGTCGTGAGCTGCTGACACCGGGATTTGGAGTGCAGGACACAAGGTTTCTTCATGGGAAAGAGAAAACACTTTGAGCACTTGTTGACCAGAGTCACCCTGGCAGGCAGGATGGCAGCAGAGGAAACAGTACATAGCTTGGAGAGCAGGCATGCTCATCACAACTCTTTCAGACCAGCAGGGGTGTCTGGAGAGCCCCCACCATCCTGTCACCAGGGCTGTAGCTCTTACATACCTACCCTTTCATTTGAGATGGGGCTTCTGCCATTCTCTCCACCACATTGTACACTGCAGTCTCACTCCCAGGGTTGCCGTCCGTCAAAACGCAGCCCCAGCAACACTGAGCTGCTGGACCACCCTGGCCGTGTGACTTGGCTCTTCCGACCTCCCTTCCCTGGGACCCGGCTGCAGTGCACGAAGGGCAAACGCAGCAGTAGGACTTCCCTTTCTCTAATAGCTTCTTGGCTCTCATCCCCATTGTTTTTCTTACTCAGCCCGCTCCTCCCGGCGCTAATAGATTTCCTGCTGATCAAGGCTACTACAACATTTTGTAACTCCCCCTGTGCTGCTTCCATGCCCTGTACCAAACCCAGGGGCTCCGTCAAGCACTGTGTTCCCGCGACATCGGCGGCAGCTGTATTGTGGGCGCACGGGCTGTTCCCCCACTTTTGTCGATGGGAGGGACGCTGGCGTCGCAGCTGGTTCAACCAGCTTTATGGTCTCTTTGTGCTGCTGCAGCAGAGCTGAGAATCTGGCCCTGGCTCCCTCCCCGCCTCGCTGGGGACTGCATCAGTGTGCTGTTTATTGTTTCTGCCAGATCATTCCTGCAGATGTTAATGAATGCTAGACCCAGCTTTGCTCCCAGCAGAGTCCCTTCCACACCTCCCCCTGCCCAGTCTTCTGCACTGGAGTTTCTGTTTACAGTCCTGAAGGGAATTTCGCCTCTGCTGCATGGTCTTCAAGCTGTACAAGTCTCAACTCCTGCTGCCAGCAGGCTCCCACACCTCCCTGATTCCTGTAGCTGTCCAGTGTCACCTCCAGGTGTCCGTGTCCCTCACTGTCACCATTCCTTCTCCACCTCTGGCCTTCCCAATCTAGAGACATGCTAATTCTCCCAGGAGGAAGAGGGCTTGGTCAGTGAAGAAAGTTGCTACAGGTTCTTCCTCTGCATGTATGGAGAAAACACAGGGAGAAGAAGGCACCAAATAGTGACAAAGCAATTTGTCCAGAAGGACTCAGAGATAATAACATCCACACTGGGAAGTGGTGTCAGGACCCACCCCCTGACCTGGCAGCCCACAGGCATGCAGCAGTCTGTGCTGTTTTCAGATCCCAACAAGGTGGGCACTTCAGTCTGCCTATAATTGGGAAACACTGGAAATGCTTGGAAGAGTGTTAATCAGTCCAGTTTAAAATCCCACCAGGTACTTCTGCAGAATTTTAGCAGTACAGACAACCATCTCCCCAAGCCTCTTCTACTGTGGTGGCACACCCTGAAGGCTATTGGACACTGGGAATTCACAGAGCAAGCCTACCTGTTGCAAAAAGGCTCCATCTCAGGAGGGATTTCTGATCTCTTTTTCATCAAAGCAACATCACTTACCCTTCCAGGAAAGCAATGACGTTCTTTCTGGGCCTTCCTATGTTTGGCCCATAGAGGTGTGCTCTGGAATAAGTGCGGATAAGCTGCATCAGACTTCTCAGCTGAGTGTAGTCCTTTCCTAGCTGGCTGCCATTCACCGAGCGGCCGATCAGTGTCCGATAGTTATTGGGTTCTGGGAAAATAAAAATAGACAAGCAAGGCTTGTCAGCTCTGCTCCTTCATCTGCACTTCCAGAGAGAGAGACACACAGCTCACCCTGTCACACAGCTTGAGGTCTGGAGAGGAGGCAAGCAGCTCTGCAGAGCAGCAGAAGGAACTTTTGAGGAGTGGATGAGAGCCATTGCTTGCTCTTCTGCACCCCTTTTGCTGTGTGCTGGGAGAAGGACCTATACCTTGGTGTCATGCTCCCATCCCCGTAGAGTTGCCCACTTCCCGTGACACTGTAGCCACCATACAAGTCCACCCCAGGACCAGCTGAGCCCAGCAGCCAGGGCAGGCACACCGTATACGCTTAATACAAACTCACAGAAATGTCCGGCTAAGGGGCTAACTCACACCAAGTCTGTCTTAGAGTTGGTGCTGGAGCCTTTAAATCCATCTGAAACTACACTGGCAAATTATCCTGGGATCTGCAAATATCCTTTTCCAAAACTGAATATCTTTCTCCTACAGTGAGCTCCATTCCCGTGGCTCTCCTGTTCCCACACTCACCGTTGCCCAGCTCCCAGGAGATGTTGTACTTCTTGCTGGCACTGTACTTCAGGAGGCTGAGGGCATTGGAGCTGTTCCAGGAGTTGTTGGGATTTCGGCGCAAAGCATTCAGTGCAAAGATCAGGTGAAGGCCAGAGCAGTCAGCAAAGTTATAGAGTTTGTCTAGAGACCTGGCTGGGAAGAAACAAAAAACAGTTTGTAACTCAAAGGAAAGCTAGTTCCAGGGAGGTTCAAATGATCCTGCTGTCCATCATACCTTGCTTTCTGTGTAGGATGAGCCAGGGTCAAATGCCAGCCCAACGACATCTGTAACTGCAGAAATGAACCTGACATTTGAAACTGGGATAGGATTCCAGGTGTGGGCTCATCTCCTTCCAGCATGAAACTTGGATGCCCTCCACCTCTGTGTCAGAGCTGGGGCCATGTTACCAAAGACAAGTGACTTTATAACATCTCTTTTCATCTGCTGTTGGCAAGGAAAGTTCAGCCTTTCCTGTGCTTATTCTGCCTTGTATCTTTTCCAGACCAGACCCCTGCACTGACTGGGGAGCAGAGGAGGAAATCACCACCCCAGAGCTGCCAGCTCATGGCCACCTCTCCTACATGCCACAACAGCCTGCTCTCTACTCCCACAGCCCCCAGCGCAGCAACCAAGTCCCAGCAATGATCAAGTAAAGCCTCCATGTACCATACACCCAGCTAACCTCTGCCCTGCACAGAAAGACTGGAGCTTTGTGTCACCTCTTGACCTAGGGCAGAGAGGGCCTCCCTGCCTACTGACAGCCTGGGCATGCCCTGCTGCCAGGGCAGCCTTCCTGAGGTGCTGGGGCCTTTGTGGGATTTGTGTCCTACCTGCTGGCCCCAAAGCTCCCAGGTTGACATCTCCCCATACTATGGCCACGATGAGCAGCAGGAGAGACCAAAGAAAGAGCTGACCCACTGTCTGGGGTGGTGTGACATTAACACAGGGCCCTGCTGGGACAGACACTATACTTAATGCCTTTTTTTTTTCTTAAATCTTCCCTAAAACCTGAAAAGCAATCAAATGCCTGATGAAGCTAATGCCAGTATTAGCAGGACACAAACTCACGTGACAGAGGAGATTTGGTGAGAGAGCAATTAGGTAACAGTGGTGTTTTCAATCACCTCTGCCTGTTGAACTGCATCCCAGGACACTCGGCGAGCTTCCTGAAGCAGCCTTGGAGATGCAACCACTTAACTGTGAGGAGCCACCAGGGATGGGGAGGTTCCAGGGGGCCAGGGAGGGCAGACCAAGGGTTCCGCTTTCAGAAGAGGAGAGAGAGGCACTGGGGAATTACAGAGTAGGCAAACTGGCTTCAGGTCCCAGAAAAACACTTGGACAAATAATCAAGTTGCTTGTCAGCACTTACAAAATATAAGGAGATGATCAACAGCCACAGGGAAATGCCAAGAACAAATCACACTGAAGCAATCTACTGACAGGAGAGCAGGGCTTGCGGGCAGCAAAGCAGCCATTTATGTCTTATACCTTGATGGGTTTTGAGACTTTGAAAACAAAGGATCGCACATGATATTCTCTCCAGAAACTGAGGTAACCCTGATCTGGACAGAACTGCAGTGAGAAATACACAATGAGAGCAGGTCTCAGTAATTTGCTGTTAAAATGAAGGGGTTAGGCAGCCTTCTCTAGATCATTTTCAAAAAAAGTGGGGTATAAAGGAGCAGAGGATACATCAGACTTGCCACAGCGCTAAGGCTATAGCATGCACCACCATGGGAGCTGAAGGGGATGGAGAGGAGGCCACTGCATGCTCAGGGAATTGCCCTAACACCCAGGGGGATGCTCCAAGATTCCCTGTAGCATACTGCCCATCTGAGGTGCAAACAAAATGGTGACAGCCAGAAGCTGCTCATTCTGGTTGGGATAAGCTGCTACAGCCTGTATGCCTGCATGCCTGGATTTGTTGTCTTTCCTGGTCACTGAAAGCCTCAGTAAATAGAGAACCAGCTCTAAGAGTAAACTTATTTCAAAAGTAAAGTCTTAAGGAGGGTCAAGGAAATAACCTAACTGAAGAGCTGACACTTAATGGAATGCAGAAAAGTTATGGAAAGAAGATAGGGAAAATGTGGAAAAGAAATTACTAATCATTTTCACAACCTTTTTCTAAATGCTACTGGGTTGTTTGAGTGAAAAGTAGCTGAATTAGATTAATCTAATGTATTCATCCCACTCGTTCAGGCACATTAGCTGGTTTTCTGGATGCTTAGTGAATTAGAGACAGATACAGTTACTTAATACTCATTTACTCGAGACCCCCAGGCAAAAAACTGCACTTGAAATGAGACTCCTATAAAGAGAATAGGATAGACACCCAAATGACAAATGAAGCAAGCAAAAAAGGTGTTACCTGCAGTTCTTCTGCTAGAAATGAAGCATTTTCATGGCACAAAACAGTTGTACTGCAGGAGGGGATTTGGTTCATATTTAGGAGCCACTGCAGGGGACTGGGAATTGATTTTCCATGCATCCACGAGAGGAAACAAGATGTCTGTTCATCTCAATGCAGGGCCTACCACTGTGAAATTATATTTTCCCCATGACACTTATTTTGTTTCCATGCGCCTGGACACAGAGATGCCACGTGTATTTCATGTTCTGCCACTACTTTCCAAGTTGGAAACCTCAGCAATCAGGGGAGCAGGCTAGGAGGAACACACAGATGTCTGGAATTTGCTCCTGCACATTTCCAGTGGTGTCCCCGAACAGACCAACCTACAGATCGCAGTGAAGCTACAAAGAGCAGAAAAGCAACAAAAAACCTATCATTGCACGAAATCAGATTGTTAATACAGCCACTCTCGGTATCAAGGTACCAAATCCACTTACCTCCTTTGCTCTTGGCAGCTGTCCTGGGATTGTGTGAACTTCGAAGAAAACACATCCAGTGACTCTGGAAGAGCCTTGATAACTAGTTTGCACAAGCTACCCAACCATTTGTGTTTAAATCACATCTGACCCCTCTGAGATGACTGCCTTAAACTGGATGTCTTCAGTGCAGACAGCTGCATTTAGATGAGAAGAATACTATCATGCAGAGTGCATGACAGCAGTGTGCTCAAGTGGCCAAAGAGGTCAATGGCATCCTGTCTTGGATCAGAAATAGCATGGCCAGCAGGACCAGGGCAGTGGTCATCTTCCTGTACGTGGCACTCGTGAGGCCGCACCCTGAGTACTGTGTTCAGTTTTGGGCCCCACACTATAAGAAAGACATTGAAATGCTGGAGCACGTCCAGAGAGGGACAACAAAGCTGTTGAAGGGTCTGGAGCACAAGTCTTATGGTGAGGAGATGAAGGAGCTGGAGGTGTTCAGCCTGAAGAAAAGGGGTCTCAGAAACACCCTATCAACTCCCTACAACTACCCAAAAGGAGGTTGTAGCAAGGTGAGGGTCAGCCTCTTTTCCCAAGTGACAAGCATTAGGACCAGAGGAAAGAGCCTCAAGTTGTGCCAGAGCAGGTTTAGACTGGATATTAGGAAAAATTTCTTCACTGAAAGAGTTATCAAGGATTGGAGCAGGCTGCCCAGAGAAGAAGTTGCGTGACTATTCCTGAAGATATTTAAAAGATGTGCAGATGTGGCACTTGGGGACACAGTTTAGTGATGGAGTTGGCAGTATTAGAATAATGGTTGGACTTAATGATCTTAGAGGTCTTTTTCAACCTAAATGATTCTATGATTCTGTGGATGGCTAAAGCACAAAAAGAAGCTTATTTAGAAGACTTTGAGTGATGTCCAGTCCTCCATACGCACAAACAGGGCCATAAGAACATGCTATAAATATTTTACTGCCATGACTAGGGATGGCAACATTACTTCTGAGTGATGAGAACATGAAGAATCATAGTATTATTAACAGCTGGCTAAAACTCACTTTGAATTCTGGATAATTGCACTGTTTTTTCTTCATCAAACAAAGAAAATCATACAGGAATGTAACCTTTCTCCAGCTAACAGATCATTAGGCAAGGCTTTCACAAAGTATTTCAATAGAAAAAGCCATTGTCGTACTAGAATGAATCTTAATAGAGCAGAACTAGATTTATAGGATGTTCTCCCTGCCCCTTCTCCCCCTCTGCCCAGTGCAGAGGTGCACATGCTCAGCACTCACATGCCACTGAACTCAGGGAGAAAGTATTAAAAAAAAAAAAAAATGTGGAAGAATGCTGAGAGTCAGCTTCTTCCATTTACTAATGCTCATGTAGTTGAAGTAAGAATAACCAAGGCAAGAAAACTCTGTTCCCTCACACACAGGGGCAGCACTTGATAGTGGGTCTCGGTGGGGCAGGTGCTTGTCTCAGTGGGTTTGGGACAAACAGCAGCCAGTAGTCAGAGGCCACACAACCCTGGCACAAAAAAGACATCAGAAGATGTTTAGGCTTTCTCAACCTTTTGCATCCTAGTTTGCAGAGGTTTGAATGCATCTGAAGAGTGAGTACAGCCCAATGATGCATGGCTGGGTGGCCACCACTGAAGATCTGCTAGAAAATCCTGCACTCAGCCAAAGCTCTGCACAGAAATTAAAGTTTTTAGCTGCTTGTATTGATCTCATACATTCTGCAAAGAGAGACAAACAATTTCAAAATGCAGAAGGTGTCTGTGAAGCCACAAATGATGGTGGAGTTCAAGGGACAAGTACGTCCTTTGGAATTCTTTCCCATTTTTCTTCTTTTTATACAAGGCTAAATTTTAATGTTCTCTGAAAGATTGATGGCACTTAACTCTGTGACATGCCAACACAAAATCTGAGGCACATTAAAACATCTCTGACAGTTTAAAATAATTGGAAAGACTTTCCAATTGTAGTTACTGAATTAAACATTATACTAGAGACTTTTTAAAAAATGCAGTTCTTTGGTGTTTGGTAAGAGGGACAGTTCAAGAATCTCTGGGTTTGAAAATCTTCTACATTTTTTATTCAGCTTCAGGAACTTTGCTTTGTCAGGGTTTAGCACGAAGAGTGGAAATTCACATGCCCATTGAGATGGAGGCTGAGATCAGTCAGTGGGCTGAGGTGTGGTGGGGCATGGCACAGCGTGCCAGGGGCTTTTGTAACTCTGGGAATTCAACCAGGAGGGCGGGAAAGAAGAGCCTGTTCTCCCTCTATTCCCACCATCCACCACATCTATCTCGTGTATGTACAGCACATGCAAGCACTGAGGAGGATTAGACAAGAGTCGAGCACAGAGTGAGCAACACACAGCACAGTCCCCAAATCCTCAGGTCAGCTGAGAGACCAGTCAAATGCACAACAGATGAACCCTTCTGTTGACAAAGCAAAGAAATGTAGTTCTAGAAAGAACAATTTCAACTAATCACGGGTATTGCTCAACTCTGTGTTCTCCATAAATTCCAAGCAAGACCCAAAGCGTCGCTGCAAACAACTCCCGGTGGCAGCACTGAAGCCGGCAGCATCCCCTGCCCCTCGAGCATCTTGAAGGAGATAGCAGAGGGTTGGGATTGGGAAAGACCTGGCAAAGAACAAAGAGAATCCCAAAGAGATTTTTAGAGGGAGGGAGTAGAAGGAGTGGTACAGACTGTTCAGAGAATAGATGAGTAAGATGGCTGGTGAGAGCAATGAATGGAAAAAGAAGGATATTCCTACTTACAGAAGAACAAGAAGGTACATGGAAAATTTATTTACAAACAAATTGCCACCATTGTCAGCTGAATCCCATTTGCACTGGCTCTCTTACACTGAAAATCCTCATAAAAACACATGTGTGTGGCAAGGACTAAATGTTTTCTTAGCAAATAAATATGAATCAGAAGATATGCAACAGGCAATTAGAGTAATTCCAGACCCACGGGACAGGTCTGCAACACTGGTTTGAATTCTTCCCATGGATTGCATCCTCAGTCACGATAGGATTTCAGACAAGGAAATCAGAAAACCCCATCCAAAACCTATACAGTTAGAGCACCAAAGAATAACGTTCACCATCGCTACAAGTTCAGAGGAAAAGTAACATCCCACACTGTCCATATGCATTGTAATATCCAGCTTGAGCCACTGGATCATGGGAAGTTTTTCCTATTCTAGCTGCATGCTAAGCCATTCCATCAGAGTTGCTGCTTAATGAGAATTTTAAAGATTTCAAGGCTACCAAGAAACCCACACAGTTGCTGGAAATCACATTTTAATTATGACCATCCCAGCTGGGAAGCTGTTTGGTTTTAATTCAGTCTTCTGGAGCATTTTGTTATGTAGTAAAACCCCACCATGTAAAGACGCTGAAGAATTCCCAGGCAAAATTGCTGGCGGGGGGGGAAATTTGCTTGCCTCAGATACACATTTCACCTGAAATGATCTTTCTACCTCGTCAGTCTCCCAATTCCCTCCAAAAACAATGGAGGTGTGCAAAACTGTCACTTGCTCTCCTTTACCAACCAGGCTTCCTTATTGCTCCACAGGGGAGCAAAAGGTGGGTATGTACTATGCGTGGGAAGCGTTTTCCAAGGCAAGGTGCAGCGTTGGAGGTCTGCTCTGAGTGACAAGAAGTGCTTTGGCAGAGCCTAATGGTACTATAGAAAAGGGATCTAGTTTAATCCCATCTGAAGAATACCTGAAAGTTGGAGGAACTGGCTTTAATACTGCCAGCCAGTAAAGAAATGCTGTGCACTGTGTGTTAATGAGAACCTGGATTTTATATCCAGCTGGATGACAGATGGGGGATCTGGGGCTATTCCCTTTGGAGTATCAAGGGGGCCTTTTTCCAGAGGAATTGTCATCATCCCTGGTCTTTAAGCAGCTAAACATCGACCCTCAATATTCATTCAAGTCTTTAACTAGATTTTTCATTTCACTGCCAACACAGAGGTGATTATGCTGACCACGTGAGCAGGTTTCGTCCTTAACACCGCCATACAGAAATAGCAGTCTGGGGGCTTGGTGTCAATCTCTCGCCAATAAGGAGCTTGGCCAGCAGCCATGGATTGTGGGCTGAGTTCCCAGCTGGCATATAACTTGGAAGACAACCACGAGGTCTGGGTTCAATATCCAATTGCTAAGGAGTCTGGCTGACAGCCTCATTTTGTGGAATGAATCCCAAATTAATATAATTCTTTTGATACCAGACAAGGGGCATGGATTGCTTCCAAATGCTCTAAGGGCTCAGATAAAAGCCATAGGCATTGGGTTCAGTGTGTAAATGGTATCGAGGTCGAATAACAGTCAGGATTGGGCTTAATCCTCAGATGGTGAAAAAAAGGAGTGAGCCCTGAGTTCTGTCTTCATGCAAAAAAAAGAGAGCTCAAATGAGCAGAATAGCTCTGTTTTCAATTGTCGCGTGGTAAAGAGCTCACAGGACAGTAATGGTTTCTAGGAACAAGTGTAAACTGACATGGAGCTTCAGAAGAGAAGTGGGATCTGGGTTCAATCTCCAAATGCTGTAAAGCTCAGATAATGTCCAGAGGCGCAATTTCCAAACCCTCTGTTCCAGTCTGGTGTCTAGGAAGAAAACAAGATCATGTTACAGCTAAGAAAGCTATTTTCTCCTGCTGCATAACTTAAGGTGTTTTCCCTTTTGTATCAGGATTAATCCAGCATCTTCTAAAGTTTCAGAGGGAAATGGAGGTGAGTGGGGAGAGGACTACAGGTTTGAGCAGAAGAGCAGAACAGAGCACGGGAAAATAAGACTGTGAGCACCACCTGCTCTTGCACATCTTGTTGGCCACCCCTGATCACTGGGCTTGAGCCATGGAAATTGCTCCAGAGAAGAAGCGGGCAGCATCCTCAGTGGTCCACAATGCCTCTCAGCTTTAATTTAAAGTCCAAATAAGACGGACCACAATGGACAGGGCCTGACTGACATGAGTGCTGTTAAAATAGGCTGTGGTTTGTCAATCTGACCTGTGGCTCACCAGACGCTTGAGTAGCAACAGCAGACTTGGGGTAAAACCCTACAAGACCCCCTCTCAGGGCAGCCACTACCCAATCCTAATGACCAGGTGTGCCGGAGACAAGCCCTGTCAGCACCACGTCCTCCATGGGCAGTGGGCACAGTGCAGCATTTTGCTCTTTACCCTAAGCAAAGCTATGATGCTGAGGACAGGCTACCCCACGTGCCACAAAGCCGCCTTCCTCCAGGCTTTACCTATGCACGTGGAGGGAGTGAACCTGCCAGGCTTGGGAACATGGCTGCAGACATAACCCAGCTCTCCTGCCAGACCGTTTGCTGACAGAATGACTGTTTTATATGGCTATAAGTGCGGCTATAAGTGCAGCTGTCTGAAAAGCAACAAAATGTATGATGTGTGCTTCTAAATCCAATGACAGCTGGCAGTGCTGCGCTGCGGCTCATTCCTTCTTTTACACGATTTAGCTGAAACACTTCTCTGTGATCACCCTGATTTATTAACAAACAGCAATTTCTGGAACAATTTAAAAGCATTCCCAAATAGGTAAGAAGTGGTCAGCTCCTCAAGCACTCAGTGAGCTCCCAAATAGGCAGGCAGTTAGAGATGGACAGGGACGGCTGACTGGAGGACTGAGTACCTACTCTCTGCCCACCTCACAGGGAGGACTGGGCTGTGAATCACATCAAGCCTTTAAGGCAGGGGTACCTGTGGCAGCTGCAGAGCATTACCCACGGGTGAGGGAAATGGTGATTTATATAGTTTAAAGCTGCGTTGAGGTGCAAACATGAGCCATTTCTGTGCTGCCATGGAGAAGAGGTGACTTGGTCTCTCCACAATGTTGCTCCCTAGCCCAGGAAGCCACATAGAGGGGGACTTCCTCCTCCACCTGAGTCTGACCTCTCAGGTATGGGAAACTCTGTGCAGCCCAAACCCCCATAGGTGCGTACAAGATAACGCCATAGCTTGCTGTACAGCCATATGTTGTAACACAAGGCAGAGCAAGAAGACAAGGACAGGTGCCATGCCTGTCCCCACATGCACCTCCTCCTTCCATCTGCAGGGCAGATGACAACAGCTGTCACAAGAACCCATGTCCCCTGTGCATCACTTGCTGCTCAGGCAAGCTGCATCCATGTCATTCTTTCAGGCTGCCCCAGTGTCAAGGCAGAGGTTTTCTTTATAAATACTTTTTCTTGACAGCACCTAAAGAACTAACACTGCAGCAAGAGGATGGATGTTTTCAGCACTTCCCTGCAAAAAGTTAGATGGGCGGCACAGACTGAGCAGCAACCTGTGCACATGATACATGGCTAAACTGGAATGAATGAAAGATATATAGGTACAAAGAATGTTTTTAATATGTTCATTTAATCTCTATAAAGAGCTTAAACCAGGTAAGTTGTGCATCTAGTTCATCTATTCCCTTCAGCCCCTCCAGCAGCTCCCATACTCCATATTTGCTGCCTGAACAGCTTGCCATGTGGCAGACATATGGCTTGGTTCAGAAGAGCCTCACACAGGGATGCAAGCCAGATCCAACCAACAGCATCCCTGGAGCCGCAGAAGGAGCGGTGCCTTGTACCAGGCCCTCTGCCTCCTGCCCCCTGGGTCTCTGGCTGCTTTGGAGTAGAGTGACATTGATCAGTCATGCAAGGAGGCTGAACTACCACATCGGGAACAAATTCAAACTGAGGACTTTAGTGTTGCCAAAACCCAACATTCAAAAATCATGAGTCAAACTCACAAAAATCATGGGACTGGCTCGAGAAACCTGGTTTAACATAATTTTCATTGTCTGCTGTTTTCAAAAATTTGGGGTGCCTTTATAGGCTTTTAAGCTCTTCTACTGCCACGAGAGTTAAAATATGGCTTGTTTTTATTTTTCCTTTTATGGCAGTTGATGTGCAGCAAAAATAACCCTTTTACTTTACAAGTTGTTTTGGGTTGGCCTCGTTTCCCCATGGGCCGGGGCTGCAGCCAGCGGCCAGGGATGGCAGGGGCACTCCTGACACCCCTCAGCACAGGGCGCTGCAGCAGAGATGCTCTGCCATTAAGCAGGGGTCTGGCCACCTCCTCTTACAATCCCTAGCTCTTGGCAAGCAAACCCAGAATCCACAAAAATCAGGTGCTTCATTTTATGGGTCTGAGTCAAAGTTTCCTATCGTGCAAGGAGCCGCAGTCCTTGTGCGCTGCTGAAAACCGCCGGTCCCAGTTCCGGCACATCCTCCCCTGACTGCTGACCCCGTTCTTGCCATCGGCCGTCTCTAGTTGTTCCTACTCAGCAGAGCAGCTGAATTCTCTGGGAGGAAGAAGGAGTGACTAGGTCTCTTTGCACACTTTGTGAGCTGGGCATCTGGTATTTTTCAAAACTCTGAAACATTTTAACTGAAAACTGCCTTGGAAAAAAAAAAACAACCCACACAAAACAAAAACTAACCAAAAAACAACACATAAAACCGGAAACGTTTCAATCTGAAATCCTTAATTAAAACCACACTCTTTAGCACATAAAGAAGGAAGTTAAAATAGAAATGTACTTTTGCACATTACAGACAGCATTATAATAAACACAGAGCACTGCCAAGAAAGAGGCATTTTCAAGGCTGAAGTAGATGCCTCCAGCTGCACTCAGATAATGTCAGAGGGCTCATCTGCACTGCTGAGTGTCACTGCATTTAAACACAACAGTGATCGACCGAGCTAGTAGGGTGAGGAAGATGGCAATTACTGGTGCAGATTGTGAACATTGCAGCAAGGCCCATGACCCACTGCAGTCTGTGACCTCCACTGACTTCCCACGGATCATAGACCTGGGTCTTAATCTGTAAAATATTTGAAGGAACTGGCCTTGACTCTCTCTGCTCCTCTGGGCTCACAGATATGGCTCAGCTGGAGGGACCCAGTTTGGCAGGATCTCTCTCCAGCTAATCTTTGGAGGAATTTTGTACCAAAGCACACAGGGTGGAGTCTGAACCTGATTTTGGAGGCACAGATGAATGGCTGGAAAAGGCCAGCATCATTAGCCTGATGTTCAGCACCAGGCAGCCTGGGATGCACATGAGGAGTGCAGGAGTCAAACCCAGTCCCTCAGCAGGACAAATCAGATATTTTGCGGAGGTACCCAAAACCAGCTTAAAATTTGTAGCAAGTATGGAAATCACCCTAACTCCATGTAAAATTTTGCAGCGATTTAACATCTGGAGTGAAAATGGGCACCTGATTTTGAGTCTAAACTTACCTGTTTTGGCCTTCTGGTGATTGGATCTTGCTATACCCCTGCCTGCAAGGTTTTTATTTCTTGTGGATATCTCAAATTTAAGGTCAACCCTCCTCTAAACACACTTCCATTAATCACTATTTGTTGCAGGTCTTCAGCATATTCACAGTAATGCAAGTTGTTCCAAGCTTCCAATCAATTCTGCAGCTCTTTGCTGTCCTGCAAGTCTTACCAAGCTCTGTCAACAAACCACTGCTATGTGGGACATTTAGGATCTCATGAACCAATTGATGTGCTGTGGGAGGACAGGTCTGCTCAGACTCCTGCTCCTCTGCACCAGCCACAGAGCCAGAGCAGCCTTGTCTGCACGTTAAGTGGCCGGAGAACAAACTGGACTTATTTAAAACCTGGACTTATTTATACACAGCTACAGCAACTAGCCTCATGTGCTTCATGGAAAGACATCTTTGGAGGGGAATACTGATACGAGATTATGTCACCTGTTTAGAAAATAGAAGAAGTAAATAGGAAGGAGGGGTTTTTTGTATGAAGAATGCTCTGGGTTTCAAGGAGAGGTGAGAAACAGACTTTGTACATGTCCCCAGGGAACAAGAAAGAGAAAAGGAGCACAGAAGATGTCCCACAGAACTCCATTAATCAGAAATAGAACATGGATGACATAATTTTGAGTGTCTGACTAAAGCAGATAAAATAACTGGAATTGGATGGAACAGGTAATTTTAATTACCCTGCTATCTGCTAAACACAGAGCAGGGCAGGTCCCAAACACTCCAAGCTGCTGTAACGGGTGGGGAGAAGTTGCTTTGGAGAAAGGAAAGTAACAGGGGAGGGGATGTTTATAACTTGGATAATATTGATACAGAAAGCTGATTAATAGTCCAAAAATGGAAGTAAATTCGAGTGCAAGTGGTTACCAAACCATAAAGTTCAGCAATTTAAGGCAGCAGAGGAGCAAGAAAAATGGATTAAAGATAATGTATTTCCAAAAAAACAAATTTGAACAAATTCAGGGCACAGGTCAAGAGGATCTCTGGGGAAGGGAGTTTAAGAGCATTTCCCAACCAGTGAGACATGGAGAGGCAACAGCTGTGCTGTGGGTCCAGGGGAGAGAGCAGCAGAAAGAACTGCAGGAAAATACCCTGCAAATACGTACAAATAAAAGGAAGGAAGAGGAATATATCAATTGGTAACTCAGTGCAAAAGAGTAAGCAACATATTGACATAGAAACAGCTCTTTTCTTTAGTTTTCATCAAGACAATTAACTGTGACATGACTGTTAGTTACATTAATCTGAAATGTGAAACAGCAGCAGACCCGAAGAGGGGCGGAATAGATGAAAGACCCCCTAGGAAACCTAAACCACAGAAATTCTCAATTATCAGAGTGTCAGATTGTTTTGTCAAATACAGAAGATTCATATGTATTCAATTAATACCTTTTCTGCATTTTTCATCCAGAATTTTGCTACTATCAGCATGCCCTCTTACAATAACGCTGCACTTTGCTGAAGTGGTTTTATTCCTGATATACTGTAAGTATACTTATTGCTTTACTCCTCTGGACACAGATGCATCCCCGATTCTCTCAACTTCCCCTCATTGTTTGCCAGCACTTCAGAGGAATTCATCTCCTCCAACTTTACTGTAATGGAGATATCACCTGAACTACTTCATTCTTTCAAGGTGGGCAAGGAAGAACAGGCATGACTCCTTGTGAAGTAAGCATCCCAAGTGGCTCAGGTGAACTCTATCAAAGCTCTGTACCTCTTCATTATTCTTGGACAATGACCCAGAGCCAGCCCAACCCTGTAGATTAACACTGCAGATATACGGGCTTGGATGTGATGGATGTTAAATTTAGCAACAATTACCCTGCAGGCACTGCTGCCAGCACAACTTCTCTGCATTGGTTAGCACAGCCTTGGTCGCTGTGGTGATGGAGAGGGGTGCTCACACAGCCTGCCAGGACAGTAGCTCCAAATATCACCCATTAAAGGTATCAATTCTAGAGGTGGCTGTCAAAAACAGAGAGCCACATAGGCAGAAAAGGCAGAGGGGAGCACGACTCACTGGTGTTATGTGGCACTCAGCTAAACACACAGCAAAAGGCTGCCCTGTGAGTTACTCCACTCGCTGAATGGATGGAGATGTCAGACATCAGCTCTTTTCCAGAGAAACCCTCTGCATGGTTTTTAATACATCTGTGTACCCAACTGCTGAGTGACCTACAGCACTGCCCTCCCTCCTTCTCTCCTCTTACTACTGAAACACAAATCCTTCAACTGAAAATACATCAAATTCTAGAGCTAAAGAGTCATATTAAAATCGAGTATATGAGGTGCTGGATTAAGCTAATGGTGTCATTGGCTTGCCTTCTGGGAGAGGGATCTGAGGTTTTTGCAATATACTTGTCAGGTTTTTCAACTTAGCTAAACAAATAACCACTGTTAAACCTCTGAAAGGGATTCTGCCCTCTAGCCAGAAGAGACAGCCTTCTGAGACAATTCTTGTGGATAAAGGTTGATCTAAAGAAGTATAATTTCTCAGGATTTAACTGACTATCTCACTGGTTAAGTAAATGGTTATCTTTCTGGATATGTCATAATCTCAACTGAAAAATAAATGCATGAAAAATATTAAAATCAACTTATTAAAATAAATTCCCTCTCAAACTGCTTGGGGGTCTCTAATTAAATAATTCCACCTGAGAATCCCCTCAGATTACTTATGGGATATGGCCACTGGCTCCCACCTTCAGTAAATGGAAAACATGTGGGCAGCATTAGGAGAGGGAAGTGCAAGAAAAGGTGAGCCCAGTAAAAGGCAGATGAACACACCATGGCATGCTGGGGAAGATTAAGGGGAGATCCAAAAGGAGGGATGAAAGCTTCTGACAGTGGAGAACAGGAAATTTTCAGTGTCTGAGGAAGGTTATGGGCTTGCTCTGAGTGGGAAGGAAGGTGTTAGCAGCTAGAAGAAAAGACTAGATCTTGTCCTGGGAGGAAATGATTCAAAAGCATTTACTTTCCAGATTAGCAATGACCTTGCTCCGTTTACTGCTGAGGCTGTGGATGTTGGAAGCATCCTGCAAAATGTGGCTGGTTGTGCATTATTGTACAGCTGACAAACGTTACACTTTCAGAACAGAGAAATATGCTCACAGCACACAGAAGTGACTCAACATATTCTCACTCAGATTTCAGGTCATCTCTTCAAGCCCTCAGTCTGAAACTTTAGCATAAGGAATTCCCATTTAAAGAGAGATGGTAGGATAAAATTATAAAAACTCCAACCATGTTTGCAACTGCAGACCTGTGTTTCCACATGCTCTTGTTCTGTGTCAGCACCAAGGGAACAAACAGGGTGAGAGTCTGGACACCAGGAGGACAAGTCAGCCACCAGGACCACCTCCTAGAGAGAAAATGGAGGGAGACAGAGGGTGCCCAGGATGAAGGCAGCAAACTCAGGCAGCCCCAACCTTTTCCCAGCAGCAGCGACCAGAGCTGGTGGTGATGTGCTGCCGTGCAACACAACAGCTTTGATCACAAAGACTGATGGCAATGAAGAAGCAGATACCTATAGTGATTTAGGGAGGAATGTGAAATATTTTATGGACATGTGTGTAGAAACAGACTGTATCTTTCTAGAACACATTTGGCCATCCAATCAAGAAAGTCACACTTGTATTAGAAGAGGTGGCAGCAGCGGGGAGAGGTTTATCGAGCTGGTCCTTCAGGCCATAGTTGATCGTGATTTCTTTCTGGTGAACTTCTACTGGCATCTCAGTGCAGACAAGTCCTGAGACAACAAAAACAACATAAGCCCACAACTGTCAGAGAGTTGGGAAAACCTCATTAGCTTGCTGATGGCTCTTCAATCAAATACAATTTAATCACCACAAGGACAGAGCAGAAGGGGAAACCATCCTCTGCAGTGCCCTGAAGGACTTTTGGCAATGCTGTTGATAACCATGCTTCGGGAAGGCTTTGGATGTGACACTGCACTGAGCGCTGGGTTCTAATTACTGTGTTTCCTGTGGATTCCATTCCTTGACACAAGAGGTGTTTCAGGTCCTATCAGTGATGATTTCCCACTTTTAAAAGGATGGGGATCTGCAAAGTTTCCTTAGCCTCTAATGGCTCCTTCCCAAGGACAGACTCACTAGGAGGTGCAAGCTATTGGCAGCTCAAGGGCCCAGAGGAGCTGTTGACCGTGTTTAGGCCACGATCCAGAGGACTTGATTTCATCCAGCATAAGTGGAGCTGTTTTATTTATTCTAATGGTCTGATGGTAAGGGAGGAGTGCTCCCTGGCTGCCACCACTAGCCCTGTTCCAGACATGGGGCCAACACACAGCCCTGCTCCAGAAAACACTGCTCACAGGGACAAGGTGCTCATCCTCATGTGCCACCTGGGAGCAAAGTTTCAGCGGACTCACACTGCCTCCCCAGAGACATCTATTATTTTCCTTGACCCGTGGTCCGACCCTCTATGTCTTCCCCAGCCAGGTGAGCACATGTGATTGTACCACATCATACTGGAGGACTGTTAGAGCCTCCCTTCTCCAGCAATGGCCAAGAGGAGATACCCAGAGAAGAGTGTGAGAGGGACAACCATACCATGCCACCTTCCAGGTTACATGCCTGGCCTCGAGGAATTGGTGGCACAAGGCACCAAGCATACAAGGCATCAGGAGCCTTACTTTCCATTAAAAAGCAATAGCAAAAGCCAGCACTTCACATGCACCACAAGTATGTCTAAACCCAACTCAGAGTAACCTGCTGTGCCATCTAAGTAAGATGTCCTAGTTCACACAAAACAGTGAGAGTCTGCTGAACCCTCAGAACAGACTCACGCCAAATTATAAATAAAGATCCAAGAAGACTTGACACAAATACTGAGGCAATGACTAGAGAAATGACTTATGAAGTGAACAGCGAATGCCTGCAGGGCTGACCAAATGGAGGAGAAGCTTTTAAGAGCTGCAGAAGCTTTCCAAAGGAACAGAATCCGAGGAGTGCCAATTTGTGTCAAAGATTTTCCATCTGCACACAAATAAATAAATAAGAAAGATGGAAGCAGACAGGGAGAAATCTGTATTGTCCATCACAGAGTCCTATGTGGGTGTAGCTCCTTCAATGCAGTCTGCGCTGGACTCCAGCAAGACTGAAGTGTTGCAGATGGCTGGCGGTCGTCATCTGTGTGGGGCTGAGTTACACTTTATAGGTCCAATTCTGCCTCTAAAATGAATACTGTGTCCTCTACATATCTGAAGTACTCTCCAGACCTGCACAGCATTGATCTGCCAGAGAGGGAGCAACAATGTCCCTCAGGCAGAGCGTAGTCTGGGAGGACAGCGAGAACAAACGAGCAAGGAAGGAAGTTGTGAGACAATAAGTAGAAGGGGAAAAGAAGTAAGTTTATTGGCCAACCCATGACATTCCAGCTCCCATTAACTCCCACTGCTGCTCTTCACAGCACCTCAGCATAAGGACACCAGCCTTGCCACCCACCGACACATCCGCAGAGGGAGCAGAGAGGGAGGCATTGCAGGAAAAGACGGTACAAAGGCAAGCCAAAGAGTGCAGAAGGGAAAAAATATTTTGGGGTTTATTTTTCACAGAGGATTCACAACATTCCACAGAAAATTTAATTTTGCTGTCCTGTTCTTGTTTGCTAACCAGAACCAATTTAATTTTAAAACAACACGCAGAGCCAACAGGGGAAAAAACATTTTGCAATGGCTCTTCACTCCCACTTGGAACAGTGAGCACAGCTTAACTCGTTCGGCTCTTGCAGCCGCAACACCAGCTCGTGGGGAGCTGGCCCGGGAAGCCTCTGGACTGGAGGGAAGAAGGGACTCACTGGCGCCCATAAATGATACAATACAAATGGGGTTCTTTGAGCAACTTGACGGATCCCATTCCATGCATCTGTGGAGGCTGGAGATGGTGGAAAGAGGAGAGCAATTTGTCTCATGGAATATCTTCCTCTCGTCCTGTCTCTCCACTCGACAGCTCACTCCGTGGTTTGTAGAAAAAAAATGGCTTGTTGCCGCATTTAACAAAGAGCAGAAAGCTCCTATTCTCTTCCACTACCAAGAACACGCACATTTCTCATATCAGCCTGTGAGTCTTCTGTGGTTATATGCCTTGTTGTGACAGTTTGGTAAACAAGCTGATAAAAATCAAGAGCTTTTCAAAGGCAAGGTTAACACACTCATGTGTGACCTGGCTTGTCAGAGAACACCAGAAACTCCAAACACGTTGCTTCTGCTTACCATCTGCATGAGCTTATTCAGACTAAAATAACAAAGTGTGTTTCCTGATCTCCATCAACGTAAATAGAGCCATTAAGCTGCAAGACTGTTTACATTCTGGGAAATAGTCATTGCATTCATCCTGATCGCTCCTCATCCTGCAACCACAGCGTCCCCACACTGTGCTAGCAGTGGCTCTGCTGCAGACCACAGCCCCACTGACCACCAGTTAATGCCAGGCGCTGGGACCCGCCACATCTGTGCCACAAAACCAACGGAAACCCCTTCGCAAATATTAAACACTGCTGTCCGAATTGGTTTTATAACTAGAAACAAGGACACACTTGAAGGATTGAGCTCTCCCAGTTGTAGTATCTGGCAGGCAGAAGTAGGAACATTCATATTTTATAAAAGGAGACCTTTTGGTAGGTAAAATCATAAATATTAGAGCAGAAAAAAAACCCTGGAGCTTGCCAGTGGTGTGCTTACAACAACCCTGTCTTCTGTGTCATGCAAGGACCAACACTCCAACACGAACATGCAGAGATGGCACGGCCTCAGTCCCAGAGGATTTACATCCTGGAAGAGGAAGGGATGGCACCGTCTGTAAGCTGTTGCGTCCCAGAACATCAGAGCCAAACACAGTGCTCTTTTGGCCAAGGCAACCCAGCTTCTCATAGAGGAGGGCTGAGAGCAAACATTGCCCAGCTCTGTGGGGGTCCAACCACTCCAATCAGCACCTCTGCAACCACGTGGGCACCGGGCTCCTAGGTGCTGACAGGAACATTTGCACAACCCGCTGGGAACTCATGCCATTCTGGATGCAGGCCTGCATTGCTAGCCTCCTTACAGCCCTCATAGGTGCTCCCTGTAATTCCAGTGGTTGTTTTTTGTTGGCCTAGCTTCACCTGCAGAATTGTAGAGAATTCCACATTTGGAAATAATAACAAAAGGATAAAACTGGGCAAATAATGATGCAGGCCAGGTCACACATTCCCATTTTATTAGACTCAAACCCTCCTGAAAGAATTTCCTTGTATCTGCGTGTAATAGCTAAGTGCAAATATTTTCTAGAGGACATTCTGTTTCACAAAATGGAGGGGCTCTGTTTCTGTGAGTGCTACATCATAAATTATTCATTGTAAGTTCAGCAAGTTTTGCCTTTATGCTATGTAGCATAACAACTCTGGACCTTCTCTTGCGGCTCTACTTGGCGAGCCAGACCTGCAGTTCCACAGATCCATCAGAACTGTTCCCCGTTGCAGGGCCAGAGAGTTGTGTCTCCGCATTGCCACCCTTCAGCTTCTGTCTTTGTCTTGATCCCAGCTAAAAACACCTCTTTCCTCTTTTGCACATGGCTCTTCCCTACCCTCTCCCTCTGCTAGCAGTTAACTCACTGGAGCATTTGGGAACCAGAATGAAAGACAACACTGAAGGATAAAGCATTAGTCTCATTCTCCACCATTCTGATGGGGACAATGCCACTCAGCCCTGCCTTGTGCTGGTTGACAGCATGCAGCAGAAAACCTGCAGAGTATGGACAAGGCTAAGGAAGAAAGGAGTTCAAGTGCATTTGCTTTAGCTGTTGACGTTCTGCCAGCCACATCACATGTAACCATTTAACAACAGGGCTCATGAAAACCAGCACACTGGTATTGGCTTTTACCTTGACTTTCAAGGCATCTGTGCCATGCAGGCACTATTTTTAAAAGAGTAAAGCAAATATGGATTTACCCTTGCACATGAGGTCAGATACACTGATGGAATGCCACTGCCCTCAGCAGAGCCAGTATGTCCAAGGGAACCATCCTGCCTTGATTCAGAGCTGTTAATCATATTCCAGGAACCATTCCTGGTTCTAGAGCTACACACCTGCTGGGAGAGAGGCTTTCATCACAGGCCTGTAATTAAAGGGAAATATTAATGTTGCATGTTAATAACTTAAACCATCAGTTATCTTTGGACCATCAGTTATCCTGGGAGTACAGCAAATTTAAAAAATATAACTATTTTGATAAAGCTAATCAGTGGACATACAGACTTTAATGACAAGTAAATCAGGATGTTTTGACTTTTTTTATGCCAAGATATTTCTGCATAAATAGAAAGTACCTCAATGTGAGCGTAGCAAGTCTCAGTCATGATACAGCCAGGAAAAGCATATCAGTATGCAGCACCTTGCATCTGTGCCTCTGCATCTAAAACAGTTAAAGAACTACTCAACACTTCGTACAATAAACTCTAAATGTCATTACAACTCCTCAGGTTTGCTTTGTGGGGAGGACTGAGTGAAAAAAGGATGCCTGTGGCTAGGCTGTGTGTTTTAATCATGTCCAGCTCTCTCCATTTGAGGTGTATGTATCAAGTATCTGTCCAAACAGGAAGGACACACACACAGGATTGTCAGAACAGCTGAAACTCACACACTTGAGAAGGAAAACATCTCCCAGTTGTGCGTGAGTTGGCTCTGAGGATCAGGAAATACACAGAAGATGATGCCCAGGAACAGGGCAATCTCGGCCATGGGACGTGCTTGGGCACGCTGCAGTGGTGTCATTGAAGAACAGGCCATTTCAGGTCAGGGATGGAGAGAACCGCATTCCCTGCCCAGGGTTGAGTCCTGCTGAGAAGACACCTAACCCAGATGGGAGAGGTGAAAGTAGCATCCATGATCTGTTCTCAAGTGCATGGCAATGTTTCATTGTCAAAAGAGCTGTGCTGGCCAGAAATGTTACTACATTATTCAGCATTAAAAAACATTTTTCAGTTAAGAACAGACACAAGTTTGAAGCCAGTGTAAAAGCACCCTTTCAATCAGTAGTAACAATGGCATCTTTCAGTTCTGCTGATGTTTCAGCAGAGATCAGTACTTCTGCTTGTATGGTTTTAATAAAAGCAGCCAAATAATCCCAGGGATGGGCTCTCTAGAAAGCTATGGAGGGTTTGTATACTTGAGAAACGAGCACAAGGTTCATGGCAGTTGAGGTGGTACTTGTGTGAATGCAGCTGCCCTGAGATAAAGATGTTCCCGGCATAAGCTGAAGCAGTACAGAGCCGTAGGCAGACAAGCCCCTGGAGAGACAGAAGAGAATTATGGAGTGTTGAGCTAATTAAGTTCACAGCCTTAATTATTGGAGCACTACAGCTGATAATGCAAAACCAGCCTTGTAAACAAGCTTCTATTTTCAGCCACTCATGCCAACAACATTCTTTTGAAAGCATCTGCTACAGAACTCAGAATTGCCACATCCCAAGGGCACGTTCTGGAGAGTGTAAAAAGGTGCTCTGTAGCCCTGTAGTGTCAGGTAATTAAAGCAAAGGAGATCTTGACAATTTCCATTTTTGAACAAATAATGAAAACATGATGGAACATTTTAAACTCATATGTGGGCTGGAGCACTCATGGCTTATATGCTGATTGCAAAAAAAAAAAAACCAAAAAGAAACCAAACAAAAAAAGCCCCCATGGAAATTCAGTTTTATAGATGGCTTGCAAACCCTCAGCTTCTCTTCAGAGAATCCTCTCCTGAGATCAGAGGAACAAGAGGCAGGGTCACATACAGACCCTCTGCTAGTCCCAGGAGAACACAGATGGAGTCAAGCCTCACACCTCAACTGGCCTCATCCTTCCGGTCACATTAAAACTTCTTAGAGGCTCTAGAGAGGGAGGAACCATCAGATCACCTTGTCTGACCTCTTGTGCATCACACACTATATAGTATTTCACCCACTTATCCATGTGCTGAGCCAAATAATTCAAGTTTGGCTGAAACATATTTTCTGTAAAGGCATCCAAACTGAATATAAAGCATTACAGGACAAAAGAAACCACCTTTTTTTTGTTTTTCCCTTAGGTAGTTTATGTAGCTGGATAAATATTTGTGTCCCACTTCTAGCTGGAATTCTTTGCTTTTGGCTTCCAGACCCTGATTTTTGTTCTGCCTCTAGCCATTAGATCAAGAGAGCTTGCAGTAGATTATATATTTTTTTCTTGAGACCACACAAATCAAGTAACATTTTGGTCAAGTTTTTTTTATACACTGAACTGACCAAATTTGTGAAGGTTCCTTCAAAGGAGTATTGCCTGCACATAGTGAGACAGTACCACTTGGTACCCTGTGGAGCCCCCTCCACTCCTCCCACCTCCACACATCCAGGTGAAACAGCAAACTGAATGTGTTCAATGTAAGTCTCAGCTGGTGCATGGAGAGCCCAGGAAGGAAGAGGTAAAGGGTAGTGACAACTCTCAGCCACAAGAAACGGTCATGGGAGCTTGGAGATTACACCAAACTCTGTCCTGTAGAGTGCCTAGACTTCCAGTTATGGCAACATCCAAAGCACCATTCCTGTTCACACATGTGAGTCACACATCAATGCACAGAAAATGATCCTTGAAAAAAACCTCAGTCCATATGAAGCTCAGAAAAGGTCATCACATCATCTAGGCTGCCTTCCCACATAGCCAAGGCCAGGTACACCCCCCCCCAAAACACTTTCACTGAACTCAGTAATTTTAATTTTACTCAATAGCAAAAAGCATGAGAAGTTTGATTTTTTTTCTTAAATGGAAAACAAGTGCACCAGATCCACTTCTATAATGCTGCCCACTCAGTGAAGTGTTAAATGTTTCCCGAGATAGGGTGCAAGCAATGATGTAAGGTTTTGGGAGCCTCGGGGACAGGGCAGCTGGAATAACTGGACTATCATCAGCTGTCAACATGCAAACAAAGATATCAACTATGAGATGAGATTCTTGGGCATTAAAGTACAAACTCCGCAATTCCCACAGCACACAGTGATTTATGACTCACCCAATTATCCCTGTCTCATGATGGTGTATAGCAGAAACATTAGTGAGGGAACCAGAGGCAAGGGGAGACAAAAATGGACAGATTTCAACACAGTCATTCATTATATGATATGACACTATTACGATATTCCAGTGCCCACACAGGCAAACCTGGGCTGAGCAAACGGGGGAAAGAAGTTCAAAGAGGACCAGATATGTATTCTGGTATCTATCTATACCTATTTCTGCTATGAATGGCAGTTTGAAAAACAGGAGAAGCCAAGATGCTGCAGTTCAGTCCTGGAAGAGTGTCAGTGACTGATGAGACAGGCTCAGATCCCTGAGATGCTGCAACCTTCAGAGCAAACCTGATCTTTAAATGATGATGCACTGTGTTATTTCGTACCTTCAACCCACCATTGTAAATCTCTAGGGTCAGGCAGGTTAATGAAATAACCTGTCCTTTAAGTCCTGCTTAGTGCTAAACCTGAGCCCAAGGCTCTTCATCACTAACCACACCTGCCCTACATCCCAGAGAAGTCATGTCAGATAAGCTGCGAACTTGCTGCACTATCCATCCTGCACAGAAATTGGGGGTCCCCTCCCTGCCAAGGCTACATCCTAATGGCAATTGTGTCATCATTTCTGTGCATTTTTAATTGTCAGCACATTCCAACTTAATTTAGGCCAATCCCCAATTTAATTGCAAGGACACAGTCGTTAAGAAAGTAACATGAATTGGCAGGTTGTGAGAAATATCTTTCCTGGAAAAGACTTGCCTGAGCTACTTAATAAATAACATGATAACAGAGAGGGTGTCTAAGATTCAGGGGTCACCAGGCACTCATTACCAATACAAAAGCTTTTACAGGTTCTCTTGGACTTCCTAAAGAAGCCACTGAAGAAGCAAGTATGAAATCAGTTAGTCACAGAGTAGCAGAGCTGTGTGTCTTTCTCATTTCAAAGCAGAGGTCAAGTACCATGCAATAAAAAAAAGCGATACAGGGCTGGTTTTATGTGCATCTTTTATGCAGAGTGGGTGTGAGGTCCAGAGACGGAGCAGCCCCTGGGGTCCTTGGCACAGTTCTTCCTCAGCAGCACAGGGAGGCACTTGGGACACAGAGAGATAATTTCAAAATCATGAGTGTCAGCAGGGACAGAACAGCAATTTTAAATTCTAGCATGACTTTTAATTAAAAGAAGCACTAATGTTACAGTGAGACCTTCATACAGCCAAAGCACATGGAACGTTTGCCTCTACACTGCTTGAACAGAAACTTCCTTCAGACACCAGGAGGCACCAGCATCCTGACAGGGATGAACTTGCGTGTGATGCTTGCAGTGCTCAGATGGATACCTAAGAGTTAGCTTTCTCCAGCTGAGCAAGTACAGCTTTTCCGTAAGCATGAAGTTTGTATTTGCATGTAGCCCCCCATATCCCTTCGGTTTCTCCCAGGCTTTCTAGTGTATGAATATCTTCACTAGCTGTCATCTTTTTGCCCTCTATAATTCTTCCAAAGGCTTGTACCTGTCTGTCACCCATTAAGTTACTTGAAGTAAAACCTTGCCTTTTCTCCACAAAATATGATACCCCCCAACATGTGCATCATAACCCAGTGAAAATGGAACAGTTCCCACATGCTAAAACAGCCACCAGCCATTACCAGAATCATCAGCCCTAAGACTCCTCTTCCTATCGTTATTATCCTCAATACCATTACACCTAAATTGCCACTGAGAGGAACACTCCTTTGCATATGATGCCCAGCTTATTTCTGAGTATATAAAGTTTCATGTCTGTCTCTAGTTAGTTTCACACTGAGATACTTGGATGCTGAGCAAGCTAAAGCCTGCACATCTGCTGGGATGAGAGATGCACTGTGGCAGCTAAATCCCCAGGATGCACACAGTCCATTTGTCTTTACTTGCAGCAAGCTTAAGTGAGGACATACCATAACACCTAGTGCTATTCTCCTCCTCATCGCTTCCACCATCCTGTTCATTTAGTGAGAGAAATCCCTCCCAACGACAGAAATCCATGGGAGCTCAAGTCCCAGCCCTAACACAGGCTGCGTTTAACCTTCTGTTCATAGATTCCGTCAGTGGGAATAGCATCCCTTCAGTGCCTTAAGGAAGGGGATACCAAAGAACTGTCTTCCCATGTAAAGATTCGAGACTCCAAGCAGCACGAAGCCAAGTGGCACTGAAGCAGCTGGCACTGAGCTATAGTGTTGGGGACTCTCTTCCCTCAGGAAGTCACTTCAAGGAACACGTGCCATGGAGTAGTCCCCATCCCCAGGCTCCTCAAAGCCTCACATTCGTGTGGACAGGTAGGAGGCAGCATTGATGTTACTGCGTGCCAAAGAACACGGTGCTGATCCAAGCCTACCAAAGCCACCAGCACGGATCTGCTCCACAAGGTCTTAGCATTTCTGCAAAGCATAAACCCCTTAAACCTCATGTTTCTGGAACTTAAACCTGCCATTTTAAAGCAGCTTAAATGGGATGTGAACACTAATAAGAACACCAGCTCTGCTGCTGCAACACAGTTGGCTTTGAAGCTGGCTAATTCACTTAGCAGAATCTCAGCCTTGCAGTGCTCTTGAACAAGGATAAAGGGATGCCAGGAGCATCACTGAGAGCAAAACCTATCTAGAAGAACTTACAGGTTGTTAGTATTTGCTGGTCAGGGTACTAACAAGTCAAATGAAGAGAAAAGCACATGTACTGTCCTGCTACAAAGGAAATGTGAGCAGCCCAAATCCATGAGGTAACTCACGCATGAGCTTTTTAAAGCAATGGCTGTGACCATTTCTGGGGTTTGGGACATGATTGCCCAAGGGAACATATGGTTACGTGACACACAGCCCTTCTCTGGGATTCACACTCTAGAGAATTCGCTAAAGCTTTTATTACCTTTTCACTTTGTTTCAGGGCTGGATAATTTTATGACGATTAATAACACTTACAGTTAAGTAAGATATGCCTATGAAAAGGTAATCAAATGTCATGCATGAATCCAGAAACCAGCAGTGGTTCATCCACAGAGGGCTGAGGAAATGTCAAAATAATTATTCTTGAAAGGAAAGAGGAGATGCACTTAAACAGTAGCAATTAGCAATATTTACTTACAAATCAAGAAACCTTACATCAGTAAATTAAACAAGGGCTGGTGCTTGGAGTGATGGGCACAGCTAGCTCAGAGATGGGCTTCTGCTGGAGCTAGGATACCCTGGTGCCCAGATTACAGGCTGAGAACACAAGAGGGGATGGATATGACCTAAATTAGGTATCACCAGCTTGGTGAAGGAGGTATTCCTGTGCTGATACAGCAGAGGATTAAACTCTGCAGCTACACAGTCCTGGGCTGAGAGGAGAAAATCAGAGCAAGGAGGAGATCAGAAGCCAGGAGCGGGAGAGAGACATAGCCGATCCTGCTGAAGGCTGGCTGTGCTGTGCTCACAAGCAGATCCAGCTGATCTGCCACAGCCACCCCGTGACAGTGATGGATACGAGTGGTGACAGCGGCACTGCTTGCCCTGAGCCAGGAGCCTGTGTGCTCCTGCACCAAAGCGGGGGTCAGTAGGATGCTGTGGGATGACACATCTGTAGACAGAGCTGCCAAACACTTTCCTGCATGGTATTGGTGTATGTAGTGCCCATGACATGGTTTTACTGAAGAGTTTTCTGAAAGATTAGGGTACCTCCAACACCATCAGAAGAACACACTGCTGATCTGTCCAGCTCAAAAGAAACAATGACTGAGGCTTTGTTTGTGGAGTGACCTCCACATCCAGGTGCCACACTAAATCACCCTCCTGGTTGGTGTTCAGGACGGAGAAGGCAAGCTAAGGATGTGGCTACGGCAAGGTATGTTACTACAGTCAGGATACATTTCTGCACCCCATGTGGTGACCCTGGGGTCTTTTTTTAATTGCACATTTTCCTGTGCTGCACTGGCCCCTTGGCATCCTGGGCTGGGGGTGGAAAGCAAAGAAATGACACAGCGCTTGTCAGAAAAGATTTCTGGCAGAAAACTGATTAAAAATTCTGACAGACTCTTTGATCACAGGGAAGGAAGGGCAGGTTGGGACATTTATGCAGGAAACAAATCCCCAAGAACCGCCTTATTGCAGGTTAAGGAGCAGTATTTTTTTTCCCTCTGTGCTGCACACAGACTGTCAGGGGAAAAAAAAATCAAAAACCAGCCCACAGAAAAAGCATAAACTCTGGCAAATTAAATGTAAGAGCATAAAAAAGCAAGTAAAAAAGATTTTAAGAAATGACTTACTAAAGCCTTAAAAACTAATAAAAGCTTTTTTCAAACACATCAAAAGGAGGAAGGCTGCCAGAGAATCTGTAAAGCCAGAAGGTGGCTGAGGCAGAAAGATAAGGCTACAGCAGAAAAGCTAAATTAATTCTTGGCATGTGTATGAAGCAGCTTAAGAAGGTTCCCAGAGCAAAGCCTTGCTCTATGTGGGATGAGCCAGAGGAATGTCTCCAGCTGCAGCACCAGTGACAGAGGTGCAGAGACAGGGGCTTGGAGATCCAGGCAGGACAGGGGAGCTTTGGTCACTGCTCCTCACCGCAAAGGGAACACCAGCACCAGCACCTGGATATCACAAGGTAGAAACATCAACTCCCACAGCCAGAGCAGCTTCTCTCCCACCTTATGTAATTAGGCGGAGGAGCTCAGAAGGGCACTGAGGGTGCTGCAAGGCTGGGTGTGTTCCCTGGACTCTGAGATCGATGAGTAGGAAGGAATCCACCATCAGCTGTAGGTGATGCACTGGCAATTCCACAACTCTCCTGATCAGGTTCTCTGTTAAAGGCAAGAGATGCAGCAGATCCTGCATGGGAGTGAGAAGCAATCCCCAGAAGGAGGGAAGGCTGATACGAGACTTCCCATCACCCTCATTATTGCTTTAAGCCTATTCTTTGGGAAAATGTCTCTGTAATTAGGACTTATTATGCAACTTACAACTAAAGCATGACAGCGGAGAGGGAAAGGATGGTGCTGCAAAACAGGCCAGCCTTTTGGGGGTTCAGAAAAATTCTGCTTGTGGGTGCTAGGGAGGTCAAGGTCTATGCCTACAACCACACTGGAAATGCTTGGTCATAATCCAACCTAAACCACCAGTAGCTGGGCAATGTTTCAGTTCAAGTTCCTGGCTGCTTCCAGAACAAATTTCATGTGATTTGGTATCAAGCATATTCTTTCATCATAATTCATATGGCTGTGAATAGTCAGACAATCACAATACCCCAGATGACGAAATTAGGCACAGGGTGCTTATCCTAAGCAACACTTTCTTGGCCTCAGGGGGTGCCTGCCAGGAGCGCCTGCTGCAATGATGTCTGTAACTGGGCTGTATTATTAAGGTTAATACTGTTTTCATGGAAGGGAAAAATCCCCACAAATACAGGAGTGGTGGAAAAATTGGGGGTTGGAGGTGGAAATGTATAGGCTAAGGAAAGGTGTAATTTTGTAACTGGACTTCTTTTTCTAGGCTGCTCAGGGTACTGCACAAGCCCGTTCCTCTAACTACCTGCTTACCCCTGCACATTTTCTAGCCTCAGTTTTTTCATGACTGAACTTTCCCAAGAGATCAGGCTGCTAATCAGATGCAAGTCCCAGTCCATTTCTCAAACTTACAAAAATTGACTTAGATATCAGGGCACATGGATGAGGACTCTGCACAGCCACCATGGTCCCCTGATACCTTCAAGAATGTGGCACCTAAGGGGGCTCTGTAGACAAAAACCCAGGAAGCCCAACACCTGGAGGCTGGTATTTTCTATACGTGAGCCTAATTGCCACACACAACACACTGGAAAATTTCAGAATTCCACCAAAAAAAAAGAACCTACAGATTATATGCTCACGTATTTAGTTTGAAAAAAAAAAAAATTAAGTCTCACTTTCTTATTCACTTCAATCTCCTTGGGACAGGAAATGCAGGTTTTCAATCTGGCTACAGCAAGGGGAAATTTGTAGATGAATGGAAGATGGCTTTGCTCCTAGAAGTGCTGGCATAACGACTCCACAACAAGATACCAAAGAACCTCAAGCTATTCAATTTATTCTGGTGACAGATAGCACGCCAATCATCTCTTAAGCACCAGAATACATTAAAAAGATTTTTTTTATTAATTATACGTTGCACTTTAATTTGTCAAAGCCAGGGCAATTTTTAGAGACAGAATGGAACAAGACAAATGTATGCACTAGAAATAAGCCTCCTTTTTATACATACATACAGTGAAGGCAGTTAATCATTGGAACAATTTATCTGCATTGTGGATGATTCTCCATCACATGTTATCTTTTAAGGCAAGAATAGAAAATTTTATTAAAATCTGCTCTTGTTCAACCATAAGCTGTGAGTTTTAAGCAGAAATTTCTAAATAAGATCTTTTTGTTCAAAGTTATTATGCAAAACAGACAAGATTACTGTATTAGTGCCTATTAACTTTAAAAGCCAAGAATTATTGTAATGAGAGAGGTTTCCCATTAAAAGAGATGATATTAAGGGCATTAAATCGTATTTCTTTGAACTACCCTGAGAATTTTTGCTTTGATATAGATATTCTTATTCAGCCGATGTTTATTTAGATATCTAAAGGTATTAAAACTAATCATGGGACTTTCTGTTAACATATATTTAGTATAACACAATAGACTTACTGAAGCACGTAAAATATCTGAAGTATATTAGAAGTCTAAAACATTGTAAAACTATGGATTACTAACCCAGTGCTATGGATGCATTTGGGGATTTGATGGGATGTTGCAGGATATTAATTTCCACCCCCCCATTACAGCAACAGGGTGAAGGGAAAGCTCCTCCAATCCTTCTAGCAACAGAGACAACATTTGAGAGCCCAATAATAAATTTCTTCTGGACTTGCTGAGGTCTGGATGTATGAAGGTCCTTCTCCTCTGGTTCACACATGTCCTCCACTAATAGAAACAACCACCAAGAAGAGAGAACACTGAACTTTGAGTCAGAACTAAAACTTGACTAATAGAATAGTCAAGTATTAAATTAAACAGAGCTCTACATCAAACTTTTCCACATTAGATTGAGCTCCAACTCATGCACACCACTCAACCTCTTTTAGACAACACAGACACAATCAGATCTGATTCATATTCCAGCTAAGGATCAGCTCTTAATTCCCTCAAATGAAATCCAGACACAAGGTGCCCCACGATCCTAGGCTGTGTGGATTCTTAAATATTTTCCTCCTTCATGTACATGCTCGGGACACCCGAGTACGCACCACCTCAGAGCAGGCAGATACACAAAGATGGCTTTTTGCCAGGCATGCTCCTCTACAACGAGACATAGCAAGACTCTGTCTAGTTCTTGGTTAGCTAAAAGCTATTCCTATTTGAACTGGCCATGAATAGCCCAAAATGACAATGAAAAATCAGGCATTGCCCCCAGAAGCCTAACACGTAGTGTACTGTCACTCTCCCAGGTGTGCTTCTGCTCCAGCTGTGTTGTAACACCTTACACCAACTCATGGCCACTGTGTTGGTAATGTAAACCTGTCCAACACCCAAGGGCAATAGATATCTTTTCAATCAAACTACAGCTAAATTTCCCAGTGCTTCAGTCCAGCTGTCCCATGTTAAAACTTTTATACTATCTGTAAAGCTATAGAGCTGGCTGATGAAGACCTTTCAATTTATGCTGTTTTCTTAATTTCCAAGCACTTTCAGTAGGTAATATCTGCAGTGGAGGAGGAAGAAGGAGTTTAAACATGGACTGGTCCAGGTCAGTAACTGCAGCATCTCACACCACCCTCACCCTAATGGTGGGGAGGGTTGCACACCTCCACCCACTGATCTCCCTCCTTCTCAGCTGTCTTCATTAACAAACACTTACATGCCTCAGGGAGTCAACAGTGGATGTGTGCTTGTTTGAAACCCCTCTAAATTAAATCTGAATGGAAGGAATTAAATAAGTTAATGAAACTATTGAACAACACTGGACTGGGCCCTTTAGGGTTTCTACGTGATTTCCCAGTTTGACAGAGAACTAGTTGTAGTTACTTCTTTGAATATGATTTTTCCACCTGTTTTGTAATTATTTCATCCAAACCAAGTGTCCTTGGTTTGCTTTAGAGAAAAATACTACCTCACAGTCAAAATATATCACAGTTACTATTACCTTCCCAGATCAGTGGCTGTCAAAAAGGGAAACAAATTTGTTCTTGGCTGGTATAAGTTAAAGAAATGTTTCTTGTCATCTTATCATCCTAGAAGTGTTTATAAATTGGTTTATAATTTGCTTTAGTATCTTTCTCATTTTCAAAGTGAAAAGGACCTGTTTGTAACTACCCAGGTTTCCTGCCTTAGGGAAGTATCACACTTATTGTGCTCCCTTTTGCCAGGGCACAACTCATCCTCTGTGAGCAGTTGAAGGTGTCTGGATTATGTACATACTCCCCAAAATCATTTCCTAAAACATTTTCCTACTCCAGCTATCCACAATCCATGCATTTATGGATGGTTTTGGAAGGGTCTCATGTCCTGCGTTGCTGGCAGTGCCAGTCAGGCTCCAGCACGGTCCCATTCCCCAGAATCACACACCAGCACAGCTTTGCCTGGTCCACTGCCATGCCAGACCATCAGCTCAGCCACATCTCTGTACTTGCTGAAGTGGAGCAAGTGGTCCAAGGAAAATCACCACCATGTGGACATGAAAATCTGAGATTCATCCCTCTCCAAAGGGTTAATAACAGGACTTGAATTTGCATGACATAAGTGCAGTGTTCATATCCTTGACTGTGGGCCCAGCAGGGATGAACTGGACAGGTTCTGAAAGAATAAGCATCATGCAAGAAAAGAGAGTGAAAGCATGTCTGATTGTGGGTGGGGAAAACACTGGAAAGCTAGGACATACATCCCTGTTCTGCCTTTGAAACCCCCTCACTAAGTCTTGCTTGCAATTAAATGGTGACTAGAGTCATGAGCTCTGTCCAGTGCCAGCTCAGCACCACACAGGACTGGTCCTTGTATTAATTATAATTGACCCTTTGATATTGGGGCACAGGAGACCTGGGAAGCACTGTTTCTGCGTAAGTAATTTCACTCTGTCACCATTGGGTGCCACCTTGAGCAGAGCCAGATCAGTGCCAGCAATGACAGCGTGGCTTTGGGCTAAGGGTTTGCAAGCATTGGCTCACCAGCAGTTATTTACACGTGTTTGTCTGAAATTAGGAAAAAAGAAAAAAAAAAAAAAGAAAAAAAAGGAAAGAACAAGAGAAAATGAGCATTTTAATTTCCCAATAAAATCTATGCCACAATATGAGTCATTGTTTGCTTTTTTACACTAGTTGGGAAAGTCCTTCTGGTTTTAATAACTAATACTGCTGAGTTCAATAAAAAGCACTTAATTTAATTTAATCCAAATCCTGATTAATGCCAGCTTCCCCTGGAATTTTATCTTTGTTTTAATTTGAGTCACTATGTTAAGGGGAAAAAAAGACAGAAGGGGAGAGAAGTCAATTGGTTCCTGTGCATGTTTCTGTGCAAAACACTGGAAAATGGAAGATTGACAGGTATGGTCTGAGAGTCTATTTTTCCCCATTCCTTGGGCTGATTTTCCCCTAAGAATGTAATGTTTGCTTAATCTTTAAAAAGGAAGCTTAACGGCTCACGGCTCAGTTTGGAAAATAAAATATTCCAGGGCCAATTAGGATCAGATTTCTTTGCTGAAAGTATATTGCTTTTAATGTGTTAATATTCCAGAGATATGCTACTGTTTAATTGGACACAGAGAGCCCTTAAAGCTTGAGAGCTCTAACATGAAAACAGTCAGCCTCAGTCATGGGCTCTGGAGTGGCTACAGAAGGAAATAATCTGGGATAAAACCTCTGATAAGAGGTTTTCATCCTTTCCCTACAATTGTCAGTGTGTATGTTTATTCAGATTCATATCTTATACAAATAACCAGTGCTAACGGATTTTTTTCAGTTGGAAAGTTGAACATTCAAAAATCTAGAGTAGACGAGCTGCTGATACTGGAGTTCAACACCCTCTGTGGCTGCGGGGGGATTGGCTCTGCCCAGCATCACACAGGAATCCTGTGACAGCGCCAGGGTTAGGATCCAGTTCTCCCACATCCCTCACCAGTGCCTTAACTACAAGTAAACATTCCCTCTCTTCTTGCAGTCCTCTATCTTATTCTGTGCAAGGAGTAAGCCAAAGTCCTGCCAAGCCAATAGTTTTTAATTACATGATCACATACTCTTGTAATGCATATATGTAAGTGAACTGAATTAAGGGTGCGTGGGCCTGGGTATTTTCTAACTTTTGTATGACTGATTTCTGCAGCTTTTACATGGAAGGTTTTGGATACATTGTCTAGGATTACCTTTCATTACAGAAACAAGAGAAATAGAAATGAAATTATGCAAACATATAGGACTACTTGCAAATGTCTGCAGTAGAACCTTAACTGAGGACCTTAAAGGAGCAACATTGACCTTGGTCTCTTCAGCAGAGGGAACAACTGCTGGGAGCAGACGGCTGGAGCAGTAATTACATAACAGGCACTTCACCACATATGGCGTTTAGGTCTTTTTTTCCCTTCTAAGTAGCCAGGGAGGCTGGAAATTAGCAGGTCTGAACTCTGTTGTGCTAGAGGCACTCGGCAGCCCCCTGGCACAGGCTGCACGTTCATTCTCATAGTCTACTCGAACAAGACCTATTTTTTTGTGTGTGTTTTAGAGACCTGTAAAACTATGAGAAAATGGTGCACCGAGAGGAGGAAAAACACTTTCCTGGATTTGCTTGCTCCCAGCTCATCCCGTTGTCCTAAGACAAAGGGACTTAGGGAGACCACTGCTGCAACTATGCTGGCCTACAGCAGTTTGACAGTCGTGCTGGGTGGTGTGAGCCACTTCTACCGATCTCCTGCACTACTGCCTTTTCTAAGAAGAGTGAAAGGCTGAACGATTGAATAGCACCCTCTCCTAGCTCTAGTGCAGAGCTGGACAAAGGAAGGGGAGCAGACACCTTTCCCTTCCCCCTTTGCAGCTACAACCCTCATCCTCTCCCTGCTAACATTAACACAGAGAAAGGCAAAACCAGACAAGAGACTCCAGCAAAGAAAAGGGTCAACAAAATGGATGAAAGAATTCAAATTTCAAAACTATCTTTTCAAGAAAAAAATGTTTGCAAAGGAAAAACGAAAATGATGTTAGTAGAGAAAGTATATACAGGGCTTTGAGCACTCCGTTGTGCACAGATTAGGTAACAAAGCTCATTACTCAGAGGTGCAGATGGGGCTCATGAGAAGGTGGTACCACCATGGTCAGCCTGGCTATCCAAAGCCCAGAGTGAACTATCCACACCCTGCAGATCCCTAGAGTGACTCAGACTTTCCTGCTCACACCAGCAATTACAGGAAAGGGATTTCAGACACTGCCCCTGTACCTTCTAGGAAATTCATTCCCTGTGGTTTTGGGGCAATTCTTCGCTAATAGAAATTAAACAAACAAATGAAATAATGAGTTTTATTCAGAATAGAGACCAATATACTACTAATGGCTGCATTAAGGTCCTAAAAGCATATTGAATTACAGAGCAGTAAAGCCACAGAAAACAGCCTCTAGTTCTAGAATAACTACACGTGCCAAAATTAAGGAGGACAAAATTACCAGCCTGTTCCCAGTGTTGGCTGGCAAATACTCAACACAACATGAAAAATGAATAGCAAATGATTGGGTTTATATTAAGAAAAAATTGTTTGAATATATTAAATGTGTTTCATTGTGCAATTTCTATATTTGTTGTTTCCAAAACCAGAATTATTCACCTAATGGATAGATTAATGAGATGACACCAAGCAGAAGGGGAAGGTCATGTATAATCAGAACACTTGCAGACAGTGTTTATAAAAGCTATTTAACAACACTGAGGATGAGTATATTGTACTTACAGCTAAGTGCTTCTAGGAGGGGCTGAGCACCTGTGCTGCTCTGCACACAAAAGGGCTTTAAAACAAACCAAAGCTGCCCTTGTGTGAAGCATGGCCACTCAGGGTGACACAGAATGAAATTTCCTGTCAACTGATCTCCCGTCTCCCAGGCAAAGGAAAGTCGAGCCAGCCATTGGGTAGCATCACTGTTCAATTTGAAACAGCACATGTTCCTTGTCTGAAAACGTAAAATTTGGATTCAACGTGCTAGCTGCCTGTGCAGCCATGTGAGGCAGTATAATGGCACATGAAAGAAAAGGTCAAATTTACTAAGTGTTGAGGAGGTGTCATCAAGAGCCACATATTACTTCAAGATGTGTTTTTCAGGAACAGAGCCTGCACAAGCCCCTCTCGCACAGAAATCTTTTCTTCCCGCTGGATTTTCCTGCTCTGTCCTTCCTTAAAGAGCCACAAAATAAAACCAATCTGATGAGAATGAGCCTCTGGCAAACCCCTGTGCTTCTTTCTTTCCTGTTTGCAGAACTCTGCATGTTACCTACAGCAATTAATCTTTTGCTTGTATCCCACATCATCCAAGGAGCTGCTTTCACCTCCTTCAGCTTTCATTTTTCTTCAACTAGAGTTATCAGTTGCCTCTTACCAGTGGTAACAGCCTGATGCCTCCTGGGGATGGCGGGGGGGGTCAGATTTTTACCTGTCTCCAGCCCCTAAATAAATGCTCCAGAGATTTCCAACCCGTTTAGTTCCTGACCCATTAACATACTTCCCTGTCTCTGCATTTTCCATTGAGGAGCACAGAGCGGGTGGGAATTGCCTGCCCAGGCCAGGAAGCCCAGCCAGCAGCGCTGTCTCCACACAGCAGGACACCTCTTCCTCATGGCTGTCTTCCTCACTGCCATCCCCCCACTTCTTTCCACATAAAACCACCAGCAGCACAACTGTCTGCAGCAAGAACAATGTGCTAAGGCAAGCACCAAGGCAAACAGAGAAGTTATCAGGCTCTCCGCAGAGTAAACACGAGTTAAAATCCACAGTCACATAAATCACATGGATACACACAGTTCTGGGGGGAGAGGAGGAGAAGGAAGGGCTCATTTTTCTTGCAGCAGCCCTGGAGGCCCTTTCCTGAGATCACAGTAACTCATCCAGAGGTGCCCATGATGCACCGCCTTGTTTGGCCAAGGGCAAGGAGCTAGTTGGGAAGGTGACCCTGGCATATTTGTGTAGATATCTGCTCCTGGCCTCCTCCAGGACAGTTTCCAGCCTCATGACCAGCTAACACTACTCTTCTGCAGTGGGACATCTGCAACCAAAATGCAAAGCCCCTCTGTTTGATGTGCCACTTGCAGAGAATGGCTTTTGCTTCTCATTCAGATTGTACATCACAGACCACTTCTCAGGGCAGATCTGCAGCTCCAGACCACAGTGTTGAGATTCAGGAGACTTGAGGGGTTGGCCTGAAGAATCACAGAGGTCTGACTGACTCTTCACAGGACGTAAGTCCCATAAAGATTACACAGCAGGGGAGTTGGAACTAGATGATCTTTAAGGTCCCTTCCAACCCAAATAATTTTATGATTTTATGATTCTATGATATATGGGCTGAATATCCCAACAGATAAAGTAACTTATATAGCAATTCTAATTCCCCAGCCGTGCTTGGGCTAGAGGCACTGAACAGATGGACTCGTGTCTTTTTCAACTTCCTTCTGAAGGCAGGAGAAAAGCCACACATAGAAACAAGTGAGGGAAAAGTATCTGAATTCTCCTGAGCTTCCAGAAGCCTCAGACATGCCAAGGAGCCATGGAAAATGCAGAAGGAAGAGTAGGGTGTCTTATTGCACCTGCACCTGCCCATCCGGTTCAACCCCAGCATGGGTCACTGTGTTTCACGGCTGAGCCACAGGTCTCCATCCTTTCTCAGTAATACTCCAGTTATGATGAATGCCTAGAATTCCCAGTTTATATCCCATGTGTTCATCTTCATCAGAAACAGGATTTGTAACAGTCTGCTGGAGATAACTTGAACTGGACTCACCCCAGTAGGAACCAAAATAGCTCATCAAGATCTCTGCTTCTGATGGCCCTTGTTCTCCCAGGGAACAGTCACTCCACGCACTAACTGCAGCACTCTAAGATGCACTGGGTATAACTTTTCAGGCTCTTCACCCAGAAATGCAGCAGCAGCTTTGCCACAAATTCCAGGACATGGAATGAGGAGATACTCACTGCCTTAGAAAATGGAAGGGCTTCCACAGAGTGTAGCATGAGAAGTCCCATAATTTCCCAGGTTAGTTCTATGTCTTTTCTACTGCAAAACTCTCGTCCTGGACTGGGGTGCTGATATGCTCAGCACTAACACTTAATTTTAAGAAATCTGATCACTCCTACTGCAAAATGCACATATTTATTTTTCTTTTAGTGGAGGTACTTATATATTTAAATATATATTTATCCTCGAATGTTTTGCCCAACACTTCTTGGTTGTCCTGCAGATGCAGCACCAAGTCACACAGGGCAGTACATCAGTACAGGTGTGACAGTGGCACAGGGCCAATTTGTGGGATTCCCTACATGAGCATGGCACAGGATATGAAAAGTCTGGGATAATGTCTGGGTAATAATGTCAAGAATTAAAAGCATAAACATTTTCATGTATTGAAGAATCTGCTGAAGCCAGCATTTTCAGAGGATTAAATTCATTAGTCATATCAGACAAAGCATTTGAGAACAAGCGAATGCTCACTGAGAGCAATGGAAACAGAAGTTGGCTGGGCATATCAAAGAACAACTCTTATGCCCAAATTTCCAGTAAGTTAATGTGCTTTTCATTATGCATTCTCAAGTTCAGCTTGAGAATTTTGCATTATTTGGCTATTTAAGGAACTTTGAGCTTTGCACAAACAGTAACACAGATATTTCAATATTAAATTTATTTCCAATTTTCTGACAATCTCTGCCTGGCAAAAAACAGCAGAGAAGACAAAAATATAATTGCAGTAAGATGCTGAAACTGTGAATAGCCGTTATTTCTTAATTCAGTAGCCTCACGTTTTATGTGCATATCTGAGCTTAACATCCATGAGTACTGCGTGTTAGTTTAACCTATTTTGCAAAGCTCAGGAGAAAAGATTAATTTAGCTCTCTTACAAGTCTCTCCAGTGGCTGAATACGCTTTGCTTCTACAAAGACATAGCAGGTAATCCAGGAAATTGCAAGAAAAAAAGACATTAAGGCAGTGCCATATGTGAAATTTTTGATATCTACAGAGATAAGGTGACTTACTAACCTTCCCATCATGGAACAGATATAGAAGGAAGGGCAGCTTTTGTTTATGTAGGAAGCAAAAAACTGAACATAGTGTTCCTAAATACTCTGAAACAGTAATGGTGAAATATTAATTTTAAATTAGTAGTGTATTTGCAATTATATTTTTTATCTCCTCATTTTCATTGTTAGTGTAAGACCAGGGAGGTTTTGAAAATCTTCTTGAATAGCAGCTAACAGTGGTGTTGATCACTTGAATCCCAGCATAAAAATCTGTATCACCTCCTTGCAAGTATTTACTTTATCACCAGTCAAACCAGCCCTGATACTCATGTATCTGAACTGTGCTGAAGGTATAGGACATTTGCTTCCAGAGACTTTCCAGAGCTCTTCTGCCTCTTCCAGGTTTTCCTATTTCTACCTGTAAGCTTAGAAAATTATTTTCTTTTCCTTTATTTATTTGAAACCAAACTGGGCCCATTTACGTGCATGATCATTTTGCTCAGACAGTATGCAAATGGAAGTACTGCCCATCTTGTTTCAGGCACCTGGGACTTAGCCAGATGCCTGCTGCTCATCCCCTGTTCCCCGCCCAGCCTCCCCCTACTTCTGCCCACTGTGGCATTGGGAGAGTGCTCCCCAACCTGCATCGGGGCAGCAGAGGCTGGGCAACAACACAGCTACCTGTGGCAAGTGCTGAAAGATCAAGAGTCACCATCTCACTGAGAATGGGAATGTTGATGTACCCAATACACTTTGAGAAATACTGACTATCTGTACACACAGGATGGAATAAATCCCCAAAACTGCTCCAGATAGGTGACCAGGTGTACAAGAAGCCATAGTCTTCATCCTATATAGCCAGACATAGTTAAAAAGGAATTATCCCACATCCCTTGAATTCCTCTTCCAGGGACAGCCGCATCCTAGAGAATAACTCCGGAGACTTTACAAGGACAAAGCCTGGAGGGCTGCTGTGCCAAGTGCTGTATCATGCCCGGAAAAATGATACAACTGACCAGTACCTGGCAAAGATATGAAAGGCCCTCCAGGCTACCCAGCAAAACACACTGACAAACATTTCTCAGAGACACTGCGTTGGACATCACACAGGCAACAAAACCAGTTATTCAACCTGGAAGCACTCAAGAGTCCTGACAGTCCTGACACAGCTCATCCTTCCGTGCAACAACGCTGCTGCTCACATTGAGGGACGTGGGAAGCCTTGCCATGGAGAAAAAGAAGGGAAGGTGTTTCCTAAATGTTATTTTATGTAAATATGATAAAGGTTCCCCCAGAGAGTACAGAAGGGGTAAAAAGCGGTTCATTGCACACACAATACACTGATGCTGCAAACATACAGCAACTCTGATGCACCAGATGTGCTCTATACATATCCAGATGTGCTCCTATTTGAAGTCTCTGGTATTCCCCAGCTGCACTTGTGACTCATCAGCACACATGCCAGAGTAGCTCCCAAGTCGTGAGATCCCCATGGCTCACTTGGGTGACACATACTAAGGGATTTCCCAGGCACCTCTACAGCAATTCTATCCTCCCAGGGAGCAGAGCCCTCTTCCTGCTGGTGCATGAAGGCACCACATTTCTCATGGGGCAGCATTTAAGGGCAAAAGTAGTTCTGCTTTATCCTATCAAGGTCAAAGCCAAAAGCAGCATACTACAATAACAAGAGTTAGACAGAAGATAGCATAAAGGATGCATGGTCAATGACTGCCTGAAATTGAGATCCATGATTTGCTGTTAGCTGGTTTCTTCCTCATGGTATCACCCAGTCATTCAGGTTGAGAATGGGTTGTAGCCAAAAATCCTTTGCCAGAACATGCTCTGAAGAAATAACCCTAGCTTGGAATACAGCCTGTGAATATCTACTCACCCAGTTCCAGCAAAACGCTGAAGGGAAGTGAATCTTCAAATAATTTCTGGTCTCTCCTACTCTTTTTCTGGTTGCTCAGTTTGAAGATGGTAACATAAAAATTTCTCTGTTTCTCTCCTCTTCCATCATCTGCTCAGGACCCCACTCTCTGCTAGCTCACACTAACAGTGATGTTCACAATTCTGTCCAGAAAGCCTGGTGTTCACACCTCCATGTGGAAGGATTGCTTGCTTCAACCGAAAAATTTTTCCTGTGTGTTTTTGTTTTTCCTGATTTACCTTTCCAGTTCAGACAATTCCACTGATGCATCAAGCTTCCCATCAATTCCCATAAGAATCAAGAAACAGCTACCCTCTAGCAACCAATACACCTTCAGCCATGTGCTGAGGTGAGACACCAGGCTGGCAGAAGGGCCAGGAGGGGATTTGAACCTTGCCCAGATAAGCAGGTACTCCAGCAGGGTTTTGGGCTGCCTGCCCATGCTTGGGCCAGTTGAGAGGTGATGCCTCCCGATAATCCAGGGAGAGAAGAACTAAAGCAGGGTGCCCACTGTCTTCCAGCAAGCATTACATGAGTCACCTATGTCTTTCATGCATGATGCCAGTACTCAGCTCCTGTCAGGAGCTGGAAGGATTTTACTATCTGGCCAAGCACAAAGCCAGAAGGGCAAGAGCAAACAGGAGCACTGTGCGAATGAGCAGCATCCCTGTTTGTCCCATAGTCTGCAGTGGGCCATCAGTCATGACTTGATTTCCTAGTGTCAATTCTGCTGGTGAAATGCTCCTGACTCTGGAAGCCTTAGCACAAGGACTTACAGTACATTAATCCCACCACATAGATCTGAGTAGCATATAAACACCATCATCTTCACCTCTGCTTGGCACATCATAAATACAACTGCTTGAAGCTGGCCATTGGACACTTGTCCAAGGGATGGTGCTGTAAATTCAGAGAGAGAGAAGAGTCTGCACAGGAACAGCCCAGGAGAGAGCAGACGACAGCTGTTTCATTTCTGCTTCTTACAGGAAAATATTTCCATGAAGTGTAATGTTTGGAAAATGTCTAACAACCCAGTTCATGCTTTCTACAGATTATGTGGACTTAGCATTTCTGTTGTCTATACTGGGATAGATGAATAGAGAGATAAAAGGAGGCATGAAAATATAAGACAGTTGGAATGCAGGAGAATCTACAGAATGTGCGAAAAATGTAGGAAAAACTAAATAAAAGAGGAAAAGACAAATGAGATATTGTCAAGGCAGCCGGTGAAGCAGCAGGGTCCCAGTTCAGAGGTGGAACCATTAAATGACAAGCAAGGCAGCTCTTACAGAAAGCTGCATGATTTTTTAACCCTGGAATTCACTAGGGGGAGTGTGTGCTCAAGGGCAAATGCCAGAACGAATCTGTTTTCCAGAAGAAAAAGTGAGTTCAGTCACCCCAGAACAGGGGCTCGGGGAATGAGACGGCTTCTGCACTGGCCACACCCAGGGCATGTGACCCAGAAGTTCTAGGGAAGATGGGAGGCATCCACCACACACTGCAGTCAACAGAGGCTGTGGGAAAGCAGCTTCGCTTGCATCCAGAGTGAGGACTAAATACCATGGCCCTGTAAGTGAGAAGCAAAGAAATGACACAGAGAAAAATCTGGTGAATTTGCTTATGTTTTGCCTGGAGAAGACTATTAAACTTTTTTCCCTTTTCTCCTCCAGCTTGTCACAAAAATCTGGGATCCTGATCTGGAAAAGTCACAGTGCAAACACAGCAACTTAGACCCCAGTTACAGTCCTATCGTGTCTCAAGTGCAATTGAGCAACATGTCAGACATGCATTAGAGTGACCATGTCCTACGTCCTCTACTCTTCTCTGCTAAAAAGAGGAATGGGAAGATACAGATCCCTGTGGAGACCTATGCAGAAAGGAAGCACAAAGATCAGGCAGAAAAAGGAATTACATCCAAGCAAGACCACAACATGAAGGGCTTTCCTATTGATCTTGATGGAAAATAGCCCCATCTAGGAAGCGAATGTAAGTGGGGGATTTCCAAAGTATTCATGCTTGTACAGAGCAGCCTGTGCATGTGCAACAATGCTAATCCTAAACCTCTGGGGGAAATACCAGGACATAACACCAGCTTCTCTGAGATCCTGCATTTCCTTCAACTGCACTAAAAGCAATTGCATCACATGTGTACAGTTGCCCATCCAAAATTCCATGAGTGTCCAATCCCTTGCACATAAAATTATCAGTGATTTCCAGGCAAAGAGCCTGGATGCATGGGGGCATTGCCTACATTTCCAGACATTTGGCAGCCCCTCAGGATTCTTGCATCTGTGGACACATCTGGGCTTCCCAGACACAGGACAGTGCAGTGTCTCTGGGCACGCACAGCAGCATGCAAGGCCAGGAAACACATGAATCCCCCAAATCTGGCTCAATGGTGACAGTCAAGAGGACACATCTGGGGAAACCTGGACAGTTGGTCATGAAAAGAGCAGATGGGCCCAGGAGATAGCCAGCAGAGGAAGCTGGTGGCATCAAAGGTAAAAGACATGCATGGCAGCTTGGGTCCTTCTCCTCACACCTTCTACCTGAGGGCGAACTAGCACTTGCATCTCTTGGGGACAGGAATGCAAAACTTGTTCTGCTTCTGGACTGTCCTGTCCTCACAAAGAGAAACAAGAGGCATGGAGTTACTCCCAGTCCCCGTGGGGCTGCCAGAAATAACACAAACCTAACGTCTCACACCAGCTGGCGAAGACGACTAATCTGGCTTCAGCAACTGCTTGAAAGAGAGCCAAACCTCCCATCCAGTTCTCATGGCCCCCTCCACCTCCCTTCAGACCCAGTTCCTTTTCTGGCATGATGGTATCCTCAGCGCTCAGCTGACAGCAAGCTGCTCCTCGCAAACCACTCTGCTGACCCACCCTGCTGCTCAGTGCTTGGTGGGACTCCTCCATGCTTTTTCCATCCCACACCATGGCCAGAAATGGCACAACAAACCCTGGCTCTACGATGGCCAGACCAGAGGGTGGTGGGGTGGCAGACACAACAAGAAACTCCACTCCTCCATCCCTCCCTCCACCATGGTCCCTGGCATTGCTGCTGCACCTCTTTCCTTACGTTAGGCATCTCAAGAGATTCCCTGCCCGTCAACCTGCATTTCTGACCCTTCTCTCAACAGTCTGTGTCTCTTTGGAACCTCCAGCTCCAAGGTGTGCACTCTTCTGTAGAAGAGGAGCTTGGTCATATTTTTAAATAATTTTTTTTAAAGCAATTATTTTCAAAGTGCAGTATAATGACCAGAGCAGAAGCATCAACAATGTAATAACTGAGTCTGTCTGCATTTACATTCAGCGAGGGTGCTGAGACACTGGCACAGTTTATTTACTCAGAGAGCCAGTGGATGCCCCATCCCTGGAAGTGTTCAGGGCCAAGTTAGATGGGGCTCTGAACAATCTGGTCTAGTGGAGGGTGTCCCTGCCCATGGTTAGACAAGATGACCTTTAAAAGGTCCCTTTCAGCCCAAACCATTCTGTGATTCTATGATTCATTTCCACCATCAGTTTGCAAGATAATGGAAAAGAGTAATTTTGACAGTCGCATAACTAACTGCCTTTTTCTGATGATACTGCATTGCCCAAACCAATAGCTGTGAAGGACAGTTTAATTTAGGTGTTGGTGGAAACACAAGGGTTTATTTGCACAACTGCTGTCACCTACACTTTTACTCTGCTCCTGCTACCACATTCTGCCCTGAGGTCCTGCCTCACTGTGGTTCCTGCATTAGAAAAGCTGTGTTGAAAATATGTAAGAAAGTATTTTTCCTTCTGAGTCAGTGCAAAGGAAGGAGGCTGGCACATTCAGCAGCCTTTGGGCTGCATGTAGATGAGACAGAAATCTGCATGTTTCAGAAAGAAAAGTCCAAAAATGAATTTTAAAAGGGCGAGACCCTGATGAAAAGATACACTGTGTTACAGGCAGACAGAGCCGGGCAGAGCTAAACTCACAACATTCCGAGCCTCATTTGGTCTGCAAGGTTCCTATCGTCTTCTGTCACACATTATTAAACATAGATCAGAAACAGGATTTGGGATTACAGAACAGACTGAACTCTGGACATCAGAAGACACCTGTCCTATAAATAGGAATCATTTACCAATTCAGAGCAACACACACATGTTTTGGCAACCTCTCAGCCTATAAAAGCAGAAGCCCCAACTTCAGAATTATCCAAGTCCTATTATTTTAAATGCAAAACAATGATTTACATCATCATGACTTAACTCCTCATTTCCCAAATTCTCATCATGCATGTCTGCACTGAAAAGCACCAAAAATTAGTCCTTCCCAAAGGAAACCCATTACTAATTTGGAAAATTGTGTTGGCTTTTTTTGTTTGTTTGTTTGGGGTGTTGTGTGTTTTTTTTCTTTTTTCCTTTTTTTTTTTTTTTGTTTTTTTTAAGAGTAGAGCAGAAACAACAAAAAAAAGCAGAACTTTAGGTTTGGAGCTGTTGACCTGGTGCTATTGATTTCTTCAGTAGCTTTTTGTCTGCATCCCCACATCCCAGGATTTCAGCTTCAAAACTCCAAAGTCAATTCAGTCACTTAGATCACAGACTTTGCATGGCAAAGTGCTCAGAAACACCAGTTTGGGATTTCGCACAGAGTTGCAATGCTGGGCTCCAGTTTGTTGACACTTGGGCTTCTAGGAAAAATTAACAGAAACACGTGCAAGGGTCTGTATAAGGGAACAACGTGAAGCGCCCCTTCCAAGCAGGTGCAGCCGATTATCTGAGGCAACTCTGTGCAGGAAAAAAACACTGTTTTCTTCACAGATTCTAAGAGCACTAAAAAATTCCAGATAATGGGAAGTCCCTGAAGCTTTTAGAAAGTGTTTTCTCATACTCCATACCTGGTATGACAGCTGCTCCTTTGCAGCTATGGGGAGTTGTGGTTTTCCATTTGTGAAAATTCAAGTGAAATCTATCATTTTTTGGAAAGGGCCTAAGTCCTGGTGTTCTCAAATATCTTTACAGGTTGAACATTTGGAAAGGATCCAAGACTCCAATCAGAGCCTGAATATGTGGAAATATTTAACTCTCTAAGAAACAGTATATAAAATAAGCTGTTTCTCTGCTTGATGACTATTTCAGGATTGACTAATTACTTGTCATGATGCCAAACACCACAGAGGTGGCTCAAGAGAATAATTTTTGAAACTTGAATTTGTAACATTCTATCAAAGGAAGACTATTTCTGTGTCAAAACCCTGTATCTGGGAATTTATATGCAGCAAGATCATAAATGAACTTTTGGACACCCAAGTTCAGAAGTCAAGTTATTCAATTAAATAGCTGCTAAAACTTTTTTTTTTGGAGGTGGAATGAAAAAGCTTAAAAATAAAGCAGGAAAATAAAGACTACTGTATCAAACAGAGGTTCCTCCTGGGGAAAAACTCACATTTCAGATGATTGGTCTCTGGATCTTGTTTCAGGGAAGGATTTGGTGGCAGAGAGCTGACTGCCCTGCTGTTCTGGTCAGCATATCAGCTTCTCCCTGGGGGTGGTTATGGCAAGGAGATGTAGCTAAACTTCCTTAAATGCAGCCACCTCTGGCCAAAAACCCCTGACCTAAATTCAGTTTTTCTTCTCATATGAATGGATGTCACATCAGGGCCAGGTAGGTTCTGGTATAGGAAGGGGCTAAATTCATCTGCTCCCTTAAACAGAAGAGAACCAGAACCCATAGTCCAAGCTCAGCTTTGCTTCCAGTGGAGTGAAAGGTCCCTTTGGCCAAGTTACTACCAAAGGGTAACAAATTCAGTTCGGTTTCAAGAGCATTTAATTCCTACCATCACCTGTTCTCTAGGAGGCACCAACTTCACGTTGCTAATTTATACACGTTGTAAGTATAGAGAGGACCATTAATACAATATAATTTTGCTTCCTGCTTGAGACAGGTTAGAGAATCTAATGTAGCAATTGCTACATAAAAAGCGTAACTACTGTCTGAAACAGTTTCAGCAGGAGTCTGGCTTTCAGGATGACACTGGCTGCTAATCCACCTCATACTCAGGTAGAAACATTCCAACTTTTATTCTCACCATTGGAAATCTGCACAATATTATCCCAAGATTGTCCTGCATTCAGTTCTAAATCATAGCTTTTCTTTGTGCCTTTCTTCACTAGTATTTCAGGATAACTCCTCTGAACTTTTTCTTCCCCTTGTTGGTACTTGCACATTATGATTAAGTTATTTTTTAATTTTCCTTAAGTAGATGCATCTTAATTAAATCTTGTCTATAGCTCCATATTTCCAGGATTTGATCACATTTACTGCTCTTTACTGAATCTTTCCCAACCACATAGCATTTTTTGCTAAAATGGGCATGGTGTCCAACACTGCTTCCCAATGCCATTTCCAATGTCAGAGCTTCCCACTGATCCTTAGAGGGCTCTGGGTGTGCTTGTCCTCCCAGCTGCTGCTCTGCCCACGTGGCTCAGGCCCACCCAGCTGTTTGCAGTATTCCTAATTCTTTTTCATTTATCCGCTTCCACCTCAAATTTAATCTTTTCTCTTTACTCCTGTAAAGTCCAAATTTACACATCAATATTAGTTCACCTAGAAAACTATTAGAAGTCACTTCCAAGCTCAGAGCTGTACAGGGCTAAAATCTGCCAAAGCCAAGCAGCAGATTTTAGAGCAGTGCCCTGACAACCATGCAAGATAACCAGAGGCTTTGGCACAGAGAGGATAAAGACACAGCAGCTGTTAGAGCAGCTATGTCTATTTAATATCTTGCCATTTAAAAATAACCATCTACTTGTCACTAGTGTTACAAAGGTGCTTCGCTAGTTGGAGGTGGGTGTTGTGTGGGGTTTTGGGAAGTTTTACCAGTGCCCAGGGGTGCTGGAGCATAGCTCAACAACAACTGGGTGGTGAAGTGAGCAGAGGGAGGAAAAGGGGGATCGAAGTCCAATTAGCACCATGGTAGGGAGAATGAGAAGGATCTTGGAAGAGGAAAAGCTGCAAAAGGCAAGCAGAAGGGCACAAGGCTGCGGTGAGGGCAGATAACCATCAGAACAGGCTGAACTCCAGCGTGGTGGGAGGGGACCAGCAGCACAGCGGCCAGCGTGTGGGAGAAGGAGAGAAGGAGCAGCATGAGCATGTTACGAGACCACAGGGAAGACACAGCTGTCAACCACAGCCCTGCAGAAAGACATGAGTGGGCTCAGCAGGGGAGACACACATGGAGTTTGTTTTTGGCCAGGCTGGGAAAAGCAGGCAGCCATCCACCACGGAGGCTATGCAGGACGTGCAAGGCTGGCTGGTAGAGGGAAGAAAGAGATCTCCTCCAGGGCATTCCCCACCTCAGATGGGTGGATCCAAACCAACACTGCAATCCATTACCCTGAGGAATGGAGAACAGAATCTCGTGTTTGTGCAGCAACAGGGCAGGCTGAGGGCACAGAACCCAGCCAGGAAAGGAGACTTGTGTGACGGGGCTTTGAGTAACCTGGTCTAGTGGAAGACATCCCTGCCCATGGCAGGGGAATTGGAAGTAGATGTTCTTTAAGGTCCTTTCCAACCCAAACCATCCTATGATTGTATGTGGAGCAGCATCTAACAATAGCAGCTCTTTGTTTCTATATGTCACCCTTGCAAGGCACAGAAAGCAGCTATGGCTTGGGCCACCCGGCAAATCCTCCCACCATCCGCAAACTCCAAAGTCCGTTTTTCCTTCTTCCATATTCACCTCCTGAGTGGCTTGGAGACTGGCAATTTGGCTGCCTGGCAGGCATAGTACCCAGCACCATGGGCAGCCTTCCAGAGATGCCAGCTCCCTGCCCACCCAGCTCACCCCAAGCAGCATTCTCCCTTGTTTGATCCCAAGCTTTCCCCACAGACTTGTTCCTTGCAATCTCCGACAGAGCATCTCACTCCACAGCTCAACCCAGCAGCATGAACAAAGTGTCCCAAGCCTGCCTGGCTGCTTGGGACAGCCTTTCTACATCAGTACAAGGCCCCATATCCCCCCAGGCTCTCTCCCCATGGGAGGCACAATACAGCCCCAGCACCCTGCTCTTGCACCACTACCACCTTAGGGTACCCAGAGCCAGCCCTCCGCACACGAGCACTCACAGGTACCAGTGCCCATGTCCAGCAAGGAGATAGAGACATAGGGTAAGTTCCATATGTGTGAGGAAAAGCAGACAGCTCTGCAAGGCACTGGAGATGAGCAGGTTGGGAGAGAGGCTGTTCATGCCAGTAGGCTCAGATAGCAAGACCTGGGGGCATAACCACCTAAATTAGGTGCATAAATTTAGGTGCACATCCACCTAAAGGCAAAGCCTCCATAGGTACACACTTTTGCTGCTACATGCATACACCTCTATGACTACAGTCTGCTACTGATCCAAGAACTGTCACTGTTCCCAGGTTTCTATTCTATGTAGTAGATAATACACAGTGGTTTAGACCCACAGCTTTCCTGTGCAAGTATGTGTTAAGAAGCACCTAGGAACTGTTATACAACATCAAAAAATTTCCAGAAGGACCTTCTGCAGTTGGTATGACTGTTACTTTGTCAGACATCTAAGCAATGTCTTGGCCTGTGCCCCCCCCACCCTCCCAAAAAGCCTCCAAACAAATCCCAGAGCTGAATCAGTTTCCTCCGTTTAGAGGCTCCACTCATTTTTTTCCTAGGATTCCCATTTTCTTTCCTTCCTTTTCTTTACAAATATATAAATAGTCACATCGTCATAGGAGACAAGTAGAGACTGACTCTTACGGGTAAAAAACAGATGTTTCCCAATCTTCCCTAACAAAGTAATATTTTATATATGGCTCTTCAATGGATTTATAGCCAATGAAGGGATGTTACTACATTAGCTCATGGAGGGGGTGGGTGATAAAAACTGGAAAGGAAGAGCCAGACAAGGAAAAAAGAAGCTATCCAGAGCGCTGCAATTGGAGAAGCATGACAAATGGGCAGCACAGTTTTAGAGGGCTTCAACAACAAGGCAGATTGCCTGGCTGGGAGTGATTGTCCACAGCTGGAGCATCGCAGAGACCATCTGGTATTTCTTAAACATGCTTTCCCCAGGTGATCCAATTCTTGGAGTGCCCTAGCAAAAAGAAGAAAAAAAGGCCTGCGAGTCTCAGTCCCATTTCTAGAGTTCCCCTAATTAGTTAATAGAATTATATTTGAACTGGTTTCAGTTTCTCCTACAAAACCTTTGCTTTTGCCACCTTTTCATCAGAGAAAAAAAAATTAAACTCATGGAGGTTTTAATTTCTTTAGGAAAGTCAACGATTGTGTCTCTTGGCACAGCAACCCAATATAAAACCTAATGAAGTAAAGAGAGATCCAAAATTTCTTTTGAACACCTTGTAACCTTGCTTTTCTCCCACCACTTTTAGTTGCACAAAGCATGCAAATCCACAGGCTCTCACATTACTCTCCCACCCCTGTATATCCATCCCCAGTATGAGCCTCTGAAAAGCAGAGCATGGACTGCATGGGGGATTCCAAGAACCTCTTATTTTCAGGATTTTGACCCTTTTCTCAGCTTGGAAAAAAAGTTAGTTTAATTAACTGTGCATGCCACACGGTCCTGTCCCTGCAACAAAGATGGCTGTCAGAGGAGCAGTACAACCACATTTGTTGCTGCCCTTGTGTTCCCTATAAGACATCCCTTTCCTGAGCCAGGAGCATTGGGAACAGCTAATGAAGAAAAGAGCAAGAGAAAGCGGTAAATAATAAATGAACGGACAGATGGAAAAAGGGTTAGAGCAAGCAACTGGAGAATAAGCCTTGGGAACCAAACTGCGTTCCCACCAGCAGGCAGTGCCCCCACCGAGCAGTGTGGGGCAGGAGCCAGGGTCCAGCCACAGAGATTATCCCTGCCACTCCCCGCCAAGCCAGGCTTACCATCCGTGCCTTTCCCCTCTCCTCTCTGTTTTCTCCATGAGTTAGCCCAGCCACAAAGCATGGGTCTGTCAGACGTATCCTGCACACAACAGTCACACATCCCCGATCCCTGGCTGCACGCTCCTCAGTGGCACGTAAATAACTACTCTTATTTTTCACAGGGAGCAAATACATAGGGACGGTGGCTGGAGTGCTGAAGCAATACTCCTCCAACTGCAGCAAAATTTGTTGCTATGTCACAATTTGCTAGGATAGTTTTTAAAAATGCTGAAAACTCACCAGACACAGAGTTTCCTGCTCTGTCCACGTTGGCAGCTACATTGTTCAAGCCTATATTTGAGAAAAGCTAGTGGCACCATAATCCCAATCAAAAATACATACCCAAGGTGCTTCAACATGTCCAGGCTGGAAAAAAAATCTAATTAAAATATTAGGAAGAAAATACTGGACAAAGGAATTCAAATGAATATTCGAAGAGGTTTTTGGTCAGGTTTTTTTGCACTGTTTTGAGGTGGTTTAGATGGCCAAAATCAGCATATTCCACCACCATGCTGGAAGGGGATTTTGGCAGGAAACCTATCCTTATGCAGTGGTATAGACAGAGATAATAGAAGACAATATAAGCCTTGATTGTAAAGCCAAAGAAATAGCTGCAAATTACAAAGTATAGAAAATTAATAAAGTATTTAAAAACATGATGGAAAAATTCATGCCTTCATGAGTTTAGAGGGAGTGGGTATTTAAATATAGAGGAAAGAAGGGAAATGTGAAAAAAAGACGCAGAAGCATAATTTTGTGCACATGGTAAAATTACCAATGTAACTACCAAAATATAAATACATGTGCTCTGTATTGAGGGAAAAAAATGATGATGAACTCATCATGAGACGATTATATACATCACCATTTACTAATGACCAAGAGATGTATTAGATAACATCTGCTTTAGATAAACACTGTTAAATCACCCACCCTGGATAATTTGCACCTCCAAGTGTGCTAAGGAGATCTCTGACCTGCTAATGCTAATTTTTAATAAATCTTGGAATGCCAAGTAATTCTAGAAGGGTAGGTGAGCCCTCACCCCATGTTGGCGCTTCAGCAGGAATCACTGACCTATGGACCAACAGCCAGTCATGCTGACAGCAGAACTTCACAGAGTAATTAAAAGCCAATATGAGAATCTACCAATAATTCATTATATTCATGTCTCAGCTAATTACCAGCCAACATATGTTGTACAGAATCAAGTCCTCTCTAACTGATGTTAGAGCTTGATTTAAGAACTAGCATTAATAGAAATAATTTGGCCTAAGTAGATAGATAGACGTGGCTGATGAGACACAATCCTATCCATCGCCTGCTTCCCATCCCACAGGATGCAGTGTTTTTACCAGTCATTTAGATAAATACAAGATCCTTGGAGACAGCTTGCAGATAGCACAAATGAAGGTTAGCAAATAAGGAACAAAACAGCCTTCATTTACCCTATGATCCAATTTGTACGGCTAAATGGCCACCATCCAATGAAACGTGCTTTAATTCAGCCAAGCACAAGATAATACACATACGGGAAAACAATATAGGGTTTGTATCTCCAGGATGGAAAAGTCTGTCCTGCATGGCCACAGGTCAGAGGAGGAGGTACGACAGGACTTTGGCAAACTGAAGTTTAAGAGCCACATCTATTCAGCTTAAGAAAGAGAAAAATCCACAAGATTTGACTGCTATTTTACAGCAGTACGGCTTTAAATTAGTGTGGGAGGAGAAGGGGTTTTAACCTGGTGGAAAGAGGCAAACAAAGATCCAGGGGTTGAAAGTCAGAGCTAAGCACAGCATTGACAAAGGGGAAAAGTATCATCAGCACAGCGAAGGATGAGAAACATCACACAAGGAGGTCTGGATGATCTTGGGGGCCCAGCATAAAAGCAGGGGGTGAAACTCAATAGTACAAAAGGCAGGTATAAAAACCACTGTGTAACGTAAGACTGGAAGGAGCCCAGACACTGGCACACTGGGGGTCTGCTTTAGGCTACAAAATCAGGGAGATCAGAAGCACAGGCTTATTGGGAGCATCTGAAACACAGAACCTGCTGGTAATTAGGGTCCTTTAACTGCCCACACATTTGCTGGGAAAGGAAGACATCAGAAACGGCCTTGCATCAAGTTCCTGGAATGTACCAACAAAAAAAATTGTGAAAGAAGAGAGAGGAACAAAACTAGGAAGGAGGCTCCTCAAAGTTTGATTCTCATCAACAGAGAAAAACTGGGAAAAACCATGCAGGTGGAAAGCACTACAGGTGAGGAAGCCTGAAATGAGTGTTAGTACTTGTTTGGAAAAGAATGGGCAATAATAGCAGAGTAAAAGTAGTGCTTTGTAAGAACAGAGGCTTTGGTAATCTGAGAGGGTTGGCAAGTAAGATTTCGCGCCAAATGGAGAGGGAGTTCCGGAAAGGTGGTGTTTTGTAAACATGCAGCAAGATAAGGGAACAGATGTAAATTATCTTAGCGTGGGGGTACGATAAGGGTAGATCACAGACTTCCCCATGGCTCACAGCATGCAAAGGAGAAATGGCAACTCCATCAGGCTAATATCGATGAGCACAAAGGAACAGCACCAGGAGAGAGTGACGTAGCAAAAGAGCCAAGTGCTCCACAGAAACTGCTTGCAGCAGGGATTGCCAGGGGTAATGAGGATATCAAATGATAACTACATCGGTGGGAAGAGGCAGACCAAAGAGTTCAGCACCTCCTGAGCAAAGAGAAGAGGTTAATAGATTGGTTTATGACACTGAACATGCCACAAGCCCTTCCAAAGCTGTTAGTGCGTGTAAGCCCTCCCCCCTTCCACCAAAAATCTGTTTTCTGTTAGGTTTATGTGTTTTCTTTATTCTCTACACAGCACCCAGCGCTGGCTGGTTCTGGTAATGACCTTACATATTATAATGTACGTAAAACTGCTAATTTTAAGATGCAAAGTTTATAAAATATCTTCTCTTGTGAGGCTATTTAAATCGCACAGTAAATTGAATTTAATAAATTCTAAACACGTCACAAGAAGCCATATTTCCCACAGTTACAAAAGCAATAACGTAATCAGATAATGAGAAAGCCAAAGTGTGGCTTAACAGACTAGAGGGTGTCACCTGAAAAAGAGATTCACCTTCATGACCTCTCTCACACACACACATGTTGTCAGCACAAAACGAGTTGTAAAACTACTAATTAGGGTAAGAGAAGGCAGGGGATCCCAAGGGTTTGGCTCACAGCTGTCTCAGGAAGCAAAGAGGTATAAATTGGGACAGAATTTCACAATAGTCAACAACTCACAGAGTTAAAACAGAAATGTTTAATGCTTTTGTTGGTTCAGACTTCATTTAAAAAAAAGATAAAATTATAAGAGCATGAAGTTATTGTAATTAAAAGCAGCAAAGTACGTCTGGTAGCACCTGAGCAGAATGAAAATTACGTGAAGTTTGATGTTTTCAAATAGGCTGAGGTCCATCAGCAACTATCTACAGGAATTTCTGGAAGACAAATGAGGTTTCAAAAGACCGGAAAAGGGCAAATATACTGGCTATATTTAACAGGTTGAAAAATCAAGGAAATTGCAGGCCAGCCAACATAACTTCAATTCCTGGAAAAATTTTGAAACAAATCATCAAACAATCCATCTGCAAGGAAGGGCTGGATGCAATAGCCTTGCCATGTGAAGGCAACCTGCCTTCTGTTTGACAGTGCAAAAGGGTCTCATATGTGAGATAGAGGGAACAGATGTTGTATACCTCTACTTTCTCAAGACTTTACCTCCAGTTTTGTGTAACATTTTAATTAGAAAATTACAAAAATAGAGACTACATGAAATTCCATGTGGGGAATGCACAGCTGGTTGGGAAATAGTACACAAAATTGCAGGCATGAACATGTAATATTGTAGCAAAAATTCCAGGATTATACAGACAGGAGCATCACGCACAAGGTCCATGAAATAACCCCACTGCTTTTCTCAGTCAAGAAAGGCCTCGGCTACAATACTGGTCTCATTTCAAGGCAATGTGCTTCAAAAGCATCCCAGACCCACTGGAGAGAGCCCAAGGGACCCCAGCAAAACACAGAACCACAAAAAAATTGTGAAGAGGGCTGAAAGGGACCTCAAGAGGCAGGATCAACCACGCATGTGTCATTCAAATTGAAAATAAAATAGACATGAGAAAAGAGCAAATGAAAAGCAGTTGTTCAGTGTAGAGAGCAAAAGTCTTCAGGGAAACATGATAACAAGCCTCAAATATGTAAAAGATTTCTGCGAAGAGAAAAGGAGTGCTGTAAGCTGTTCTCCATGTCCATGGGAAGAGGACATGCCATCATGGGCTTAAACTGAAGGAAGAGATTTTAAAAATACCAACTCCACAATGATATAGCTAATTATGTCCTAGAACCGACTGCTGATGGAGAGCACATCACTGTCATCACAGAAGGTTTTAAAACAAAGATAAAGCCAGATCATCTGAATCGGTCATCATTGATGTCCCCACAACCTGGGCAATGCTGCTGCCTGGCTGCTGAGCCTTGAGAGCCTTCTGGCTTTACACAGTCATATTCAGGAACACCATATATTTCAGCTGTGCACGAAACACCCTCAGAAGGCTGTGCAGTGAAAACAAACAGTCACTTTGTTTCAGAATGAGCTCATATAAACAGCTGATAATGGCACAAAAACACTCAGTTACAAGAGATTGTTTACCATGATTTATTTTTCCCAGCACCATTCCATTGTTTCTGATCCCAAGGTCTCAGAAGACACCTGCAAACCACCCTTGAAAGGCTGGCACCTGTGCTGGTCATTTAGTGTGGGCTCAGTACAGGTACTGTTTTAGTGACATGACAGTTTTCCTGTTACTCTCCTCCCAAGAAAGCCTCCAGTGTTCGCAGAAGTTCTCTGCCGCTCTTTCCCATTGGAGCTGATGACATTATTGTCTTCCCCTTGCTGACATGACTTCCCCACCAGTATCCCAGTTGTGCTAATGAAGGAGACAAGCTCAGGGAAATGATTTTCACTGTGTTTTTAGCTTTGAATGCTACTTTTTCTTCTTCAGCCCCCACGAAGATTTCAAGCCCCCCAGAGTTCAACTGATTTTCCAACTATACCAGCTGGTCACACAAAAAGATATTGCCTCTCCTCATACACCTTTCCCCAAGCGGAGACCAGGTACAGATTTGTCACAGAAAAGGCTAGAAGATGCCCTCTTGAGGTCCTTTTCAGATCTATTTCGTACAGTGCTGTGAATAATGTGTGTAACTTATAGGGACTGTGATGGACAGAAGGGCAGATAAATTGATCCAAAAGACACTCTCAGGCCTGTTACACAGCTCCGTGGATCATACTGCGTGAAGAAAAGCTGGAGAGCAAGTGCAGTGCAGACCGTCCCGGTACAGTAAAAATAGCTATGATGCATATGAATGCTGTGCAGACCACAGGACTTTTAGGTTGCTGAAACCAAACAAGATGCCAAAAAGGTGAGGAAGCTGTACTTATCTCTGCAACAGCCCTCACAAGTACCACCTCACAAGGTGGCCCCCCACTAGTTGCATGGAGTTAGCTGTAGCTGAGGATAAAACCCATTTGGAGAAAACTCCAGCAAAATTAACCAAAATTAGCCTTCCTGCCCAGTAGCACAGACACCAAAAAACACACCCAGTCCCATGCCCCACTCCCTGCACAAACTCTCTTGCAAGGGCAGCCTCTGAGCCATGGTCCTCTCCAGACCCACCACTCAGTGGGATGAATCCCACACACTATGGACATGTCCTACTCCACAACCACCATCTCCCAGAGCCACAGCATTCAGCAGGAATCACAAAACCACCAGGGGAGGTTCACAAGTGCAGGAAACACACATATCACAGGTGCTTGACCTGAGCTGTGTGATTCCCTGCCAAAGAACAAGCACACCTCTGGCTCTTGCTGGTTTTGGGGAGACGCAAAAAACATATTTCTGTGGGACAGTGTCTTACTCGAAAGCTCTTCATACAGACACACTGCCCTCATCTTTGGTCTGTGCCTCCCTCACATAAGTTTTCTGCAGTAGCCACACACATGCTCTGCTCCCCTACGCTCTGCTTTGTTCCACTCATCCCACCATTACACATCCCACTGATGAAAAGCCGGTGTGCACACTTTGTCACCATCACCTCACATCCCCATACCACTTACCTTGGACAAAGAGGGTCTCTGGCTGGCTGCTAACATCTCCAAAAGCAGACTTTTTTTCAAAGAAAACCCTCACACACATCTCACGACTGTTGTTACTGTGTAATTACCTTAACATGGTACTGTAAAACAGTGTAAAATACCTGATTGGAGTGTTGGACACAGACAGTGAAATCCACTCTTTGGGAGCTCTCAGCTCTGTTGGTAGCAGTTGCCACCTCAGTTTAATCCCTTGAAGTCTCTTTCGGTGCTGTTGGAAGAGACACTGCTAATGCTCCACTGTGGATCCACAGTGGAGTATAATGTGCCATAGGGGGAGGGTCTGCCCTCTTAACAGCTGCTTTTAAAGGCTGTGTTGTATGATATGACAGGATAGAGTATTCCCACCAAACACCCTATGGTCTCCTCAGCTGAACTTTCCTTTTCAGCACAGACATGGTGTGGTAGGACAGGCTGGAGAGCTGTCATCATTAGTCTCTTGATGCAGTGAAGTAATCTGAGTTGCAGATTCAGGCAGGAGGAGGTAGAGCAGAAAGAAGAGATGTTTCTCCATAGTTCAGAATGAGAAGTGGGGCACTATTTTGTTTCCTCTGGATGGGAACTCTTAGAGGGAAATTTATAGTCTGTACTTGTTTCTTGAGAAACTGAGTTACACTTAACACTTCATGTAAATATGGGAGGGGACAGTTTTTCACATATGTCTATTGACCTGAACAATTCCCTCTTCCACGGGTTTAACAGGCATTACTTAATAATAGTGCAGAAACCTGTGGGTATCCAGGCTCTTAAAGTACAAATGCAATACACTACCCCAGCCTAGACTGGCACCACAAGTGGAGGAACTCACATTTAATCTATCAAAACTTTGCCTGCTGCTGCCCCACTCTCCACAAGCTCACTCCCTGAAACCTGCATGCGTGATGTGTCTCTACTGCCCCAGGCAGTTCCTCACACCTCACCTGCTGCCAGCCCAATGCAGTGCATTCACCCCTCAATTCCAGGGCAAAGGAGGGAAGCCTGCTGTGATGCTTGCAACTTCTACTCCATCTGATACAAAATGTAAAAGAATCACTGATTGCTCCAGTGAGAGAAGCATTTCTAGGGAAAGATTCCTTCTCCTCCTCTATTGCACCGAGGGCTGAGCTCAGAAAGCCAGTTCCCAGAGGAGAGCAGGTAATGCTGTGCATTCTCCCTCTGCTCTACCACAGACTCACCCTGAAGCACCAGAGATGCTGATCTGTGAAACGAGATACCTATCTCTGAGCACCAAGGGATAAACAGCAAAGATTAATAAACCTCAAAATATTTTACAGCATTTAAATAGCACTGTCACAGATCAAAGGCAATCACTCGTGTCAGTGAGGCAGCCTCAACAAGCCTAGAAAGGTCACATACAGAAAGCAGAGGCAAGATGCAAGAGAAAGCCTGCATACAGGAGCCGAGGAACACTCATACACAAGAAGAGAAACTGGAGCGGTCTAAGCCAGAGTTTAACATGTGTTCCTGGAGGAATGAGAGCCAGAAAGACTGCCTGGTTTCACTCAGTCTCAGTTGTGTCTTAGCACAGAAAAAACACGTTTCGTTTTAAGACACACTCTTACCTTGGAGGTACCTGCTGCTGGGAGCAGCTTAAATCCCAGCGCAACACAACCCTGCCTGATTGCTGAAATAAGGAACACACTGGGAACTATGTGCAACTGGTGAACAGATTTGAAAAAGTCCCCAACTTACACTGATGCCACAGAGACTGCAGAATCCCACTCCCTGCATTTTATGAGCTCTCATTCCAAAAGCCATGAGGATACTGTGTGTAAGCTTGACAGCAATATCTCTTGCCCACACTTGTAGGCAGAGTGGGAGGCCTGATCTATAGTCTTTCAAGTTGTTCATATAACTGTGTTATGTCAGAGGAGGAGGAGGTAGAGAATGGGACTTTTTGTTCAGATCACTACAGTGGTAGTGGTAGTAATATGGGAATAAAAGTGCCTCTCAAGCTCTCCAAGAGTACCTATCTCATCATAAAGCACCTTTATTCTCACATGAGTTTGGGCAAGATACTCCATTTACATTTCTTTGGTACAATTAAAGTGCTGCAAGAACTAGAAGTAGTGGGACCCCTCTCACGCAGTGGTGTGGGGTTCAATATTCCTCCAGTCTATGTTGGACACTGAAGGTCAGAAGTGACTCCTAGACACAGATTCCCCAGGAGGAAACCCTCTGCTCAGGGATTCACTGGATACTCCATCTCTGCAAACTCAGTTCTTCAGTGTCCCTCCCTAAACTACATCTTGCATTCTTGTTCCAACACCTTTCTTCATGACCTGGGGACTCCCTATATAGCCCTCTACAAACCCACTGTGCAGAACAAAAAGAAGTCCTCAAGCAAACTCTGGCTGATTAAATTTTGAAGGTAAGAAATGACCTTCTTACAGATGTACAACCCCCTCTGCCCACCCCAAACACCAGATCCATCACAGAGAAGGGAAATATTTACACAAGTTCGTAGAGTTCCAGTTAAATATTATGCTTAGCTGTCTAGAGTCTATGTTCTCAGACTATGTCTATGAAACAAAAGATTAAACTTCATAACAATTATGAAGTTGCTCTGCTCACATTCAAAGGGAGTTAAAGGACATTAAAATAGTTCTTTGGGTAATATTCTGGTGAAATTGTTCTCTCTCCCCTGGAGAGTTAGAGCTAAAACCTTCTGAACTATCCTGTAAACACACTTGGAAAGGCTAAGAGCTAAGCTGATAACCAGGTAGCACCTCTGCTCTGCAGGTTCTGTAAAAAATGTGAGCAATGCCAGAGAGCTTTTGAAGCAGTGAGGGAAGGAGGATAGGGGAGAGCAGCTTCACTTCTCTAGGGAAGTTTGTTTAGTGGAAAATAAGCAAGTTGTCAGGGGAAAAGCTGACAATGTTGATTCCAGCAGTTGTACTGGGAATAAACAGCCAAGTGGATTACATTACAGAGAATGAGAAACGGCTCTGAGGATCCCATTTAAATGCTGGGCCTTCAGGAATGATGCAATTCAGCCACACTCCAGTGCCTAGTGACCCCCTGGGCTGAGCCCTTTGACAGTGCTGACATCACCATCCCACCTCTGTGGGGTCCCCAAGAGGTCCAGCACAGCTGATGCCCCCAGCAGAGCCAGAGCTCACTGATACACTGGCGAGGACACAAACCCATGCTGGCTTCAAGGCAGGGGCTGGACATTGAATTCGGGGTGGCAGCAGAGAGGGGGAAGGTTGCACAGGACCCGTTTGTCTCTCCCAGCCCAGCAGCACACAAGAGCCACCATCTCCTCCCCAGACAAAGCTCAGGGCCCTCCCTCTTATAAAAATCAGATGCCTGCCTGCCTTTCACAGGAAAGGGACCTGTCAAGAGGAGAAGGGAATCTCGTTTGATTTATTAGTCTCTTCCTCCTTCCCATTGTCTGTGGCTCATCCAGCTGTAGTGATAAGGAGAACAGCTATGAAAGGACCCTGCTGGCTGCTGGGATCCCATCCTGCTGCCCACTCACTGCCTGAAGACATCAGTCCTTTACAAGCACCATTAAATGTGTATCCAAAATGTGGCAGTCTCCTCCATCCTTTGAGATTCTGTTCTCTGGATAATACAAACAGTTGCCAGAAAAAGAGTATCCTCTCATCTCTGTCTAGGCCATTATCCCTTTATATTTGCTCTTTAATATTTACTGGGTTCACACAAAGTGCATGCTCTGGAAAGAAAAAAAAATCAGCTGCAGCTTAAAGGACTCCAAATTTAGTAATTGCTGCAGACCCATCAACGTGAACAGTTAGCAGGGAGATTTCTCCAGCACTTCAATGCCGTGGTATTCTGCTTAGGTCAGACTGTAGAAAATGTTCTGTTCAGGGGCACCAAATCTGGAGTGTCTGCATAGGTGCCAGCTGCAGAGGCCTTATGAGTCCACCTCCAGTTACTGCAGGTCCTTTCCCTCCCGATACCCAGTAATCTTTGTAGGAAACAGAAGCAGCCAGAGAGATGCTGATTCATACAGAGGTGCAAAACCAGAGGGTTTTAACACACCTGTGAATTATCAATAACTAGGCCCAGCTTCTAGCTCCAGAGCTGGTCTTGCAGCCTTACCTGTTAGTGTGAGGTTGCTGTATGTGTTTGAAAACTGCTCCTTTAACAAAACCAAGTGCATCTGAGCTGCCTTTTCCCTCTGTAGCTCCAACATTATGTCAGGATGCTGGGCGATCTTACAGCCTTTCTGCTTATCCAGGGCAATGTCACTGCGAACAATGTCTACAGCAAAAGGGAAAGAAAAAAGGGAGATGGCCAAACCTCAGCTTTCATTTTCATTTTCACCAGACACTTGGATCAGCACTAGCCCACACGTCAGTCACACAACCATCAGTCAGCAAGAGCAACCCGAAAAAAGGATCCAAACCTCTTGGATCCACCTATCAAATGATCATCCTCTGCTCAAGTCTCCTTTTTCTCGCAGAAAGCTCAAGTCATATGCTCACACAACCTATTGGCCCTTTCACGCTTCACCTGCCTAGCTGTTGCTCTCTTACAGTGATGACCCCTCCCTTTCACAAAAGTGCAAAAGTCTCACAACATTTATATTACAACCATGTTACTGGTGTGTTTGACACTAAATAACGAGAAAAGATTAAATCTCATTATGGTAATCCCTTGCTTCCATTTAACCTTCATCACTGTCAAAGAGGTGATGAAGAAGGCTTGTTTATCTTCCCTGCAGCTATCACAGGTCAGCATGGCTTCTAACTCTTTGAACAAGTGTCTGTACCCTTCTAACTCCTGATATTCAGTTCAGGAGGGAGTAAGATTATTTAATAATTGTTTTCTTTTCATATGAGGATCCTGTAAGTCATATCATGAGATAAAAATATGATATTCCCTCTCTTAGACCTATTCACCTGCTGGAGAAATGGAATGATGGAGTAGCAGGGCAGAACAAGAATCAAGTCAGATGTGAACAGTCTAAGCAGGAGGTGAGTGGTGTAAACTAGTCCTTTCAAGGTCTCTTATGAGTTTAATAAACTCTGCAACATGTTCAGATTCACAAGCACCAGATGCTGTGTCTAGTTCTTAGAAAACCTTAGGCGGCCAGCTCTGATAAGGAAGGATGGAAGTTGGAGTTCTTCCACCACATTGCATGAGGTCACCCTTTGCATCATGAGGTTGCTCTTTGCTTGGTTTAATTCCCATCTAGCCAAAAGTTTCTGAAGGAGTTTATTGTCAGAAGAGAGTCGAGTCTTGCTCCACATACACACTCCAGCTTGGTTCTATTCCCATGTAGCTAGAAGCTGCTGAGGGAGCCTGTTGTCAGAAGAGACTCACATCTTGCTTCACACAAACCCTCCAGCGCCACTATTTTTATGCATATCAAAGAACACCAAGGTTGCTTCTGATAGTCATACCCCTGTCTTTTGAAGTGTCCAATCTCAGGTTCAGCAAACTTAGGTTCAAAGCTCCACTATATCTTGGGCTGGCAGGGAACTGCCTCCAAACATGAGGTGAAGGACTGGAAGCCACATTATGTTCTTGTCTTTGAACCTCCTCCTAGAGTCACTACACTTGTCTTGCCCAGGCTGTATTTTATCTCTTTCCTGCATAGTTTGGGATTAGCACAGCTTCTCTAAAACCTGTCTAAAACAGACTGCTCAGAACAGCAATGTCATTAAAACACCCATGGTCTGTAGTTAGGAACATGAGTTCTCTCTCTACCCACAGCTAGCATACTCAGGAGTGGATACAGGGCAGCATCCAGCTAGAATGAAAAAAACACAGAAAGTGTTTCTACATCCAACACAGAGGCATCGGTGTGGGGAGCAAGAGGAAGGAATAATGTTCCTCTGCAGATAATGAGCACACACCCCTTGACCATGTGCTTTAGTGCACAATTTCTTAGGTAGGCACAGCGTAAGATTTGGGCCTCTGCCCAACTAATGAATGATAAAATCCTGAACCTCTGTTGTGTGAAATATTTGGAGAACTGAAGATTGAGAAACACAACCTTACCTCTTTCTCACACCAGAAAGGCTATTACTACAGCTATTAGTGTCACCTGGAGCCTATGAATAGCCATTCACCTTCCTGGGTGATGGATTTCCCTTTCTACAAAACTGAATGCAACAGTTGTACACCCCCCCACCTCCAAGACAAAATGGAGCAAAACACATCAAGGAGTCACTGAAGGAGGAGAACAATGAGAGGCAGAGAGGTTTGAAACTAGATGGTCAATATGCTGTCTCCAATTCTCTTCAAACTGCTGTAAGGGAGTTTTGTTTGCTAAAAGGAATGGCGGACTTCTAAAACCCAAACCAGGGCCAATGTGGACCCATTGCCCCAGGAGTAGGTTCAGGGGCCAGCACTCTGGGGAGTGCAGGCAGCCATAGCAATGTGTCCTGTGTGACATCCGTCTTTAGGGACCACAGGGATAGCTCTTTGTGCACTGTCAGCAGGGCGTGGGGACAAAGAGCAGACCCAGAAAAGAAGAGCAGGAGCAGCGTTGTGATAAAGCTGCTGTGGCAAGGATTAGCACAAGGAAGTCAAGTCACATTTAGGTAAATCCCTGGGAGAGTCTGGCAGAAGGTGTGCAGGGCAGAGAGGTGGAAGCACTCTCTGACAGTTATCTTTATGGGGTTCTCAGAGAGCTGTCACTGCAGACATTCAGGAAGCAGAGGTAAGACATGCAAGATCCTGTCTTCTCGGGTTGAAGGAACCAAGAAACTTGCCCAAGACCTAAAAATGGAGGTGGAACCCATAGTCATTATAGCTCCAGTTTAAACAGTGGGCAGATGTCTTGGATATGGAGCTTGCCAGAGAACTCAGTACCTGGTCCCTCATAGCCCACGAGGCTGTACTCAGTGCAGGGAAGGAGGCAAAGCCTCTGCACCACTCTGCTGAACCAGAAGCGGTGAGGGAAGAGGGGTGGCAGACTACAGCTTCTGAAGGCTCAGGGGAAGTGTCAGCAAGAGCCACCTGAGGGACACAGGCAGCCAGCAGCCCACAGTGGCCAAATCTTAATGGATGAAACAGAAAAGAGACAGATGCAAGGAGCCCAAGAAGGAAGACGGTACCCCGGAGGCTCTGGGCAAGGCAGCCCCGAGTGGGCAGGATGGCATTCACTGCCTTCCAGAGCCTCGATAGAAAAAAA
>VZRE01013250.1:150904-162896 GCA_013396775.1 Cephalopterus ornatus
ACCCCCCCCCCCCGCCGGTGGTGGCCCAGAGGCCGGCGGGCCCGGCTTCCCCCCGCCCTGCCGGCGCCCCCCGGACAAGTGCAGCGGAGTCCCGGAGGCAGAGGCACTCAGCGCCACGCGGGACCGTGCCGCGGGCCAAGCCGCCGGGGAGGGTAGAGGAGCGGGGAGGAGAGAAAAGTGGGAGCCGTCCCGGCTCCGCTTCACTCGCGCCTTCCCGCATCCTCGCCCCGCTCCTTCCCCGGCAGCCGAAAGGACCTCCGGGGCGGGGGTGCGGAAGAGAGCCGCTCTCCCGCCTCGACTTACCCAGCAGGGAAAGGGCTTTCTGGCCGTCCCAGCGCCTCCAGGCCGCGGCCGCTCCGCACCGCCGGTGGAGCCAAGCGCAGCTGCAGCCCGGCTCAGCCCCCCGCGCAGGGCTGGAATTCCGGGGAGCGGAGGGCTCAGAAGACCTAGCCGGCACCCGCTTTCCGCCCGTCGGGACCCGGGGAAGGCTCAGCTCGACTCGGCAGGCGGCCCCGTTCCTGCTGCTGGTTTTTGTTTGGTTTTGATTTTTTTCTTTTCCCTGTGCTGCCTCGGCCCCGTGTTGTGCTCTTTGCAGAGGAGCGGTTGCCGGAGCGAGGGGAGCACGACATTTTTGCAGTCATAACTGATAAGTCTCCAAAATGCTTTCTCCATTGCAAACATGTGCATCTTAATGGAAACCATGGCCTCGCTCCCTCCATCACAACAAGCGCCAGCAGCGCGGAGCCCGGCAGGGCTGGGCGGCGGGGCCGCCAAGGCGCCCCGCGGGCGGCGTGGGGAGGGCGCCGAGGGGCTCCTGCCTTACCTTAAGAAATCGAGCCAGCCATCATGAATGATGGAGGGGTCCAGCTGCAGGGAGAGGAAATTCTCACTGATTATCCTGACAGGGCTCTTGGTGTTGACATCAAGGAGAATGAGAGTTCTTCCCTTCACACCTGAAGGTTTCTCCACCGGCAGTGCTCTCCTGTCCCCAGCCTGGGAGGGCAGCGAGAAGGCGGCCATGAGGGCCAGCCCAGGTGCCATCAGGGCTAAGAGTCCTGGGGGGCAGGAGCTGGGACAGGGCATGCCTGAGAGCAGGAAACCCCTAATTAACTCGCTGTCTGCAGGGGCTCGCTGGTGGCTAATTGTCCTTATCTATAGTGTGGGGCGCTCTGCCTTTTTTTGCAATGTTTTGGTGTTGGTGGAGGGGAACTCACGCCCCTGACCAGCCTTTCTCGCAGCCGGTGCCAAGACTCCTTGCAGCCAGCACCGCCCCTTTAAGAGATGCAGGCTCCAGACATTTTTAACTTTTTGAAGGTAAGGGGAGGCTCCTGGTTTAACCCCCTCGGCTCGGGGTCCGCCGCCCTGCTGCAGCCCTGCCAACACCGAGCTTTCGCTTTGCGCCGGCTCCGGGGGCTGCTTTCGGCCGCGGGAGCTCCCGCACCACGCAAAACCGGGACGAAGTCGGGACACCGAGATACCGAGGAGCTCGGGACTGGGGCCGGAGCGGCCAGCACGGCTCTGGCTGGTCTCCGGCTGCAGAAACGACAGAGGCGGTAAGGCAGCGGCGACGGCCCTGGTTGAGGAAAGGGAGGGTAATCACCCCGAAAAAACCCTAAACACTACCCGAGGGAAGAGGAAAGAGCTCGCTCCGAGCCGCGCTGGGACCCGCGGTTCTGGGCGAGGCCTTCGGGGTTGAGCGCTGGCGGCTCCGCGGGACCCAGCGGGCGCAGCGGGACTGGGGCCGCCCGCAGTCCGGAGCCCCGGCGCGGCACGGTCGGTGCGCCCTACCCGGAGCCAGCGTCTTGGCTGGTCTTCCCACGAAGGCCAGTCGGGCAGTGTAGAGAACCGGGCACGGGGAATCGAGCCGCTGGTCACGCTTTCCCGCCGGCCTCCGGGCCCAGCGGTGTCCGACCCGCAGCAGGGAAAGGATACGTGCGGCGGCAGCAGCGCCTGGTGTGGAAACGCCCGCATCGGGGATGCAAAGGACAGCACGGCTCGATGGCACCAGCGACGCCCCCCGTGCTGGGGCCAGTCCGTGGTCGCTGCCTCTAGGACGGCCCAGGGCAGGTCGGCACGGGCTCGGCTCGCTGCAGGTGGCCGCGGTTCTCAGCGCTGGGCACAAGGTCGCGGCACCGGGCCAGAGATCGGTGGCAGCTGCCGAGAATCCCCTGAGCCTCAGGGAATTTCCGTCCGAATTGGGCATTCTCTCCACCAGCAGCAAGCCCTGAGCTCCCGCATGCAAGCAGCCGGTGAGCTCCGGGACACGTAACGCGCCCTTACCTGAGCCCTCCGCCGCCGTGGCCCGCCCAGGTTCCCGCGTTGCCCAGGCCATGCGGACCGCAGGGCCCCGGTGCCTCTGCCCAGCCGGGCGGCGGAGGGCTGACGGCGGCTGTGCTGAGCCAGGCCCGGTGCGGTCCGTCGGGGCCCCGGAGCCCCGGGGATGGGGCTCCGGCAGCACCATCTGCTGGTGAGGGACCCGGTGCGGCGGGGGAGCCGGCACCCACCTGTGGACACTCCTCGCGCAGGGGTCAGGAGATGCCGGGGCGGCGGGCAGCAGCGGTGCTCCGGGATCGAGGCACAGATCGCGCCCGCAAGAGTCGGCCGTCCCGCTAAGACCCGCCGACCGCCCTCGGGGGGCCTGGCCGGGGTCGGGTACGAGCGGCGAGCGCTGCGGGCCGACAGCCCTGGGGCGGCCCGGACCAGGGGTATTGCCAGCGCACGGGCAGCCCGCTGTCCCCGCCCCTGGGAACCCCCTCCAGCTTCTCCCGCTGTCCATGTGGAGCCACCTGCGTGCCCCGATCGCCCCAGCCAGGGCCCAGGAGGCAGAGAGAGCGGACTGGTGTCTCCAACTGGTGCAGGTCCCGGCGCTCGGCGCGCTCGGCGGACCTCCGCACAAAAGGGAGGCACTCAGGCCTGGGTCTTTGGGAAGTCCGCGGGCAACGCTGTCTCTCGTGGAAATCTCCACTTCCTTTGTCTCTCTGTCCCATGAAACGCTTCAAGACAAGGGGAGCAGTCCCGGGTCACTCAGGCAGGGGCTGCAGAGGCACGGAGCCACTATACACTGAGTAGTAATGCGTGGGGGAGGATGAAACATACCTCTGGCTCTCCTAGGGGTGAGCAAGGAATGCACAAACTAGGATTTGTCGTGAAATCCCGCTAAAGTGGAGACGGGAGCAGGGCTTAAAAGCCGCGCCTGGGAATCGGCTGCGAGTGCAGCGCAGGCTGACCCAGAGCAGCAAAAGCGTGCCCGGGGCAGCGGAGCTCTGAGCGCTGGAAAAAGTAAGAGGATCCCGGGAAAAGAGCTGTGCAACTTTAGCTGTGGAAAGCCCTGGCATCCCGGGACAGGAAGAAGGCAATTTAAGCCTGGAAATTTGTGTTCGGCTGCAAACACTTCAGCCGGGGTTTGCAATAGCGCTTAAAAATGACCCAAGACGTAAAGCCTCCGCTTCAGAAGCTGCTCATTTTTTTCGGTCATCTCCTAAAGAGGGATGTAGGTTTCTGAATCATCTCGTTATTTTTTAGTATTTTTTTTCTATATGTTTAGAAGATGTGAGCAAGGCTTCAGGGCTATTTGTTGTGGTTGCAGGCCGAAATTTTGTATCATGCCTCCCGCCGAGAATGGCTCTATTTTTAAACAAAACTCCAGTGCGTTCTGTAGTGAAATACAGAGGAAAAAAAACCCCAAGTTATCCAGTTTAACCTCCTTCATATATTTTTTTTCCTAACAAACAAACTACTTTGGAAGAGAAATGTGTTTATTCTGAAATGTTCCCCACAATTAGTCTCTGCTTTAAACGCATACTCCAGATGCAACGAAGTCACTTATCTGTGGAGATATCACCAACAACATAAAACAGCAGGGAAAGAGGCAAAAAAACCTCTCAGCTGCTGGGGTCACCTTCCAGATTCTGGGAAGACGACGCTAAAGAACATATTCGCTTACCTGTCCCTGCTTTCTAAACCAGCCCTGGGAGCCTGCCCCGGTCCTGTGCCCTCGGAAAAGCAATTGCACCCCACTTTGCAGCTGGCTCGAGCAACGGCAAGTTAAATCTAAAAGTAAAGTGGTTTGGGCTTTTTGCTTGTTGGTTTGGGGTTATTTTAACAAATTGTAGGTTTGCTATAGAAACCCTTTAAACTCTAAAAAATCTTTGGTTATCTGCGAGCACTGGGGCAGCAGCGGACGTGCAGGGAGCCCCGGGCCCCGAGTGCTGCGAGCCCCAGGAGCCGCTGCCCCCGCTCGGCTTAGCTCGGGGATGGCCCGTGAACTTGCAAAGGAGGGCCACGGCCACCTCTTCCCCAGACACGCATACCAGATAGGAGGTATCTCAATTTACACCAGCTGCGACCCCGGCTCTCCGTCCGCAGGGGCGGCGAAGCGCTGGTCCTTTCTTATATTACGATAATTACTTTAGAAAGCCTGACTCACATAGAAAGTATCTCTAAAGATTTACTCGCGGTTTTGTCAATTTCGAAATAGGTTTCTCAGTTTTCCGTCTACTCTAAACTTGCTGGTTTTAATCTCCAAAACAGTCATTGGAAAAGAAAACTGGGGGAGGAGAGACATTTCTATAAAGAGTTTAACCAAAGCACATTAAATATTTTCCCAACATCACCAAATAAACAACAATCCTCCAGCTCCCTATAAACTATTTAAAGCATGTCATATCATCTCTTCTGTTCTTGCCAATGTACTTTCCTTTTAATTTATAAGCTGATTAGAGCAGGGGGCCTGTCTTTTTGTGTACATTTGCAAAATGTTTGGCACCCTTTCAGTCAGTCACAGTTCACAAACACTTATATCTGCATTTAACTTCATTATTCTAGGTAGTCACTTTGATTTTTCCTCACTTTTGTAGAGCAACTGCCTGTGAAAGTACTTCTTGTAAATGATCTGAGCAGTTGTTGAAGGGTTTCAGCAGAGGAAACCTCTTTGGATGGAGGGGGGAAAAAAAGAGAGAGAGAAGAAAAAGCACAACGGAAATCTAAACTGAGATCTCAGGCTGTACAAACTGGCCCAAAAGAAAATGGCGGAAATCTCCTTAGGAGGAACATTTTTAGTTCACTAAAAAATAAACTTTACTCATAAATGATGAAAGTTATTATCATCAGAGGATGTGCTGTACCAAACAAACCTCCATTAGGCTGGGAATGATAAAACAGGCTAGACAGCCCTTTAAAAAAAAAAATCATCATGTCTTTGATTCCCAAGATATCAACCATGTCTGTTTCTGTAGTGCTGTCAAGTAAATCTGAGTTATGGATGCTCTAAAAGAAGCCAGCAAGGAGAAAATTCAGCAAGTGAAAATTAAGAGCGTTATCCATACTTTACAAAAACACGCTTTTTTTTTTCCAGACTCTTAAGCTCCTTTCCTGTACTACGCCACGACAATTTCTGAGAAGAAGAACAAGACCAGTGAATGTGGTAAAGCTGTCATCATCAGAGCATGACAGATTCTTTCTAGTGAACTTCTTGCTCTTTCTGCAGTGCAATGTCCATCATTTTCACCACAAGAGCCTTAATGTCTGGAATGCAACCTCCTAAAATTGCCAGTGCCTCAAGGTGGGTGTCGCACAGTCTGAACTCTGCTGCTGAAACCATTTTCTAGCATGTTTATGTATCACGTCTAACCTGATCAAACAGGCAGAGGACAGCTGCTTGATTTAATACAGTATCCACACATTGCTCTTTAATGTAGGTGACCTGGGAAGTTCTGTAACAAGCAAATACATCTGTCTGAGCTGGAAGGACTGGCTGGCTAGGGAGCTCAGCCACAGCAGGAGAAAAGCAAGCCTACTGAGAGAGCTTCCTCCCTCCGTACGTGCAAAAGGCAAGGCATCGATCAAAACCAACTGCCTGGTCAGGAAACGCACAGTTGGCAATGTTGTCTTTGCATTCTTGCCAGCATGAAAGGAACACAAAGTGGCATTTCCAAATCTAGCCATAGGAAAACAGAACACGTTCCTTTGAGAGTCAGTCCTGCACTCACTAGCAGCATAATTAAGAAACCTGTAAAAAATAAAAAGGGACAGGGACAAAAAGGCACTGGTCCCATAAAGATTGTGAGTGTGGGCTCTCTCTAGCTGGAACACCACAGGATGACACATGAGAAACTGGGAGAATGAAACAGTTTTAGGCAGCTACTGATCAATGATTTTTTAAATTTTTTTTTAATTTTTTTTACTTTTTGTAACAATTTCCAGTTTCGTGAGAAGTTAGACACCATGTACTGTGCTAGACTAAACAGCATTTGCTGTTTTCCTAATTCAATGCATGGTCTCAAAAACACTCTGACAAGCCCAGGGTACCCTGGTCCTGCAGATTTGTCTGTGGAGAGAACTTGTAATCTCCCAAAGTGTTCATCTCCCAAGAGGATTTTTAAGGTACTTGAAAAACTGAGATGCACAATTTCCATAGAGCTTTGGGAACAGCTCCAGGTGCCATCTCAGCAGACAGAAATCCCCTTTGCCCAGTGTCTTTTCAGCAAGCAGAAACAAATCCCAAAAAACACCTCAGTGTACACCACCACCCTTGGACAGAGAACGCTCTTTGACTCCATAAACTTCTCTATACTCACTAATGGCCAGGTTTGAATTCACTTTTGTCTTTCATATCTTGAGAAGCAGAAAATGTGGCAGCAATTTGTCATAGTCAGAGAGATACCAAGAGAAAACACAACAGTGAGACCAGGGCTCTGCAGTGCTCCAAAGACCACAATAGCCTCAGAAACATTTTTCTCAAACTGAGCCCAGCCCTGAGGAGCAGACAAACGTGTAGAATTATCTCCATCTCACATCATCATGTGAAAAAGAAAGACCAATGAATATAAGAATGAATGCAAGCAAGCATTTATCCCACCATCTGGGAGGAGATGCTAGTCGTGAAGGAAGAGGTAATACAGGGGGGATGGTAAAAATTGACCAAGACCTTCTATTTTTCTGGAGGGATGCTTCACATTCCAGCAGCAAAAATGAAGGAACCGGACATGAGAAGTAGATCAGAGAGGGAAATAGGAAGATGGATGAAGTGTAAGACTGGAGGAGCAAACAAGTCAATTATGAAAAAAAGGAAGGAACTGTGCACAGAAATCAATGAGGAGATGGAGCTCAGGGGAAGAAACAGCTGCCAAAATGATCTCAGAGATGCTGCTGGGGTGAGAGAGACAGAAAAGAATTGGAATATTTCAGGTAATAAGAAAACTGTAAACCTCTGTCCTCTGTATGTATTTGAATATGGCACCTCTGTCACCAACTCTATTCAGACAACTGAACATGGCCCTGATACAAAGACAGGAGAAATCAGCTATGCAAGGCTGCAAACTGTTGGCTTGCATTAGAAAAATCAGAAGCAACACATGAAACTCAGAGCTAGAGAGCAAAAGGAGGAACCACTGAAAACCATGGGTCATACCTGAAAAGCAGACAAGTAGATGAAGCAGAAACAAACTGAAATGCCAGCAGTGTAAACACAGTAAATGCCCAGAAGGAACCCAGGAGATGAAGAGTGTCGGAAGTGAGCACTACTGAATGAGGGGAAAAGGCCAGCAGTACATCACTGAGATGTACTCAGGGAGGGAGGAGGAGACAGGCTGATGCTGGATAGACTTTAAAACATTGCTTCCATTGCCCAGCAAAAGCTCTAAAATAAATCCAGAAAAAGCATTCCTCTTTCTGCATAAATTCCACAGCCCTTACAGCAACACAGCCTCACTTCAGCACTGCTTAAGGGCTGACATGTCTGCAGAAGTGAGGAGGGAGGTGCAGAGTCCTTAGCCCGGGCACAACAGCCTATTGCCCAGAAGAAAACTGCATGGAAAGTGCATATATTCATAGCACAGACGTCTTTGTCCTTTCTACCACAGGCAACTGGGTATTGCCTTCTTCTTCGACAGTTTCCCTTCTGTTAGTCCTTTAGTAACAGCAACATGAAGAAAGCTAAAAATAAAGCTATATAAGCAATGTAATAGGCATGCAATTGCATGTCTATTTTCTTTGAAAAAAATGATGCTCTATTTCCTGTTCAATGGAAACTACAGTTTGATGTTACAACTATTAGCTTTTGACTGAATGCAGAAATTTGACTGAAACAATGACATTTCCCCCTGTATTTACTATTACCATATGTCACTGATTATATATTTAAGTTGCAAAAATGAATTAAATTTCATGGCTTCCTCAAACTAGACTCTCTTGGAATGGACTGTCTTTTGTTATTAACCAAAATGCTTGGAAAACAGTTTAAATCAAAACAGCAGACTTTTGGTACCATTTCAGGAGAAAAGTGGTTATCACAAACCAAGCGCTTAACACATCATCATCCAGAAGGCTGGGTAAAGCTTTCCAAAGCTGCAGCAACCATGGCCAGGATAGAGAAAAAGGGTTAATTGAACACCACAGACTCAAAGGTGGAAAAAAAAAAGGAAAAGAGAGAAAAAAAAAAAGACACTGTTTGAAGCTCCCTTGCCTGGGGTCTTATTCCTTCTGCCTCAGAAGTTATCATATATCCCACATCACAGTGCTTATTTCACTTACTTAGGGAAAGTATCTTCTCTAAGCTGGCTACAGAGCATTAGTGACAATCACATTGCACATATGCTCCAGGAGGAGCCAGCCTTGTCCTTGTTAGATTTCTTCCTGCTTTCTGATGGGGGAAAAAAAAAAATCTTTTTTTTTTGTTTGTTTTTACTCCTTCTGTTTCCCATCATGATTTGGATTGCTAACATTTCTATCCCCACTAGCAGTCCCCAGTGGCCCCTGGCTCTTTTCTAAAGGACCGGCAGACAGTGGAGCCCCTGGGCTCCCATCAACCAGGAAGGAAGCAAATTGCAACCCACAGCCCACAGGATTCTGACTTCAGACCTTAAAGTCAAGGTGATGTAAGGAGACTTTAGTAAACTTCTCATGTCTATGCTTCCTTCTTCCTCCAGGTCCTGTCTGGACCTGCACAGCCAGAGCTGGAAGAGGACAGCAGTGACTAGAGAAGCCACCTCTGGCAGGGGTTGTGGATGTTGCAGGCTGTGACACACAAGCTGCAGAGGGAGCTCAGAGGTGGCAGATACATGTAAAGCAGAACCTGAGCAGTGCTGGTGAGTGGGAATAAGGTTGCCATTCCTAACTGAAGACTTAAGGAAGAACAGGTAAAAGAAGTAGGGTTCAGCATAAGAAAAGAAGGACAGCTATACTGTGCTTGCTGAAAGACTCACCAGGCAGGATACAGACAGGACAGGCCTCAGTGAGAACCTCGCAAATTCATGTCATACTTTGCCAAAGACTCAATCAATTGAGCATGTGCTAAAGCTTAGTTTGTTTTGTCTTATTTGGAGCTTTGGAAGATATTTCCTATCTTGACTCATTGAACACACTCCAACCACACACCTGCAACTTCTGGAGTGCATCCTCTCAGTGAGAGGCTGGCTAGCACGTCATCACTTATGCAGGGCAAATCCTACTGAAAGCACATCAGACCGCAGCTTTCGCACCAGTTTACTTTTACATGTCGCACACGTAAGCTAACATCTGGCAAGAACACAACTATGTCCTGATCGAGATGGAGCTCATAGCAACAGATGGTGTTTGATACTGCAGGAGCACAGTGGTTCTACCCCTAACTGAGCATTATTTCTCTTTTGCATTTTTACATCCTCTGGTCACATCTTTTTCAGAGTGGATCTATTGTCACTACAGCTTTGCAGTCCCCTGCAGACCATATACCACACTCAACATTGCAGGTCACTGCCTAGATCTAACATCCAGGTGATTTTGCTACCATTGAGGCACGTCAGCGCATGAAGCAGAGTGCTGATGCAAACATTATATTCTACATCAGTATAACATGTGGTTAGCAATACCCTGAACCAGAGAGTGCCTCCAATGCAGGAGGAAACTTTCTCTCCAGGCATACAGTAGCTCTGCCCACAGGCACACAAGCCGCACCAGTAGTTAGCAATGTAGCAAGCAACACCTGCCACCTATTTGGGGGTAAAGGATGGAAAAGCCAGCACAGAGCAGCCTTCAGTGCCACCTCTTCAAGACTGAGAGTTTCCTCCTAAAGAGAAAAGCGTTCAGAAGAGAAAAACCAGCAATGAAATGAATGCTACTGTGATTCTGGTAGATATAGGATGTGACCGAACACCTCTGCAGCTTTACAGTTACTGTCCGAGATTTTTTTTTTTGCCAGAGCTTTATTTTGCCAGTAGAAGTGCGGAGAGAGATTGCCACCTTGTGGTCCGTCCTCCTGCAGTGCCATGTTTTTTCCCTACTTGTAGCAGCCTATGCCAGTGGTTTCCAAAGCGCTGTCCTAGGATTTCTAGGGACAAGGGTACTATGAACAAGAATACTTTCCAAGTACTTTATTAACCAAAAAAAAGCAAGCCTGTAATTTACAGTCTTAAGGTCCTATACAGAGTAACTTATCATCAGAAAACCTTCCAGGAAACTAACCTACAAGTTAATAAATATTATAAAATTAATATGTATGGCATGGGTACACAGTTTCCAAACAACAATACAATTCTGCTATGGCAGTGAAGTACAAAACCAGACCATCTTTACAATAGTCTCAGCACCAAGACATCTGCTAGAAATTCAGGCCTTATGACAGCCTGTTGTTGCTAAAATTTGGGATGATCTCAGACAATAGTTCCCACAGGGTCCTAATAAGGAAGGAACAGCTATGTCCTCATCCCCACCACCTCGCAGACAGGAAGGCAGGAGCAGACTGTGCTGGTCCCTAGTAATTCCAGCTACTGCTTAGGGCAGCTTGTGAGATCTGTCCCTCAGGTAGTATAAGTTGGGGTAAGGTCTGCAAAAGCTGGCTCCTCCATAAATCACGTGCAGGTAGAGCACTAGGCAGTACCAGTGGAACGAAAGGGGAGTTAGAAAGTGGCAGATCAGCAAGAGCTTGTGAAGCAGCACATTGAATTTATCCCAAGAGAGGGGGAAGATTCTCTCCGATCACAGCGAGGAGTGTAGATCTCCATAACAGCTTTTCATGCCTGTCTGCCTGCTGACATACTGACACAGAAAGTGACCTATTTTCATGAATGTAATAATGAGTGAATTATTAGAATTTTTTGAGCACTTTCTTTTCCTCCATGAAATTTTCTGACTAGCTTCCTGCTTTGCCACTACTGAGCCTGTTACAGTTGTAAGCAACTGACTCTTTTTCAGTTCCCCAGCCTCGTTTCAAGGTTGTCATGGACGTTGGTCCAGGGAAGACACAAAAGTTTCAACAGTCCCTAAGTGCATTCTTCAGCAAATACTTCTGAAGCTGATAAACCCTGGCAACATCCACCATCAGGTCGAGACATGACAATAAATGCAGTTACAGCGCATTTGTTTCCTATCAAAACCGCAAATCTAAAGACTATCCACCCCCATTAAAGTTAAAAAATAAAACAACCAACAAACAAACAAAAAAAACCACAACAAAAAACCCCAACAAAATAACGCAAAACCAAACCAACCAACCAAATAAACCAAACCAACAAACAAAAAACCACTTCTACGGGAAGAAAGTATATGAATTTGAGCTGAAAAGCTGAAGAGTTGGGCCTCGGCAGATAACAGGGGGAGGCTGACTGCAAATTCCAGCTCTAGATGCTGCTGACAGAAGTTCTTCAGCAACCCCCGACCGCAAAATGCAAAGAGGGAAGCTCTCGCACCGCAAACCGTAGCCAGCGTATCCGGGATGACACCGGGAACCAGCGTGGCCGCGGGTGGCCAGAGCAGGGCTCACTGCTCGGGCCCGCAGCCCGCTCTAGCTGTCACAGGTGAGGGCTGCCCCGTATCTCCCGGAATGGNCCTGCCCCGCGGGAGGGGGCGCGGGGCCCCCCCCGCCAGCGCCGCAGCAGATGCGGAGGAAGCACGCGGTGCCGCCCGGGATGCTCCCGCACGGCCTGCGCTGGGCGAGTGGGCCGACGAATGGCTCGGTGCTCCGCGCAGTGTCCCGGTAGGCAGCCCCGCTCCGCCGGCCCCTCCCGCCGGGGCGCCGCAG
>VZRE01013250.1:163752-187914 GCA_013396775.1 Cephalopterus ornatus
AACGCGGCGCTGGCCGGCTGGCTCTGCGCCTCGCTGCCCGGCGGCGGGCCGGCGGTGGCGGCCGGCGGGCCCCGGGGAGCGCCCTGGCTGCCGGTGGTGCTGTGCGCCGCCGCCGTGTTCCTGGGCGGCGAGGTGCTACCCTACTCGGTCTGCTCGCGGCACGGGCTGGCCATCGCCTCCCGCACCCTCTGCCTCACCCGGCTGTTGATGCTGGCCGCCTTCCCCCTCTGCTACCCGCTCAGCCGGTTGCTGGACTGGGCGCTGCGACAGGAGCTCAGCGTCTTCTCTACTCGGGAGCGGCTCCTGGAGACGCTGCGCGCCGCTGGCCCCCACGGCGACCTGGTGCGGGAGGAGTTGGCCATGGTGCAGGGCGCGCTGGAGCTGCGCACCAAGGTGGTGGAGGATGTGCTGACGCCGCTGGCGGACTGCTTCATGCTCCGGGCCGATGCCGTGCTGGACTTCGCCACTGTCTCCGAGATCCTCCGTTCTGGCTATACCCGCATCCCGGTCTATGAGGGTGACCGGCGTGACAACATTGTCGACCTGCTCTTTGTCAAGGACCTGGCCTTTGTCGACCCCGATGACTGCACTCCCCTGCAGACTGTCACCCGCTTCTACCGCCGCCCGCTCCACTGCGTCTTCAATGACACGCGCCTCGACACACTGCTTGAGGAGTTCAAGAAGGGTGAGGCCACCGGGCCACCACCCCCCCGGGCTCCCCCTGCACCCCTCTGCACCCCCAATGATTTCCAGGTCAGCAGCCCCCATGAGCAGCCCTGCATGGCCTCCTGGCAGGATGCTGCAGGTACCAGGGATGCTGGGGGGAGTTGGGCCCTGCATGCACTGGTGTGGCGATGACCCTGCTGTCACCTGGTGGAAGATCCTCAGGTGGATTGAGGGCCTGCAATGCTGTTTGTACCTGTGATGTTATGGAGCCTTCAGCCTCACAGGTTGCTGGCTCAGCAGGTGAGCCTGTCCCACAGGGCTTATGTCTCTGCAGGAATCTGGCAGCATGGGCGTGATGCCTGCCTTGCACCCTTGCCCAGCCAAGGCAGCGTTCACTGTGCTGTTATGTGCAGAGGAGTTTATGACAGGAAATCGCATCTCATTACTTTGCTTTCACATTTTCAGCTTAGCAGTGAGAAGCAGGTCCAAAAAAGTGTGTCTGTGTAAGTGGTTTAAAGGCAGAAGAAAAGCCTAAGCCTTCAGAAGGAGATGTACTTTTTTTTTTTTTTGCAGCTGTGACAGCATTCATAATGCAGCAGCTGCCAGCAGCCCCAGAGATGCTGAGAGCTGTATTTCATTAACCATACCTTGAGAATACGTACAGCATGTGTTTTGCCCTCCCACTGGGAATTGTGTTTTGCCGCGTGTTACTCGGTACGTCATACTGTGGTGAGTGAGTCTTTAAGAAATGGCTGCAGCAATGACATGCTGCATTATGTAATGCGGGAGGGCAGCATTCAGCTCCTGGACTGCCTGGGGCTGCTCTGCCGCAGGCAGAGCTGGTCATGTGAGAAAGGCCACCCTGGTCCACTCCAGATACAGAGAAAGCCTCTCTGTGAGTCATCTCTGTGCTCTTTTTTAAAGCTGGGAGGAGGAGAGGATAGGATTTTTTCTTGTGCACTGGGAAAGTGATCATCAGATACATGCAGGTCAGCATCTTCTCCGGAGATTCTCAGCTGTGTCCCCACGACTGCGCAGGATTAGAGGCAGAGGAGTTCTGTGTGGCACATGCCACCTGCCCTCTCTGCCCGTCAGCAGGACTGGAGACTTCCAATGGTGTAAATCAGCAAATTCCTGGGTTTAATGCAAGACTGCTAGCAAAACCATTGACATTGCTCTCTGAGTTCAACCTTGGTGAACTGCAGTAATCCGTGCCCGCCCCTGTTCCCCTAGGCCAGTTGTCTCGCCTCTTCCTAGTTCCTTATGTGCTTCACAGTTCCTTCTTCCCTGTCTCTTCCTGCATGACACTACAGAACTGTACTGAAGTCTAACTGAGGTCTCTGCTACCTCTCTCTTGTCTGGAGATGTCAGATGATTTTGGCACCCTCTCCCTTGGTCAGTCTCTCCTGCAATTTATCTGATTTACTTTGATACACTTCCCCCTCCAAATTTGTTCTGGTACCCTATGGATCAATAGAACTATAGAAATGGACTTGTGGTTGCTTAGCTCCCTGCCTTTTGCTTGCTGTTCTCTCTGCCCTCCTTAAACAGAGGTGTTCTGTGCGTGCTGCTCCCTGAGCTCACCGTTACACTAACAAGCCTTGCTACCTGCTCTACACTTTTTCATACTAGTCTTCATCTCAGATGAAGATGATCCATCCTTTAAGTTTACTCCATTAAGCTCTTGGCATATCACTTCAGACTGTTCTTCCTTTACATCTGCCTACCATTGTGGCCTTCTGGGGTGTTTAGCTACAGGCCCTATTTAGACCTCTCCTGAAACTTTTTTCCATTCTCACCTCACTTCTACCTGTGTTTTCTAAATTACACGTCTGTAAAGCCTTGCTTTTGGTCTTAGTATATAACTCAGCATGGTGTTTAGCAACCCCAGCTCTTCCTCCAGATGTTATTCTCCAAGTGTTGATGTTCTCTTCTAATTCATCTTTCCCCTATTTGTAGGCATTTGTTCACCCCCAGCACCCTGGATTTGTAGAAAGTAACCTCCCAAGAGCCCAGGACTGAACCCTCCTAAACTCTCTTCCCAGTTCCAAATAAAGGTTCTTGTGCTGGCTCCCACACTGTGACAGGTGTTTGCTCCCAGGTGCCTTCAGCCTCATCCACTGCTGTGTCAGCCCTGTTCACTAGACCATTTAATTTCTAAAATAAAGGTTTCCCATTTGTAATTAAGAATCTTTATCACTGTCTCCTTTTCTGTGTCTGAATTACGGTGAAGTATTTTGTTTGATCCAATCAAGGTTGCTTTCCACGGCCAGGTCTTCTGTGACATCTCCACTAATTAGAAAGTAGGCTGATTGCTTGTTGGCTCAGCGAGTGCTTAATGAAGGCATTCATCACTTTGCACATCCAAGGTGCCTGCAGGACAGCAAGTGCTCCCACTGTTAAGGCACAGTCTCCTTCTAGGAAATTAAAGTCTCTGGTAAGGATGGGTATTCATAACCATCTTCAGGTCCTTATGTCCCTGACAAGCCTCTAGAGAAACCTTGCCAGCTTTTCTTTCCTTCTCCTATGATTAACTCAAACAGTTTTTGTTTCATTTATTTATTTATTTATTTATTTTTGTTATTACAGTTTTTATACAAAATACCATAACATTTTATATCTTTCTCTCCTGGATAGCAGTGTGTACTTCTGATCTGTTTCAGGAATGATTAATGTTTTGCCACATCCACAATATCAATAATGTCAATTTTTGCATAGTGTGTAAGTAACACAATTTCACTGCCAGAGCTCCTTGCCACAGTACACAAATCTTCGTTCTTTCTTACTGAAAATGTCAAGGGATTATTAAATACAGCACTTTGGGACTCTTGCTCATACCTCTGGCAGCACTTCCATTTTCTGCCTCTCCTCCTACTCACCAGTATCACACTATTATCCTTGTTTACCTGATGCGTTTCTTTTTTCTCACTGTTCTGTCCTAGCTATGAAGATGATTGGATTTTTTTACTCTGTGGTCTTTTATAGCAGGGTTGGAAGGGAAGTTTTCCTTCATTTGTTTCCAGGTATGCTCATACTAACCTCATTCGAGCTCAGTTCCATTAAGATGCATTGATGTTTGCTTAGATTTTAATCCATAGACGAGTCGCAAATCGCCTCTCTCCCACCAGGACTTTGTATAGAAGGGATTGCTTCTCATGAACTTGGGGCTTTCCAAAACATTTAAATTGGTATGAAATAGTAGCATACTCTTCAGTAGCACCAAGGGAGCTAATGGCCAAGTGTGGTTACAGTGCCCAAGAGCCGCTGTGAGCTCCTGGTTGACAAAACCTGGCCTCTGCCCCATCACAGCAGAACTGGTCAAACTCTTCACATCTGCCTCTTCACAACTTGTTGCTGCTGCCATTGTTTGATGTCTCTTTTGGCACTAATTCCTGCAGAAAGGTGGTTAAATTGGGGGTCCTGATGGGAACTGGGAAAAACCCAGAGAAGGCTGCAAACAACAGTGGAGGGAAGGTTTGGCCTGCTAGAGGACAGTTTGGACTTCAACCCACAGCCCAAAAGACTGTATTGAGAAACAACATCACAGCAGCGTGAGACTGGTGAAATACTTGTGCTAGAAGATGCTTTTGACTTTTTTCTTCTCATCAAAACTCAGCAGAAATAACTCAGAAATAATGAGGCCTGGACACCCAATTCCCTATCTTTTCAGGCAAGCTTTTAGTGTCTTTATAGAAGGCATACGTAGTTGTGCAGCATTTACATAGAAGTGCTAAGTGAAAGGCTCTACACAGTATGTGTCCCCTCTTTGCCAAAAATAAGAAAATACACACCGGTATAGTAATTTTGCCACCTGCAGCCAGATGAAAGAAGATGAAAATACTGAAGGAGTGAAAAAACATGGGAGACAATTTCTTGGCAATTTGTGTTGATACATCTCAGAGTACCTGACTTTATTCTAGGCTCCCAGGAGAAAATACCTAGTACATCAGAGAAATAACTGCACCATATTTAGCAAGCTAAAGCAATGTAGAGGGGCAGATGAGCTTCCTGTAGGATAAACTTCACCTTGGGAATGTGGGGCTAGAAAGAAAGGTTTATGCATTCATTCAGTGTGAAATGCTGTGGGTGGTGCAGTCTGTTTCTCCTCCAGCCCTAGAAGATAACCAAGCAATGTGTGTTGCAGCTTCAGTCCTGTGATATAACTCCTCATGGGGACCTCTTCAGTGAGGTCCACCTCCTTGTTCTGTAGTGCCTTTGGGAAGTCACAGTCTTACCCCTTCTTCAAGTTGTCTATGGGTTTTGTTGACTGATTTCCTGGAGGATTCTATGTATAGCAGTGTCACCTTTCAGCAAGTAACTTTCCTCTGTCAGAAGAACAGTGTAAGTTTGCTCTTATGTTCGTTTTCCTGCAGCAGGGCAGAGGCTGAGCTGCAACTCAAATTAGCCTTCTGTGGCCTGGTGTCTTTTAAGAGTTACTAAAAATAAATTCCCAAAAAAAACCAAACTTTCAGGCTTAGCACAGAAAACAGCCTGTCCTGTGGGGAGGACAGCTCTGCCCTGGTGTTTGTCTTTACATTTCAAAATGTTCCACAGCCTCTATTAGACTTCTGCAAATGGAATGTAGCTGAAGAAGGTGCTTACACTTGCCAGGAACTGGGGTCAGTACCATTTCAGCTGCTTTTTGTACTGTCCTTCTGAGCCTGCAGGCATTGCAAGCACAACAGTGTTGTTTCAAACTTAACTTGGCCTTTGAGAGATTTCTGCAAGTGTTATAGCCGCTATTCTAGGCACCTTGATGGGCTCCCATCCATCTTGGGAGCTGTCAAAGGCACCTTCATACTGAGCTGTGGAAGAGAATAAAATGGCCTGTTACAGACACAAATGAAAACAGTTTTGCATTGGGTCTCCAAAAGCTTTTTAGCCTGAGAAAGCCTTGGCGTCCTTTTAGGCTTCCTTGGGCTCCAAGTAACATGCAAGGGGACCTGCCATTTGTGGGCAGGCAGAGTCATACCCAGGAGGTCAGAACCCTGTTGTACAACAGATGGAAAATGAGACTTCATGTCCCGTTGAATCTCCCCTTTACCCTCCTGGTCTGCTTTGTCAATGGTCATAGATTAGCTAGTCCAAATATTGCATATTTTTCACAGTTTTCATTAGGATTAGGGAAAGCACCAAAGCAGAATATGAGAAAGGCTACAGGGAGGTGAAATTCTTATCTCTGAAGAAAGGCTGGATTAGATTAGGATATACGGTTTTCCCTTCACATAGCTCTGATTCCTGTAGACCTGGGTGACCCTGCAGCCCTCTTGGTTATTTCCCCCCTGTTCACGTGTAGATGTGCAGCTCCTCAGGCCTGTGGTTTCACCCTTGGTGCAGAGTCGTGGTAACACAAGCACAGTCACATACATATTTCCAGTTCAAGAAGTTCAAGTCAGAGACCCCACTTACTTCAGATGCAGGTCTGCAAGGGAGCACAGAGTTGCTGGCAACCCCTGGCCCAGACAAGAGCTCTGAAGAGGAGCACACAGAAAATAGATTTCAGTTACATCATGGTTGTTTCACAGATTGACCTCATTTAAAAATTACTCTTTTTTTTTGCCTTCCATTTTGTAGCTGTAAATGGTTCACGGCTTGTGCCTGTACCTTTGATCTCCTAGTAACAGCTTCAGATCTTACCATAAAATTTATGAAAATGAATTTCATGCTCAGAATGTTCATCCCAAGCAACAAGAGACAAGGCTAAAACATCTTTAACATTCCTCTGGCAGAGCACCTACATAAAAAAATAATAAAGAAGTAGTCTGGGCTATGTTTGCAGCCAGCAGAACTTTCCTTTCCAGAATTAAAGGCATTTCCATGTGTTCAGACCATGTTTTCCCACTGGGGAGGATGCTTTGAGGTGGATCTATGAGCCCAAGGTCATTTAGGTGCCTACAAAAACCAAGGCTCCTAAAAATGGGCATAAAAGCTGTAGATATCTGTTCAGATGCTTGCTCCATCTGGAAGCTCTCAGCTGTTTATATTAGCTCTGTAATTTAGCATTTTGAGGTATTAACTTTCCACTGAAGCTGTTGTTTGAAAAGAGCAGATTTCATGTAGCTCATAAAGAATTTAGTGCAGTTGTATCCCATGCTGAGCAGACACTTAATCACCTATAGACTTCCTGTTTGAGAGTAGTCCTGCGGAGACTGGCGGAGCTATTCGCACAAGAGAAGTTAATTGCCCATTTATTCTAGCATTTGCCAAACCAAGGCTTTGATTCTCAAGTGTTTCACTGTGCTTTCCTGCATCAGCGATAGCCCTGTAAAGTTCACATGTGACAGCTTGCTAGTGGTGAGGCAGCTCACCCTTATAATTCATCTCATTTGAGCTGTCAGGCAGTTGTTACAATAGCATGGGTTTTGGGATCAGTTTTATAGATCTTAAAGCTGTTTTAGATCAAGTTTGGGGGGTTGTTTAAATTATTTATCTCCCTCTTGTGCTCCCACTGAGGCTGACCTGCAGGATAACGGCTACAGAGGAGAATGTCACCCCTCTAGTGTCCCCAGGTCTGTCCCTGTACCACCCTCTCTCAGACATTGCTTCCACCTCATAAAACTGCCCAGATTCTGCCCCTGTACAAATGTAGCAGCTCCCAGAGCTGGGCAGAGGGATACAGCATCGCCCAGGAGGGAGCAAGACATGACCACACAGCCAGGGCATCTGCAACCCCTCCCCCCAAATTTATCACGTCAAAATTTATGGGGTCTGTTAAAAAACGGATGGGAGGAGATGCAGAACCCAGCCGGGTCAGAGTCGGGGTGGGTGGCACGACTTTGCAAACGATCTCAGTCCCTCAGGTGAGAAACTGGGGCAAGTCAGCCCTTTCCCAGAGAGGATTGATTGGGAGCAGCACTCATTTGCAAGGACTGGAACTGGGATCCAGAGCTTTTTGTGACATGGATACCAGCTGGCCAGATATGGACTGGGATCAGCTCACTTGGCGTGAGAAGTTGCAACCACATAAACTGCAACAATTTTCTATTGCTGGGTACCTGCTCCATCTGTAATGTTGGTGTTAGCTTGGAAACTTAAACCTGGGGGTTTATAGTATGACTACAAGTGTTTATTTTCTGTGAAAATAAAGAACTCTTGAGTGCTCTAACAGCCCTACTGGCTCTACCCCCAGCACGGTGAAACCATGGGTCTCCTTCCAGGCTAACAGCTCTGGCTTATTTCTAAATAATCTCATTTGCTGCTACATGAACATGAAGCTGGAATCACATTTCTCTGAGGCTGCTCTAGTGTAAATTACAATGTCAATGTAGGTGTTTGGCCAGAAAAAGAATTGCCTCCATCACTCTCTGACTGCCTTTAAGTAGCACCTAAGCTTTTTGTAAGGGCTTGGTGGTTTTGGGTTGCATGTAAATGTCATTAACAACAAGCTTTCAGCCAAAAGAAATAACTCCTCCTCTCTCCTTGCTCACCCGAGAAGCTGTAGGAGACCAGATGGCCCCAGTGTTTGGGAGCAGAGTTTGGCAAAGGAGACATTTTCAAAAGCTGGACTTTGCTAAGATGAAACGTAGCTGTTGCTGCTGTCTTGCAGCCAACTCTGCTGCTTTTTTCTTTTAAGTGCTGTGTTACTTTATTACCCACTGAACAGACAAGATGCACAAACCTGTGTATGAAAGGAGTGAATATCCCAGTCCAAAGAACATGCTTAAATTTCAGTGCCCCAAGGCTATTGATTTGGGTTTTTAAAGTGCATCTCAGTGCTACTTACTGCAGTGTTATGTTCTCGTTTCTAAATATGTAGGCGTGGGAGGCAGCGAGCTGCTCTCTGAAATCTTGCAATAAAAGCTTGGTATGAGGAGGAGGGAATTTATACTGTGGAAAATGCCCAAGATTTGCTGTGAGAATTGTGTAGTGCTGATCTTCAGCTGAGAAATGTCATTTGGTCATCTCAGATCCAGGGCAGGGTTATTTGAAGATCACATGGTCCCCAGCAAGACGTGTTTGTGGGACTGCCGGGCTGCTCTGGCTGTGCTTGTCCCTGTACGTCACTGGTGGGTGAGTGCAGCAGTCAGAAGCCCACCCTTTATGCATAAACACTGTGCACATCTCCTGGAGCAGCATCCAAGCTTGCTGGGGCAGGTTTATAGGAGAAGCAGAGGCACCTGCACAGCAGTGGGGACTTGCCCCTGTTGTAGGTGACCTTTGCTGTTCAAGGAGTTCAGCTCTGAGCCCATGGGGAAAATAAGGTGTTTGCAGCTTTCCAGAGGTCCCTGCAGTGCCCTTGGTATAGATGGATTTGTGCAAGCATTGCAACAGCAGACTCCAGGGATGAAAAGCAAATAGAGGGAAGGGAAGTTGTTGGCTGTGGTACCGATAAGGATGCTTTTAACTTAAGTAAAACCAGAGGTTCAGAACCTGTGTGCACTGCTGAGCAGTGTAGGAGCCACAGGGACGGTAAGAAAACCAGTGCTGTGCATTGGCAGGTCCAAGAATACATTTGAGCTAGAAACCCAGAAATTGTTTGTGACTTGGAGGTTGGGTTCTGGTCAAGATGCCAAGCAGGAGCATAAATCAGAGCAGTCAGTAAAGGAAGAAGTCAAAACAGCTTACAGAGAGCTGGACATGCTAAAACAAATAGAAATGTTTCAAGTATGCCAAAAACAAAAAGCTTGAGAATGTGTCAGCAGATCTGCCAGCTTACAAGGGACAAGTGAGGAAGATAAAACTGTGATTGAGGAACACTGCAACTTCCAAGCAGAAGTCACCATCATTGCAGCTGAAGGTCCTAGTCCCACTCTTCTTGTTTAAGGTAACAGAGAGGAGAGGCTGTCAAGGGCAGGGCTTGGAGGAGAAGTTCAGGTGCAAGCTGTTGGCTTGAAAAGTGTTCAGTGTCTGCACCCAGATGGTTCACCCAAGAGTTCTGCAGGAGCTGGCTGAAAGCTGCAAACAAACATACATGTTTCTGCATTAAAACCAGCTGCTGTTCCAAGGTGCCAGAGGCTTTGCCTGTATTTGAAGAAAAGCCTTAGGATCAGTCTAGACTGTGATGGATAGAAAGATGAGGGGGAGATGTTCCTGGCAATTTGATAAGAAAGATAATTAGCAACAGAATGACAAAACACCAGGAGGATGAGAGGAATCAGTAGAGCCCAGAACACACATTTCTGTGTTGGAGAACGTTGTCTCATTGCTCTGTTAAGAGTTGTCTCATGCCAATGAAGCTGAGGGTAAGGAAGAAGCAGCTGATATAATGTACACTTCATTCCTGCACAGGAGGCTGTCAAAGAGCTGAACAGAGTGACTCACAGCCTTGGTAAAGAAAGCAAGTGGCCCTGAAAAAGAGCCTGTGACACCTACATATCAGCCTGGGTAGCAGTAGGTCTGTTAGGCTGTGTGTCCAGCCCTTCCCCTTGGGTTAGTGCTATTGGGGTGATAGTGTCTGCTTCTGAGGTTTGGCTGTGATCTGCGCCTCCCACCAAACCCTGCCCACCTGCCCACCCACCATGCTGGGGACACCTCTCAGCAGGGGTGGATGTCTGACTGCCACTCTGCTCTCCCCCTGCAGGAAAGTCCCACCTGGCCATCGTGCAGCGGGTGAACAACGAAGGGGAAGGAGACCCATTCTACGAGGTGATGGGCATTGTCACCCTGGAAGATGTCATTGAGGAGATCATCAAGTCCGAGATCCTGGATGAGACGGATCTGTACAGTTAGTGTCCCAGAGCAGCTACTGCAGTTGCAGGAGCCAGGGTGGGAGCCGTCACAGACAGACAGACATGTGGGTAGGAAACAGGCCAGAGAAATTCGTGGTCCTTCCCCAGAGCAATCACTGTCATGGTGGGAAAGACAAGAATGATGGAGAGATGCTGATCAGGTGTTAGGGAGTCTTGAATGCTCAGGGTAGAGAACCATCAGTAGCTGGTGGCTGGACGGGGCCTGACCCAGGGACATGTATGTTGGGCATGAAATGCCCATGGGTGGTTTGCAAGCTCTTTTGCAACTCTGGGTGATGCATCCAAGCCAGGGCAACCCGGGGCTTGTTCCTGAGGAAGAAGTGTGTTTCACGATCCTGCTTCCTGCCCAGGGAGCTGCTCCCAAGGCTTGATGCAGAACACGTTTTTTGCTTCTCCATCTGCTGTTCCACAGCAGCCCTGCCATAGCGTGGAGCAAGATGTGCCTCTCTATGCATGTGCATGTGACATGGGGCCCTGCAGCTGCAGCAGATTTGTGGCTGCTGCAGGAAAGTGACTGCTCTGCTCTGCCTGCAGCGGACAATCGGAAGAAGGAGCGGGTTCCCCACCGGGGACGCAAGCCCCAGGATTTCTCCATCTTCAGGCTCTCGGAGAGTGAGATGAAGGTGAAGATCTCCCCACAGCTTCTCCTGGCTACCCACCGGTTCATGGCAACAGGTACACTTGCCCTTGTGCCAGCCCTCCAGCTCCCTGCAGCAGCACCAGCCATGCAAGGCATCCCTAAGCTATTCCTGGATCCGGCCCCCCGCTGCTGAGCAGTTTCCACCTGCCTGGATCCACAACCTGGGCATCCCACCAACGTGGGTCTGCCTTTGGCTGCCCTCTGGGCAGTGGGGTGCTGAGGCTGCAGGAGGGGGCCATGCAGCTCAGAGGATGGGGGGTTCCTGGCAGCCCTAGACCTGCTGAGCATAGCATGCATGTGTTGCCTCCCCTTTAGAAGTGGAGCCTTTCAAGTCCCCCTACCTCTCTGAGAAGATCCTGCTGCGGCTCCTAAAACACCCCAATGTAATTCAGGAGCTCAAGTATGACCGAAAGAACAAGAAGGCAGCAGAGCATTACCTCTACCAGCGCAACCGCCCCGTTGACTACTTTGTCCTCATCCTGCAGGTGCCTGGAGCAGTGGCAAGCAAAGGGTGGCAGGGGGTGTCCCCATTTTCTCCTCACCACCTTGTTCTGGGCTGCTTTGGTCAGCAAAGATGCCCATGGTCTTGTATGGGACAGTAGGGGTCCCTGCAGCCCTGGGTAGGACAGTGGCTAGGAGCACGGGGTGCCTGAGAGGGTTTTTCTTCTCCTTCCAGGGGAAAGTGGAGGTGGAGGTTGGCAAGGAAGGACTGCGGTTTGAGAATGGGGCATTCACTTACTATGGTGTGCCTGCCATCATGGCTGTCGTCTCCTCAGGTGCGGCCTCTGCGGTCTCCCTTTGGCCCTGCCTTTCGTTCAGCAGCATCCATGGAGGCTAAGTCAGCTGGTGGCTGGGGAAAGGGGCTGGCCATGGGGTGGGGTGGCCCTGGTGCCAGATGTGGGGCAAATGGGAGCCCTTCCTCTTCTATTCCCACAGCTCCAACTGTTGTTTCAGATAATGATGTGCGAAAAGTGGGAAGCCTGGCTGGATCCTCCTTCCTATGTAAGTATTTCTGGCCAGGCTGGGGCTCTAAAACCTCTCCTCTGAAGCACCGGCTGGCTGGAGGAGGACTGGTATTTCACCCCATGCAGAGCAGCTTAGACTCTGTACTGAGGTCATCCCTTAAAGAGCTTGGCAAAGAAACAACATGTTAAGGGGCTGATGCAGCAAAGTCCCCACAGAGGGAGTTTGAGGTTCCTTTGAAGTTTCCACCATGTGCTGGATCTCTGCAGGTGTGTCCCAGCACGGCTGGTGCTGCAAAGGGCTCTGCCCAAGGATGGCAGCATGCTCATGCCAATGGGAGCAGTGAAGCCTGTGACCCTGGGAGCAGTAAACCCTGCAACTTCTGACATGGTTCTTCTAAGTCTCAGTGTGACATCTCTGGACCCATTTGCATTCCGAAGGCTCAGGGCATGAGATGAACGTGGGTCCCACACTGGGGGAACAGGACCTGCTTGGAAATTGTAGAGATGGGTCAGTTTACCTGTGGGCTGTTTGCATGTTGTGGTGGAAAATTAGCTGAGTTGGTGCCCGAGTGCTGATAAATTCCCTGCCTGAAGAAGCAGATCCTCTGCTTGCAGAAGTTAAGAGGGAGCTCTGGTTAGGGGAGACAGTGAGGTACTCCCTTCTTTGCTGATCATCCCCGCAAATATTTAGTCCCTGGTGTATCAGGAACAGGTTGAGGTGCTGCCCACCCCCAGTCCATCACATCCCTCATTGAAACCCCAGACGCTGCAGTTAGAACTGCAGTGCTGATGGTAAGCCAAGATGCTCCTGGTGCCTAATCAAAGCAAGAACCCACTAAGTTCAGCCTTTACAGAGGTGTAAAATGGAAAGTGATTGAGAGAACAGGGGGAGTCCCTTGGGGCAGGTGAGTTACTCTGGTGGATACCAGTCTTTGTGCAGCTCTAGGGTTCACCTATTTCCTGGTACTTGGTTTGCTTCCATTTAAAAGGCTGGCTCATGGACTGCTGGATTAACCCCTCAGTGCGCATTCCTGCTCCCCCATGCGGCCCCAGTGCACTCACTTTGGACAGAGGAAATCAGTGAAGTGGCTGACGTTGCTGGGTGGCCCAATGCCCTGATGTCCTGGGTGATGGTCCTCAAGGCCCCACTGGGGCTCATGCAGCCCACGGGCCATGGGCCAGGCAGGGCACAAGCCACAGCAGGAGCTGTGTCAGTGCAGCTGTGCATATCTGCAGTGCCGCCTGCCGGGACGCTGCCGATCCCCATGCTGACGCATGACACTGTCACAAGATGTTTTCTGCTGTGCAGGCATCCCTGCCTGCCATGGGGCATGTGTAGCGTCACACCCCTGGGCCAGCAAGGAAGCAGGCTGGGAAGCAGAGGTGACAGAGCATCTGCTGTGTCAGGTTGGCATCCTCCTTCCTCCTGGAAGGAAAGCCCAACAGAAATGAGTGTGAGTAGTGTATCACAGCTGGGAGTTCTGACATTAACCCTGAAGCATTTAACAGTTATTAATTAACTGTTGTTATAGAACTTTTTTATTGACAGCTGATCTTTGGCATTGGTGCCCAGTGGTGACAGACGCTGTGGGAGGGCTGGGCAGTGAGAGCAGACAGTGAGTGCTGGTGGTTATCAACTCATCCTTTACTCCCATCTGGACAAGGTTGTTCTGGGCAGTGCTTCATGGTGGTGTCTTTTTTATTTGCAGAAGGTTTTTATCTGGAGGAGGATATGGAACAGGAGTTACTGGGGAGGAGAGGGGAGATCAGAAAATGGGGCTGCAAGGCAAATTTCCCGGGGCAGTTTAAAAACATTAATCACAGAGGCAGAAGATGGTTCCTAGAATATTGCAGCCATACTACAGGCACAGTGGCTGGAGGTAGGGCAACCAGTGCTTTCAAGGCAGGCACTGGCAGAGAGCAAAGATGAGGCACTGGAAAGTGTTAAGGAGTGCACCACTCAGCCTCTGTGTTGGTCTCTCTGTGCTCCCCAATGGAGCCCTGTACCCTGTGGCATGGCCCAGGGATGCTGTGGAGGGCAGTAATCACAGGGAGGGGAAACAACCTGCCCTTGAAATTGTCACTGCTGCCGCAACCCATGGCAATAAAACTTGGAATCTGTCTTTGTGGCAATGGGTCAGGGAGCCCTGGATGGAGGATCCTGGCTTCTTGCAGTTCCTCCAAGGATCAGACCCCAGTGGGTAGCTCTTCTCAACATTGCCCCGAGGCTATTGAGACCCAGGGCCTTGCAGGGAACTGCAGGCAGCCTGGCATCAATCCTTTTGCTTTCAAGGGATTCAAGGTGAATCACCCTCTGTCCGCCCCTGCCTGCTGCTGTGGGGCTGGGCAGGGACTGTTGAAGAACACATTCCTTCTCTGCCATGTTCCTGCACACACAGAAGCATCCCAGATGCCAAGCACAGTGATTTACCTTCTTTCATTTTCCAGAAGGCATAAGCTGACCACAAAGTCCCCTGTCCTGGCAGCGGCTAGCAAAGGGCTAGAGCAGGGTGCCAGCACTCAGGCAATTGGAGAAGATGCTTTCTACCCATGCCAAGGCTCTAAGGAGTTGTGTGGCTGTGCAGACAGGCCTGGCAGGAGCTGGTTCCCACCCCCCTAACCTCACCTCCCCTTACTTCATCACAGAGCAACCTGTTGATTTACAGCATTCAAGTCTGTGCTTCTGCTGTTGTCCCTGTCCCCACGACTGGTGAGCACCTCCCCAGAGCAGAAGCAGTAGGGGGTAAGAGGGGAGGGAAGGGATGTTGGAGACAGCAGTGGGAGTTCAGCCTGGGACTGCTGGCACATGATTCTTTTTCTCATTCTTCCTCTTGGTCTGTACCCCACCCTCACCTCCATCCCTCACCTTCCTGCGGGTCTTCTCCTTCCTACCCTGTCCCTCTCTCTGCAGTGCCTGTCTCAGTGTCCCGTACCTTCGCCTTCAGCAGAGGGGACTCCCTGGCTGGCTCTCCAGGTAACAGAGCATGGCTTTGGCCAGGGACCTCTGCATGTGGCAGGCTCTTTCCAGCACCCCGTCCTCAGTGCCCCAAGCCCCCTCCACCCTGCATGCCAGGCAGTGCCAAGGAGAGGAGCACCCACAGCACCCCATGCTGGGCAGCCCCTCACTGTTTGGAGCATGGGTGGCAACTGGACAGCAGCCCTCTCCAGTATGATGCAAATTCCAGAAAGAATGGGATGGGGACAAGGGAGAGCCATGGACAGCTTGGCCTTTCTTTGGTGTGCACTTTCTGTAATTTCCTGCACTTAGCACTTGTGGTTTTGACTTGCTGCTTTTGATGACATTACCAGCAGCCCTGCAAGCATGCTGCCCTGCTTCCCTTGCTTTCTGGCAATCTAGGTAATAAAAGGGCATTTTAGAAGCAGAGCAAAGTCAGCACAACGTCACCCATGTAAGGAACAAGCTGCCTTTGTTCCCTAATAAATCACTGACTAGACAAAATCTGTCACACTGTGTGTCAGAGGCCATCAATCAACGTGAGTGACAGGCCAGCTTACCATGGCAGCTTCTGCTCCTGATCTGTCAGTCTGGGTGAACAGGAGCATGCCCTCAAGGCAGGTTAAGCAAACACCCGTGGGCTGCCGGCTGCAACCGGGAGAAGTTCTGCCAAATGCGGTGCAGAAGGTCAGCATTAGCAAGAGAGCTGTCAGTGACAGGCGTGCAGCAGCCCTACCCTCTGCTGCCAGTGCCAGGTCGGATGCCTGCCTGGTCCCTTTGGTTTATGAGGCTGGCATGGCACAGTCTCCGCCGCTAGCGTGCACCAAGGAGGACGCTGCTGCAGGGCCCCTGCCAGCGCTGATGTCCTGGGGAATAGCCACTGGAGGTGACTGGTCTACCTTGGCCCTACACCGGCACTGGGAACCCAAGCAACGCCACGAGTGAGAGTGAGTGTTTGCCTCTCTGCTGTGCCCTCCTTCAGTGAACAGGTCCCCATCGCGGTGCAGCGGGCTCAACCGCTCCGAGTCCCCCAATCGGGAAGACTATGGGGGCAGCAGCACACAGCTCCACAGCAGCAGCAACAACATCTACACGCCCGACTATTCCGTGCACATCCTCTGCGATGTGCAGTTTGTCAAGGTACGGGCTGGGCTGGCAGGGACTGTACCACCCTGGACACACCTGCCCAGGCACCCTCTTGCCCCACAGTGCCCCAGGAGCCTGGTGGGTGCCCAGTGGGTGCTGGGGGTCCCACACTTACTCCTGTTGTCCGGAGGTTTGGTGTTGCCAAGTCTCTGGGAGGTCCTGGTGGGGCTTGGTGCCCACTGAGCTGGCGCACGTGTCTATGTGCCCAGGTGACTCGGCAGCAGTACCACAATGCACTGGTGGCCAGCCGCATGGACAGCTCACCCCAGTCCCCTGACGTGGAGGCCTTCGACAGGGATTCAACCAAGGCCTCAAGTGCACGGGGAACCCCACAGACACCCAAGGAGGATCCTACCACCCTCTTGAACGAGAGAAACAGTATTATGTGTGAGTCAGCAGCATTCCTTCCTTGGCACACGCCAATGCTGCATGTCCCCTGGGGGTTTGTGCTGGGACCCTCTGGCATGATGCACACACCACCTCTGAGATGCAGTTGCACATGAAGTGGGGCACATGGGCATTTGCATGCACGCACCTGTGGATGCTGTTTTGTGCCTGTACATGCACACAGGTGCTGATGTGCAGACATAATTCCTCATTGCCACACACTTGTGTCCCCCGGGGTCCCTGGTAGTGGAACCTGCTGCTATGGCTGGCATCCTCAGGGCACACCACCTCTCTGCCCTGCCATCACGCCTGCCCTGTGTCCCTGCAGGCAGCCACTCCGAGGGGGTGCACAGTCCCAGCGATTCGGTGTTCCTGCGCATGGAGGGCATCCCCTTCATCCAGGAGGAGCTGGCTGACAACGAGGAGAACAGCAAGCGGCAGAGTGAGTCTGAGGTACACGAGGGGGGGGCGATGGCTGTGGTGCCCTGAGGCACTGCAGCCATGCTGGGCTTTTGCAGACAGTGAGTGCTGTGAGATCGTCCAGGAAGGAGAGTGCCCAGGCAGAGAGGCAAGGACCAGCTCATCCCCGAGCAGCTCTGAGGAAACGCTGGGCAAGAGGCTGCTGAGATCCCTCAGTGAGTGACTGACCTGGGGAGGGACCACCCAGGGAAGAGCTCTGCCCTGGCACCCTGCTACTCATGTCACCTGCTCCCCAGCCTTGTCCTTGGGACATCCTGCCTGGGGCTGGCATGAAACAGCCCAGTTCCCTGTCAGTGCCCCAGCAGCGAGGAAAAACTGCTCCTAGTGCTAGCTCAGGCAGAGCCATCCACCTGGTCCTGGCCCAACCCTATGCATCCCCAGTCCTGAGCACCCTTGGCTGCCGGCACCCCAGTCCTAGGCACTCTTGCTGCTGCAGGTGGGCGCAAGCAGCGGACATCATCGGAGGGTGAGAAGACACCAGAGGAAAGCTCCAATCTTGCCCCATTAATCACCTGAGCAGCAGCGTGGCTGGAGCACAGTGCTGGAGGCCCATGCAGACTGGAGGTAGGAACCTGCTTCTTGGTACAACATTTCTTCCACAGCAAATGGGAGGTCCCTCAATTTAAATAGCATAAAATCAATTGTCAAGCAGCAAAGCCCAGTGAGGTGGTTTGGAGCCCACATAGGCACGCATGTTATGGGGGGCTGAAGTTGTGTCAAGGGTTATAGTAGCAGACTGGGTGTCAGAGACTGAGTGAGACCTTGACTTGTGTTTTCACTAGAAATGAGTGTCTGTGCCAATATCGCTGAGCCTGGCTAGAAAAGGTGTTGCAAATTTGAGCAGCAGCGGGTCATGGACAGCAAGCTCTGGCCACCCGCACCAGTCTGTGCTTGTGTCTTCCAGGTCTGCAGCATGGGTGTCTCCTGCCATGAGGCTCATGTCCAACAGCAGGAGGTCTGCACTTGCTCGCTGCCTGCCCGCCCACTCGTGCCGCCCCTCCCTGCAGGACTTGTGCAGAGCCCCAACCCCAGGCGAGAAAGGATGTGCCCCTTGCAGGGCTGAACCAACCAGGCAGCCTGGACCAGTTAGCTGGAGTCCAAGGGCCCTTGCCCAGCTGCTCCCTGGTAGCATCTGGTCTCAAGGAAGAGGTGGAAAAAGGAAAGGTGGAGAAGTGTCTGTAACGGTGTCCCTGCAGGCAGAGCAGGGAGGGGCGGCCCAACCCAGAACTGCCCTTAGCATCATTTACCATCTCCATCCCAGCAAGACCTGGAGCCCCTCGGTGCTGCACAGATGTGGTCTCCACCATGAGGAGGATGTGCTATTTGTGGGGTGCCACCTGCAGCTCAGGGCCCCAGCACGTTTGTGCCGTGCCTGGTGACACGCACGCTTGCAGCACCTTGCTCACGCTGACCATCGACTCAGCCCCGCGCTCCCAAGCCCCTGCTAGGCACAGGGCGGGGAGCCCCACTCACCCCCGAGCGCAGCCCCCTCCCTGGGGAGGGGCTGCTCCATGCTACATTGGACCATCCTCCTCCTCTCCACACATGCCCAGCTGTGTGAGGGAGGCTCGCACCAAGCCTTCAGGTTGGTACAGACCAGTCAGTAGTTTTTGTAGAGGCTGAATGCAACAGGGATATTAAAAGTGATTTTTCCCTGAGTAATGCCCTCTCTGTGTCAATGGGTGTAGGGAAAGACATGCTAACCCCTCCTACCAAGCCAGGCTGCCCTCATAGCCAGGGCCAGGGGTGGCTGGAGTAACCGGCCTCAGCATCACTGAAGGGAGCAAGTAGAGGAACAGGTCAGCAAGTCCTTCCCAGTTTCTCTCCATGAACCTGGGCTCTCTGTCATTCCTGCTGCCAGGAAAGCAACTTGGCATGCAGAGTTACACCACAGCAGTGCAGACAGGGATTGGGAAGAATAAGAATTAATGTCATGCCATTGCAAACACAACAGTGGGATACACATGCTGGAGTACAGCCTGACAGATGACGACAGAAATCACATAGTCCACCCATGCTGATAAAACTTCAGGTGGAATAACTGCAACTCTGTCTGGGCACTGCCCTTTCTAAGGAAACACACAGCAAGTGAAGGGTGGACAGAGGAAAGCAAGGGCTGGAAAACAACCTATGCCAAAGGCTGAAGGAAACGGAGTCACTTAACCTTAACTGGTGAAGGATGTGAAGGGGAGAGAGGAAGTTTTCAAATACCTAAAAAGCTGTTGTAAAGAGGAAAGGAATAATCTGTTCTCTGTTGCCATGGTAAATGGCATAATGGGTAATGAGCTTACACCACAGAAAAGGAGAAATTTAGGTCACTTGCTAGGAAAAATAAGGCTGGTAAGGCTAGCACAGCACTGATACGAATCACATGTGGGGCCAGATGTGGGCCAGGCTCCACATCTGGAGGTCTGTAAGGACAGAATTGTAAGCAGATTTCAGAAATAACAAAAGCAGACTTGGCTCCTAAACTCCTTCTCCTGAGATCACCCCTGAAAGTCATCCTTTAACCACTTCCCCATCATCCCTTTTGTGGATGGACACCAAGAAGAGAAAAAGCTCCCCACCTGCAGAGAAAAGGCTGCCTCTGGCTCACTCTTTTATGTGGCATGACATAATCCAAAAAGGACAAACGAGACTCCATGTACTGTCTATGTGCAAACACAGCAAAGGAACAAAGCACAATTTTGCCTTTTCCGCCTAAGCTGCAGCACAGGCAAACCCTATCTGACCCAAGGAAAACAGCTGTTCCCCTTTCTCGACCAAGATCTTCTCAGGAGGCTACTCTGTCAAGGTGGCAATATCAGCTCACAAATAGATCTGGAGTGACTGCAGAGAGGAGCAGATGGTCCCAGCTCTTTTTCAGTGCCAGAAACACAGGCTGTTGCTGGCAGGCCTCACTGAAGCCAGAGGCAGTAGGCGGTGGTTCACCAGGGGCCTGCTGAAAAGGACGAACAGGAAAGATCCACTTTTTGACACCCTAGGGGCAGGCCAGAAGCTCTGGGTCAGGGAGAGATGGCCACATGGCTGGGAAACACATGACCATCCAGAAAGCAAGCATATACAGACAGACAGGATGAGCTGGACAGCACAGGGCAGGGGGGGCAGAAAGAGGAACACCAGACGGACAAGGGAGGAACTGGTCAGCTTCATGCAGAATCACAGGGAGCTCTAAACAACACTCTCCCAATTAGACTCCCCCATCAGTAGCAGCTGGGATCATGACAGATGCAACACTCTGAGGGAGAAAGGGACAGCCTTAAAACAGAGTAAGAACCAGTGGACAAAGCAGGATGTTGAGGCTTTAAACCTCCTTCAACCTCCCAAATCTGGGAACAGATTTATATGGCCTGAAGGTATGGTATCACACAAGGCAGAGGTAATATACAGAGACGGAGGTTTAATTTTCTGTCAGCAACACAAAGAAGCAATTATCACAATTACAAATGTTTGCTCGTATTAGGCTCAGAAATCAGGAAGCAGTGGGGTGAAGGGAGGAAGCTAGCAACAGCTTTGCCCCTCCCCAAAATACTACTGAATGACATTCATTCCCAAGCTGTATGAGATCCCAGCCACTGGGCTGTCATCCCTCAGCGCATTGCACTGGCACCAGACTTTGCCTAGATCAAACTGATCAGTTATGTGCAGTTGATTTGGATGTGCTAAAGACACAGCTCTAAGTACCTGAAGACCAGGCTGCTGTCAGTGAAAGAAGAGCTGAGGTGGCTCATGCTACCCCCGCCCTTCCGGGGGCACTGGCTTACCATATTGCATGGGGTACTCAAAAAAAGTCAGAAGATGATTATCCCTGATTGAGCTACCTATTGCTCCCATCTTTATTAAACCCCAAGAGGTATGGGACAAGGCAAGCCATGAGCAGAGAAAGACATGGACTACACACTACAGCTTTGGTGACTTCATGTAAGTTTGGTTGTTCAGGTGCTTCATTGGATTTTTGTGACGGCTTCATGGATAGACTTGGCCACATAGTCCAGGTTCTTGGTAGTCAGGCCACACATGTTGATGCGTCCACTAGCCATCAGGTAGATGTGTTTTTCCTTGACCATGTACTCCACCTGCTTAGCTGGGGAAACAATTGGACATCAGGTCAGAGCAGTGACTCATAGCTCAGAAAAACCCAAAGAACCAGCCAGCAGTGCTTGAATCTTTCACAACAAGCAGAAAACTTCAAGCACTGGCCACTAAAATGCCGTCTGATGCTTCATCCCTCCCTAGCCACAGAGGCAGTGATGCCAAAACTCCAGTGAGGCCCCCAAGAGATTCCTGCTTGGACTGCTTCAGCCCAGCTCACCCATAGCAAAACTGTCTTCAGCCAAATCTCCCTTCACCAGGCCACTTGATACTTACGGTTCAACCCTGTGAAGCTAAACATGCCAATCTGCTCTGTGATGTGGTTCCAGGTTCCAGGGGTCCCAAGGGCCTCCAGTCGAGACCGGAGCTCTGACCGCATCAGCAGGACCCGATCTGCCATTGTTTTCACATTGCCCTTCCTGCAGCAGGCAGGAAGCAGAGTGTGAGGATAGGCACCCACCTGGTTTGAACCTGCCTGGCCAACCCTGGCACTCAGGGAGACAGCTTCCCTCCCTTTCCCTCTCCCACCGACCCTGGCAACACGTACCACTCATCAAAGAGCTGTGGGGAAGAAAGTGTAGTTGCCACAATGCGCGCTCCCTGGGAGGGAGGGTTGGACCAAGTGGTGCGCACAATCTTCTCCATCTGGGAAAGCACACGCTGCACGTTGTCTGCATCCTTCCCCACCACGGTCAGGTTCCCCACACGTTCATCTGTGGACAAGCCAAGAAATGTGAGCCATTGGTTCCATACATTGTGGCAAAGCAGAGCATTCCCCACCCTTCAGCATGCCAGCCCCATCTGTCTGGGTATGATGCTACTGGGCCAGCTTATTGCCAGACACTCACTGTAGAGCCCAAAGTTCTTGGAAAACGACTGTGCACAGAAGAGCTCAAAGCCCTCGGAGACAAAGAATCGCACAGCCCAGGCATCCTTGTCCAGGCTGCCAGAGGCAAACCCTTGGTACGCCGAGTCGAAGAATGGAAACAGGCTCCGGCGCTGCAAGGAGGAACAGCGTTAGAGGAAAATCCCCTCCCCACAACCTGCACTTTATCCCCCACAGTACCCAGAGGAAAGAAAAATGACCATTGAGTTTTTGCGTGAATACAAAGCAAACGTGGTCCAACAACACCAGAATTAAATACTTTCTTTCTACTGGGATGAAAGAATAGGAAGACTAAAGCGGTCAATAAAAGCCAATGCAGAAGAAAACTACATTTGAGGACACAGGCACAAGGGATGCACCACTTTATATGATACTGTTCAGCACCTGCCTGTGGATATCCTTTTCAGCAGAAGAAACATCACTACAGCCCATGCCACAGAGTTTGAAGGCATGAGCAGGACTGGGATGCATCTATCCTCTGAACACAAATGACCAACATCCTGTCAGCCTCTCCTTTCAACACCTGCCCTGTTGGACTCCTCCAGCTCCTGACACACCTCCACAAAGCCCACTTCAGATCCAAGTGCGCTGGCTGGCTCAAAAGCTATTTGTCCCCTCAGCACTGCTTTAGCCCTAGCAGCAGCCCATACCTTCATAACAGCAGCAATCTGTTTCCACTGCTCAGGAGAAGGGTCTGTGCCCGTTGGGTTGTGCGCACAGGCATGAAGGATGAAAATGGAGGACTGTGGAGCGTTCTGAGGAGAGAATGTGTCTTGGTCACATACAGATGAGACTAGGCACCCTCAGCAGACAGAGAGGTCTGGAAATGCTCTGGGCACCAACAGTCTCTTTTGCACAGATCCATTTCCAGACACAGTACACAAGGGCCCAGACAGCTGCAGATATTGTACACCACCAAGCTCAGCCCATCCCATGCTAGTTTTACTCACCTCCATGTCATTCAGCAGCCCCTGGAGATCCAGACCCCTCTTGGCAGCATCCCAGTAGTGGTAGGTTCTAATATCTTTGAAACCAGCATCCATAAACACAGAGTTGTGGTTCTCTGAGGAAAGAAATAACTTTTCAGAAAAGCAGGCCCCACCTCCAGCAAGCTGCCTTCTCCAGTCCCAGCATCTCCCTTTACCCACAAGAGAAGGCTCCTCTCTCACTGCCCAGGCCCCTGCCAGGAGCAGAGCTGTGCCTCCTTCGCCTGCTAACCCCCAGGGCTCCCTGACAACCCAGGGACTCACCCCAGGTCGGAGTGGAGACGTAAACTGGGGTCGCTGTGTTGTTGTTTCCATTGTACCACCGTCTCAGGAACTCTGCACCGATCCGCAGAGCACCTGTCCCGCCCAAGGACTGAACACTTCCAACCTACAACAGAGAGAGTTGCCAGCAGAGTCCACCCAGGTCAACATTGCTATCAGTGCACAGAGAGCAGAGGCACTTGCAAAAGCAAGACAGGATGCCAGACATGCTCCCTGGGGTAACCCCAGCCAAGACACCATCCCCTTCCAGTGGTCTTCAACCTCCTTCAGGTGCTCAGGCCCATCCTGACAACTTCTAGAGTTATAAATAGACTCCAGTCATTCCCATTACGTTTTGGCACGGAACAGATCTCCAACCAACAGTTTATTTCAGGAAAGGTGGTATATAATCTGACTTTGGTTTCCCGTGGGGAAACTGTTAAAAGATGAAGGAAAAAGCAAATTCCAACCACAGGTCTCGTAAGTTTTTTCTGAAAAACAGCAACTACTTGCATAACCAGCTTCAACTACACAGGTTCATCAAGTAAGCTACAACCAGGGAAGACCGTATCTGAGAAACCCCCAAATCCTGCCAAAATGCAGTTATCAACACACTTGCGCTCTTCTGCTCGGTCTGCTGTAGAGACACCCCAGCACTACCCATCCACCACATACCCGGTTCTCCTTGATGGCGGGGCTGTCGTCACCCAGGGCGATCCGGGAGGCGTTGGCACGGAACTCGGGCAGGCCCAAGATGGGCAGGTACTCGTGGTTCAGGCTGTTGTCGTTGGCGATCAACTGCTCCACCTTCTTCACCACCGGCAGGACCCATGGCTGCCCCTCGTCCGTGCGGTAGGCTGCGGGAGAAGGAAAGCCGTCCTTGCCACACCCGGGGGACGCTGCGCCGCCCGGCCCCGGAGGGACCTGCCCGGGACACAGGACGGCGGGCAGACCGGCGCCGGCTGCTCCGCGACCTTGACGCCCGCCGGGGCCCCGCTGCCCCCCGCC
>VZRE01013250.1:214728-226180 GCA_013396775.1 Cephalopterus ornatus
GCTCTTCTGGCCGTCGCGGCCCCGCTGCCGCGTCTCAGTCTGTGCCGTGCGGGTCCCACCGAGCTCCGCCGCCAGGGCCAGAGCCCGTTGGGGAGGGCCGGACACCCGCAGAGCCCCGTCTGGCGCACCCCGGGCGGCAGCGGGGACCAGGGGCGCCGGGAGCTCTCCCGTGCCGTCCCGCACATCTCCCCGGCAGCGACGCTGCATCTACGGAGGTGTTTCCAGCGGAGCCTTCTTGAAGCTGCCGGCACGACCGTAGACCCGGGGCTCGGGATGCCACCCCCGTTTCCCAAAGCTGCCCACAGTGACGTCCCCTTGACCTCCGCGTGTGTTATGTGACAGCCGTGAGCAGAGTACCAGGCTACCTCGCAGAAGCTGCAGGTAACGGCGGTTCACGCTACTAAACCCAGGTTTACGCTGCACATTCCCACCATGCAATCTGAACGTGCACCCTTGGGGTTCGCTCTTTGACAGGAACCGAAGACATTCTTTCCATTGCAGCACTGCAGGGACAGAGCAGGCAACCAGCAAGCCCCGGAGCCCGGCTCGGTACGGCACTCCGCTGTCCCGCGAGCCACCCCGAGGCCGACAGGCTTCACGGGGCCGGCTCTGGGAGAGGATGCGGCACGCCCAGCTGATTGTTTGCTGGATGGCAGTAAGGTGTCGCAGGAGAGGAAGGCCAGGCCCCACTCTTGGCTTTCGGAGATGAGTGGTTAAGGCCCTGTGGTCTCGTGGGTAGAAACAGGATAGCCAAGAACAAAGGTAATGTGCTCTCTTTGCAGCAGCAGTCAGGCTGGGGAGATTTGTCTCTGCCATAGGAAAGAGTTGCATTTTCCTCCATGTTCTGCCAGACTGTTGTCTATAAAAATAGGGAACCTGTGTGAGTTCATGCTTTGGTGTGCAAGTCAGAGGAACTGCAACCACAATAGAAGCTCCTCCAAAATCAAGGTGTTGGAGAGGAGTTCCCGGCTTAACATATCATCTCAAAGTACTTGACAGCTGGTTAGAAATCCAGTGAGTCTCAGCAGCATCCAGAGGCTGAGTACGAGACCAGAGCCCTGGTGTGGGACATTCTGCCCATGTCTGTAGTCATAGTCTGTAGAGCATGGGCAGTTACGCAAAGGGGAAGGGCACACAGGGACCCCATAACCATGTAGGAAGAGGTGATGCTGGACAGTACCAGCATAATCCAGCACCAACAGTACCCAGCATTGCCATAGTTGTGAGGTCAGTATTGTTCTCGCCCTACTTGTGCCTGGTCACAATCCTGGTCCCGTTTTCCCTGTGCAGAGCTGGAACAGCGCCCAGCTGGGGGATGCTGGGAGGCCTGACTGCAGGCTGATGTGGCATGGCAGTGGAAGTTTCTAGATGTCCACCACAGCGAGCCCCATTCCTGGGACACATCCCAGCTGTCCCACCAGCTCAAACTGGGGGAAGGGCAAGGGATTAGTGGGAGGGACCCGTCTGCAGAGCCTCACCCAAAGCCTCTGAGCTGATGAGGAGAACGAAGTGGCACAAAGAGCCAGCGGTACTGGAGGACCTGGAGTAGGGCGGAGGAAATTAAGCGCTCCAAAGAGGAGGAACAGCTGGCGGAGACCGGTGGGAGGGAGATGGTGGGAGATCGCAGATTGGACAGACTGCCCAGAGAGGGAGACACAATGGAGGGAAGTTGCTGCGTGGCTGTGCTGGAGGCAGCGCCCTCCCGTGACACACTCTGTCCCCCACACCCTGGGGCAAAGTGGGATATGGCTCGTGGGGTGAGAGGCACCAGGAAATCCTTGGCGGAAATCCCCTCCTGTGATTGCGGCATAGCCAGAGGGACTTCAGGGAGGGAGAGATGGGGAGGACCATGACCAAGGGGCAGAGGGCATGTATTTTTTCCTGATTGATTGGGGGGTTTACTGCTGTTTGGGAATCAAGATGGAAGTTGCCAATTGATTTCCAACAGGGATGAGATTTCTAAGACAGTGCACTGACTTAAAGGAAAGGAAGGACTCTTGGGGTAGCTAGGCTTTAACTCCCAAGCCTCAGACCCACTCTATGCACAGGCTCCAGTTGTGTTTTTCATTCAAGTTTCCTGGCCAAGGAGGAGCCCATGAGCAGAACTTGTCTCTGTCCAGCCTAGGAGGTTCCTAGGGAGGCTTGATCCAAACCCCAGTTCTACCTAGTTTTCTGAAGCCTTTCCATCATGCTCAGAATCACACAGGAGCAGTGCTCTTCCTTCCGTGGGACCACAGACATGGCCTGGTTTCCTCTCCTTCCTGACATCTTTTTCCATTCCTCCCTCCCTGCTGCTGAGGTCATCCCTCCCCCTCATAAGATCCATCCTTCTTTTTTCACCACTCGCTGCCATCAGCAAGGAGGTCACCTGGGCACAGAGGGAGATGGGTGCTCCCAGAGAGGCTGGCCAGGCTACCCACAGACCTGGGCAGACCTCGCTGAGTTCTGGTCCCATCTACTTCAACCCCAACACAGCCACCTCCTGCTGCCTTGGGCTTGGGAACCTGGGGACCCAGCTGTGGGCTGGGGTGGTGCCCAGCTCTCACTCCTCTATTTTGGATCGTTTTGGAGTGGCAGCTCCTGCTCTGCAGAGCTTCCCACTGCAACCACCCCATGCCTTGAGCTGGGAGCTGCTGAGGCTGCTTGGCCACTGCAGTGGCTCTGCGAAGCTAAGAGGTCTCAGAGATGCTGGAAGCTCCTCCTGGCAATGGCAATATGATGTTATCACACAAGCACTCTTCAGTGCCAAGAAAGCTGTGGCCAGCCATGGATCAGGTTATTAAATTAATATACTGTACCTGTGCTATGGAGCCTCCAGAGAAGCTTTCTCCCACTACTTGCCTGCCAGCACAAGGGCCAGGAACCTGCCTCCCTTCCTTGGATGAGTCACTGCATCACAAGGTAACTACACCTGACTAAGTGGGGTGATGGGACTTGCATGTTTTAGCTGTTCCTTCTCCCTGCAGCACTGAGGCTGGGCGCAGTGCTGCCGCGAGAGATCCAGGTGTCCCACGAGAGATCCACCCTGATCCCACAAGGGATCCAGATGATCCCTCCAGAGAGGGGGCCTGCATCTTTGTCCCCTTCAGAGCAGAGTACTGCTGAAGGTCAAAGCTGACCCTGTGGCCTGCCAGGGCCCTTCCCGGCTGCATCATGCCACCGTCCCCCGCCTAGGCAATAAAACCCACTGGCATTTCCCCAGGGACGACCCTTCTCCGCGCCCAAGGCTGCTGCAGGCAGGTGGTGCCGGGGCCAGCGAGGTCCCGAAGTGCTGCCTGGAATCCTCAGGTCCCCTGGGCTGCCAGCAGGAACAGCTGCTCCCGGGGCCTGTCCCCAAGCGAGATACGCCACCGCCATCTATCGGGCAGCGGCAGGGGACAGGGAGCGACAGGCACCCCTGTGTCCTCGCCACCTCGCGCCGCGGGGGCTCTGCGGCTTGTGTTGGCTCTATTTGGGGGTGCCCGTGTCCCCCTGCAAGGCTTGGAGGGCTGCAGAGCATCCAGGTAGGGTCTCGCCTCCCCGCTGGGAACAGCAGTGGAACAGACTGGACATCGGGAATGCTGGGCTGGTTGTGTGGGCTCTGGACAGGCTGAGCCCAGCAGGAGCTGGGGTTCTCCAGATCCACGCGGGAGCACTGCTGCATCGGACAGCACCACTGGGGCTTGTGCACTCAGCAAAGGCAAGCACCCATCCCTGCTCCCACTGCATGTGCAGTGGGAGAGCTAGAGACAAGGTCAGTGTCCCCTGCCAGCCTCTAGCCACTGTGCAGGTCCCTTCCCAGGGAGTAATGCTTTGTGCTGTGTTCTTTCAGCTGAGCACAAGCACCCAGCTTGTCTCTGTGAGAGATCCAGCACATTTCCAGCTCTGATTATCTTCTCTGTCCCAAAGTGGTGCAATTCACCTAGTGCCTGGAGCCCCCCTAAACCTCCTGATGCCCTGGCACTGCCCACAGCTTCCAGCTAATGTTCTGCAAGTTCTTGACCAAGGGCACGTGATGGCGGTGGTGTCCATCGCCTGGTGCCTGTCACAGCTGTGTCCTCACTAGAGGGAGCTGTGTCCCATACGGAGCCACAGCCCAGTTTTGGCCCAATTCCCTACCTTTTTATATAGCCCTTGGCAATGCTCCAGGTTCCATTCTGCTCAGGTCTGATGGGCACCTAAAGGTGCCAGGGACAGAGAGGAAGGCTGCTTGGATTTGCATTTCTCCTGGCATCCACCTAGCCATGACAGGCATGGTCTGTGCCCTGCCAGGAGGCTCTTATGTCAGTCCGAATACCATAGTGTCCTAGAGGACATTATTGCAGGGTTTCTCTGGGGCTAATGCTGACCACCAGTGCAATATCTGGAGGCACGCTGGGTCAAGGAGATTTAAGGCCGGAGCCCACTCCCACAATCTCCTGGAACAGCCCTTACTTCAGCTGCTTTTGAGAACGATCCCAGAGCAGGCTGTAGTGTCACAGCATGCCTGAGCTGTCTCTGCTGTCCTCACCCATGTGAAGACACTTGGTAGAGTAACCCTTGCTGCCACCCCCACCTAGCCCAGGAGCAGCTCTTCTCCCACCTCTGTCACCTTCCCAGCACAACATGCCATCTGCTCCCACACCAGCTTCATTCATGCAGCATCTTCCCAGGGCCACTTTGCAGCTCCTTGTTGGAGGACTTCAACACATAACCCTGCACTAAGTATGGGTATTACCAATATCTCCCAGCAAAACTGACATACCAAGAGTTGTCCCAGCCCAGCCCAGGGGATTGCTTCCTCTGGTGATTCTTTACAGCCAAGAAAGCAGGCTTTCAGCCGTTGTCTCTCCACAGTTTAACCTGGGCAGTAACGTGGGTCAGAAGAGGGTTTCCCAGGCCCACCAGAGGCAATATCTGTTCTGTTTCCAGGCAGCCCCAGTGCTCACATTTACCACTGCTGTAAGGCCGTGAGGTCATGAGAACTTGTACAACTTTATTGGGGTCTGACAGAATCCTGAGGAATCCCAGAGCCAGGGTGGGCTGAGAGCCCACCTCTCTGCTCTCCATAGACTCCAGCCATGTCTTCCCACTGAACATAGCTGTCAGACACCCAGTGCAGAGGGGATGTGGGGCAGAAAAGCTCCAGGCAGTCCAGGGTGCCAGCAGAGACAGGGCAGGGTTGTGGTTTGACAGGACAGTGCCTTTGCCCCCCACCTGCTCCCAAACTGGGCTGGCAAAAGTCCCTGAGGGCTGGAACCCCAGTGCCCGGTGTGGTGTCTTCAAGACAGGAGCAGCTCAGGAGCCCACTGACCCCCAGCTGAAAGTAGAAGGCAGGCACAGTGGAGGGATATCCCCTTCCTTCTCTGGGGAAGATGAACCCTCCCCAGCTTTCCTCACCCCAGCTCTGCCCTTAACTTGCAGGACTGCAGTCATCTCCAGTTACCCCCGGGAGGTAGCCAGGGGCTCCTGAGCTGCTCCTGGCACCGTAACCTCGGGCTGCCTGAAATAGTTTGGACTTGTGCCACAGCACAGCCGCAGCAGCCCCGGATCTCTCACTTGGAGCAGGGCCAGGCCAGCAGTGCTGCCAGGCTCTACCTGTTGGGGGCTGCAGGACTCACCTGACACCAACACCACTGGCAGGACCGGACTCGAGAGCAGTTGGACACAGGAAAGTAAGGCAGCACATCCCTGCCCACACTGGATGTGGCTAGGGATCCTGCAGGGAAGTGAAAGGAAAAGGGATTGTCTCGAAAACTCTGCCAGGCTGAGCATAGCTTCCTTGCTGGAAAGCCAAAAATAGTCTCTTTACTCAGAAGAGGCTGTAGGAGGGATCTCACTCGAAGTGCAGCCAAATACCTAGGAGGCCATAGGACCAGCCCCAGAGCAGCATGGCTACACCGAGGAGGTACTATCAGACCTTGGAAAGGCAGTGGCCGTAGCTGAACCAGCCAATAACTCCGTTATCTCCAGGCATCTTATCATGTGAAAGGTGCCAGAGGAACCGGGCCACGTGGCAAGGGAGCATCCCCACCTTGGCAGAGCCAGGGAGCAGCTGCATGCTGCCATGGCCAGTGCTTGGTCTGTGGCAGAGGTTCCGTTGAGAGGATGGGAGATAGGATTTTTCCTGTCTATTGTGGCCTGGTCCAAGAGATATCTGGGAATCCCCATGGCAGCTCTGCTCTCCCTGCACTGCCAAACCCATCACAAGCAGACCCATTCCCTGCAGGGCCACTGCTGCCTGCACTGGGCAACACCCAACTGCTGCTGGGTACGCTGGCAAAGCACCGTGAGACCAGAAAGGCCGTGCCCCTGCCAGGGGAACGGTTAAGGACAATGACTCATGCAGCAGCATTTCTGTGCTGTGCTGATTTATCTCCCCATTCCTAGGGGTCTCACTCCCTGTCCCAGCACTTCTGTGGGCAGCTATTCCTGAAAACATCCTGGAGACACTTTCAATCGTGCTTTTACCTGCTGACATTTATAGAGCCTCTTCCAGCAGCTGATGGATTTAATAGTGTGAATCTTCCTCCAGCCCCAGTCCATTTATGTCTTTCCCTCCACAGGGTTTGTCATTGCCCCAGGGCACAGGGAGGGCTCAAGGCAAAGCTGCAGCTCTGCTGTCAACAGCTTTCAGCTCCTGGGCGGAGACACCCATTCTGGCAGAGACTAGTCACACCCATCTTCTGCAAACTCCTGTCACATGCCTCGCCCACCAAGCTAATCCTGCCCTGGTCTCTCCCAGCCATCTCTGCTTCTCCCTCTTGGGTGGAGGAGACGCAGGGCTGCCAAATCTTGTAAGACCCAGACTATTTCTTTAAAGCCCCAGCTCCTGAAATGGTGGGAAAATTTGAAGTTCTTAACCTCCAGTGGATTTTGTGTCTTTAAGGAGTTTCTCGTCCTTCTGCTTGTTCAGAAGGAACAAGGACCAGAGCCTGCAGGGAGCAGAGGATGGGCACAGCACATGACCCAGGTGGAGCAGGGCTGCAGAGCAGTGCTTGTGGCTGCTCTGTGCCAGGGGCACCCAGACTTGCCAGGCAGCCATCAAAAATCCCACAGGCGGTCATTCAGCTTCCCTCACCACCTTCAGGAACCAGGGCATGAGAGATGTGTAAGGCAAAGGTGGATCCTGCGCTGGGCTGGGGCTTGGGCAGGGTGCCAATATCCAGCCCTCCAGTCCCCCAGCAGTGACAGAGCCCAATGGCCCTGAGGGCTGTGCATCCCCACTGCTCACCCAGCAGCTTTTCTAGCTGCAGAAAACCCCTCTTTGTCCTCACCACAGCCCACTCCAGCAGCCCCACGTGCAGGCCAGGCCAGCAGATCCTCTGGAGCAGGCCTAAACCAACCAAGACACCCATCAGCTGCACATACCATGGCTATGAATGCATTTCCTCCAGGGAGTTATTTTGGGCATGGCACTGAGAGACACACGCCACTCCTGCATGCATCCTGTGAGAGTAAGGCATTACCCACGAGCACCCTGTTCAAGAAACCCTGAGCTCTGCTCTGGTCAGGTCAGCACAATGAGGTAACACTTTAATGCTCAGCACACGACACAGTGAGGATGGCTCACAGCTCGAGTTGGGTGGGATCCTAAAATAAGTTAGTATCAAGACAACTAAAAACACGTTAAAAAACCAAGTTATTCTCCTAATTACCATTAGATTGGAAAAAATATTAGCACTTTGAGCAAGTGTGCTGACAGAATTTTAAGATGCTCATCAAGAATGAAAATAGTTTAATTACTCAAAATGAGAGGACAAAAATCCTGCCAAGCCCTGAATCTCCTATACGAGGTGCAAAAAACCCTCCAGCGTCACTCAGCACCAAATTCCTGTGCTGTTTCTGACACACACAACTCAGGACCCTCCTGCCACCAGATCCATTCAGAGCAGTTTGGAAGCATCCCAAGGACTGCTAGTCAGACTGAGGGTGTGGGACTACCTGGCCAAGGAGGATAAACCTCAGCCTCGACCACGGGGTCACAACCCACACCAGCAGCAGGTGACGGATCATGAGCCAAAGGGGAAGGACAGCACCCTCATCCCTGGATGCTGGCAGGGTGACTGGGCCAGGCAGATCCCCTTCTCCCACCACCACCTCCAGACTCCACTTCCCTCCCCATTTTGGCATCCATCAAAAGAGCTCAGCACTGGGCACAGTTGGAAAGCCACTGTGCCAGGAGCTGGGCCATGCCAGAGTAAGAACTGGACATGAGGATAGAGCAGAACTGTTTTTATTGGAGGTGTCAAGAGCAGGAACAAAACCAAACCTACAGGCTCCCTCCTCAAGTGCCATCCTCCCCCTCACCCACCACCACCACCATTGCGGCAGTCAGCATCATGTGTGCGTGCTACAAGACAACGGCCAAGGCTTACACTTCGCTTCAGCCAAAGGCCAGACAAAGCCCCCAGCATCTGCCATCACTTCCCCCTTGGCAACTGCGAGCTCAGCTTGGCCCTGCCAGAAGCCAGGCAGGACATTCACTTTCCCCTCCAAAGAGGGGTGTGAGCTTTGTGTGAGACATTGTGTTTAATGGAAGGACAGGAGCACAGCTCCACCAAAGTGCGAGGGGATGTGACCTGGGCTGCAGCTCCCAGCAGGGTGTCTTGGAGGACCCTGGGAGAGAGCAAGCTGTGCAGCCTGAGCAGAGCTGCAACAGCCACAGGGAAAAAAACAGCATCGCTAAACCCCAAAGGGTTTCACTTCCCCCTCTCTTCAACACAAACCAAACTGAAAGGGAGAGGGGTCAGAAGACAAACCAGGAGGGGGATGTGAGGCAGGTCTGGAAAAGCATTTGGCTCTGGCTCACTTCCCAGCCCGACGCTCCTCCTGGCGTTTGGTGAGGATGTATTTGAAGAACTCATACACGGACCAGGCAATTGCTGTCGAGGGCATCTGATAAATGACTCTGGCCTGGACCCCTCTGAAATAGGCGGTCACACCACCCACTTGGTACACCGTCCTGAAGGCATTAGCCATGCCTGTGATGTGTCCGCTGATGTTGGAGCTCAGGGCCAACGACTCCTGGGTGTTGAGCAGTGTTTTGCAAACGTCCAAAGGCGTAGTGGCAGCAGCAGCGACAGCCCCCGCGCAGGCTCCGGAGACCACGTGGGAGCCTGGGTTGTACTGTCTGTGGGGGTTGAGCTGCTCTTGCAAGAACTCGTAGGTCATGAAGTGAATGGCTTGGAAGGGGATGTTCATGGTGAGCTGGGTGGTGTAGCTGCGGTAGAAAGCTCCGGCCCCTTCATTGCGCCACACAGCCCGCACACAGTCCATCACACGCTGGTAAGGCGAGTTGTACATCTGCATCCTCTGCTTGACCACTTGGGACATACAGTGGTAGCCAGCAGCAGCAGCCAGGACCCAGGCATGGAGGGGAAGAGGAAAGAGAAGGGTAAACACAAAGCCAGGCTTCCTCCAAATGCCTGGAGTTTGGTCAAGCTGGCCTAAGAGCTGATGACAGACAACTCGAACCAGCAGTGCCGCGTGTCCCCAGACAGGACTCCAGCCATTTAGCTCTGCTGAGGCTTCCCTGTCACACAGACATCACCACCTTCAAACCCTGCAGTGCCATAAACCCCAGGGAAAATCTCAATATCCTGTCAGTTATACTCCAGATCCACCCTCGCTCCCAGGCAACTGCTCATCCACTGCAGCAGAGCTATCATGCAGTCTGAAGAACCCCCTCTACATTCAGTCCCTTTATATTCCAGACAGCTCTCGATCTGGATAATACTGTCCCTCCCCAGCCACCCCCACTGCCGCCCAGAATAACCACAGTACATCGCAGAGCTCACCAGCCAGGAACTGTTCACAGCTGCTGCCGAAACGCTGCCATTCCAGGGCAAAATTCAGGTGCCAACCCCCCCAACACATCCTAGAGTGGGACAGGGAAGCCCAAAGTAGAGCCTGCCCCTGTCCTGCCTCCCTCTATCTCAACATGACAACAAGGAGCTAAAAATGATGTGACTATAAACTACTACAGTCATGACAAGAGAAACTCCAGGTAAGAAATATAATGGTCAAACGAGGCAGCTGCCTGCTTCTCGGGTTCCAGCCATGCAGTGGGCAGGCAGGAGCCTTGCTGGGCCCACATCAGCTGGAGCCTGAACTGTCACAAGCCCTCCAATTTTAAGAGGAAACAATACCTTCATGACTGGCCTTTCCTCATTATTTCTTCTTTTCCCACTACGTTCACAGACTTAAATTGCAAACTCCCTGTTTTTTTCATACATACCAGGCTCAAGAAAATCATCACCTTCCAGACACTCCATAACACAAGATCTCCCTTCTCCCGACCTCTCTAGCATGTTTTTGTACCCCATTCTTCTAATTTTCCTGTTGAACACAGGCCCACAACTGTACCATGTCTTCCCAAGTTCTCACCACAGCAATGCCCACCCTCCACTCACTTAGAATGACTTTAGCAGTGCAGATCACATCTCTCTTGACTTCTTTCCTGCTCCAGGTAACAGTCCCCAGCCAAACTCCTAGGTGAAAGGCCCATTCCCTCCCAGCTCCTCCTAAGCTCGGGTTTGCTGCACTTCTGAGTTAATCTCTTCTACCTACCCTGTCCATAACAGGCAGCCACCAGGGTTCCTAGAGGACCCACAGGACCCTAAAGGATGCTTGCAGTCAGGAAAGCAACATGAGCACCTTCCATGCCACAGACGAGACCCCAGAGGCTTGGGCAGACCCTGCTCCTCCCCTCCCCGGCAGGCCAGGACCATCGTTACCTTCAGCAGGGTTCATGGCTGCATCGTGGAGCAACGTTGCTACACACCCGGCTGCACCTGCAAAACAAGAACTGCCACACGTGAGGGGGGTGAAAGGTGAGGGACCCCGGGGCTCCACCACAGCCCCAAGTCCCCTGCCAAAGCACAGGAGTAGGCCCCGGGAACAGGGTGAGATCTGAAGGTAGCCTCCATCTCCCCTCCAAAAGGCAGGCTGGTCATCAGTGGTTCCCACTCACAGAGAGATCAGGACACGGAGAGGGCTGTGAGAGGCTGTCAAGTCCCGTGGGCTGACTGGGACTCACTTGGGTCCACTCCTCGAGGGACAGGACAATGCCACCAGATGGCAAGGGCCCTTAGGATGGTGTCCCCAAGTCCCATGCAGGAGGAGCCCGACGTAGCACTCTGCTACGTGCCTGCCAAGCGCAGAACGTGCCCTGCTCTCCCCTCAGCCCCATGCTCTCCCTACTGTAGCAGCTCCTTGAGACGGAATGGGCACCGTGGCGAGACAGGCTCCAAACCCACGTGGCACTCCTGAGGCGAGCTCTGGCACCGCCAACCCACGGGGCCACGGCCAGTCCCGGCTTGTCTGCAGGCAGCTCTCATCCACCGGCATCCTCCCGGGCCAGGGCCACCGACCTGCTCCATGCCAGATACCTGCCAGCAGCTCCGGCGGGCGCAGGAGCGGTGCTTCCCCTGCCCGGCGCCGTGCGGCTGCGGCTCGCGGCTGGAGAGAGCACAGGGCTTTAGGACAACCA
>VZRE01013253.1:0-192308 GCA_013396775.1 Cephalopterus ornatus
AAGCCTCCAGAGAAAATGGTGAACAGTGCTAAATTAATATTATTCAATAATAATATAAACAACAGATTTGCCACGAAGTTTTATTTTCATTCACAGAATGACTTAAATCCTCTCTTTCAGAGGCACACAGCCCTCAAAGCTTCAACGTGATGGTGTAAGAAGCAAAATTCAGCAGTCTTAGGCATTACCATAGTTCAGTCTCCATTGTGAAAACAAACCAGCAAGCACTGATGATGATTCTCCATAATAGAAAATATTTTCTTTCCCCAACCCCTTCTCAGTCACAAGAACTAGATAATATTTTAAGATATTGGTGAATACCTGATTCTGCTGGTATTTTAAATTTCCACTTAAAATTGTAAGAGTGAGAAAAATTTTTCAGAAGAGTGAAAAAACCCACCCCCAAACTACTATATAATACTGAAAAAGAGGAGTAGGTAAGTGGCATAAGTAACTCTAGACAAACTCAGACAGTGATAGATTAAAAAAAAAAAAAAAAGGAATCTCCACAGGGTTTGTGTTGTGTTACCAGATGTTTTCTAAGCAGCCTCATGGTTAGAAAGAACAAGAACAACATGCCAAAACTTTTGGCCTTTGAATTAAACTGTTACAGAAATTTGCATGCAGCTGAGTAGTGAAAACGTGTCAGCAGAAAGACAATCAACAGAAGGACAAGTTCAAGAAGTAGTCCTGGATGTACTAGGAAGAAAGAAGCTTCAGCTGTTTGGACGCATCTGATGGAACCACAGGGTTTGTGTTGTGTTACCAGATGTTTTCTAAGCAGCCTCATGGTTAGAAAGAACAAGAACAACATGCCAAAACTTTTGACCTTTGAATTAAACTGTTACAGAAATTTGCATGCAGCTGAGTAGTGAAAACGTGTCAGCAGAAAGACAATCAACAGAAGGACAAGTTCAAGAAGTAGTCCTGGATGTACTAGGAAGAAAGAAGCTTCAGCTGTTTGGACGCATCTGATGGAAGAACAGTAGCTGCTTATTAAAGACTGCAGTCTTTGGCCTTGTAGAGAAAGGGATAAGTAATTTCCACCAAAAAAATCTTTCTGTTGGCAACACATGAGTCAGAAAGAACCTGGACAGCTTTCCAGGATCCAGGTCAAATAGATAAAACTGGCAGCTAGATTTTATGTATAAAGACAAAAATGCCAACCCCCTGTATTTCATTACGGCTCTGAATCTGATCTGACAATTCTTTAGAAGGAATAAATACAGGACCATTTTTACTGCAACTTGTCAAAGATAGAATCACAAACAAAAAATCTGGCAGACAAAAGTAAGTGCTGAATCCACCATCTGAGTGACTGAATACTGCTCAGAAGCAATGTTTCCCTTAATTTCAAACTGACTGCCAGACAGATTTGAACAGCTTCTTTTCAAACCATTACTATAAAAAAGGCCAAAGGGTTGGGAAAGGAAGGGAAAACTTTTTGTTGTGCACTCACAGCAGAAGCAGATTTCCCTGTAACTTTTACAAGGAGAGGAGTCCTGTGACATGACCTTACTGAATAGCTCAAGTGAAGTGCAGTTCCACTGATCTCAGCAACATCATCACAGCATTCATCTACATTTCTTTAGTTCAATATACTGTCCTGTCTCACTACAGGGAATCACAGTTCAGCAATGCAGGGAATTTCTTGTTATCTTCAGGGGACAATGGCAAAAACTGGATGTTGAAGCTGAACCAAATGGAAAGGAAGGAAAAAATATAACGGTTCCTGGTAAAGCTCTGCTCTAATTCAAATATGTATATCTGTCTCCCAGCAGACTTCTTGTATATTTTAGATTTTCGAAAAATAACAGACACCAGATTCCTATAGAAAAAACCCCAAACATGAAGAATAATCCAAGTCCCCAGATGAATGAAAGAACTGAAGTCTCCAAACAGATATTTTTTTTCATCTGCTTTGACAGGTATTCCTTTTCTCCATTTTCTATATTTACATTACTTAAATTGAGTTCCTTCCCTTTCCCAAGCAAATCACTGGAAAAGTAGGTAAGTCACCCAAAACCACAAACCAAGTTTGCCTTTGCACGCTGTCATTAATGATTCATAACTTGGTTCCCAATGTGGCAGGAACTGCCTGTTCTTCTTCTACAATATAGGATTATGCACAGTGTCTCCCAGTGAGAAAGAAGGATCATTTCAGCTCAAAACCATATGTTTCTGGCTTTACATCCCTCTCTGTCTGCAGATAGGTTACTGCTTGCACTTTCAGTCAAAATTTTCAAATGTCTTAGTGAATATATCAAAATCATTGTGTTATTTACAGATACTCACAAGCAGCTTTCAGGAAACAACCTTAAAACACATAGCTGTGAGATAAGGCTAGTATGTTCCTTTCTGGATTTTGAGGAAAGACATCCAGTATTCAGTGACAGGATAAACATGAAGACTTACCTAACATAATTACTTGGTGCTTATTTAAAGTGTGGTAATGAACAAATAGACATAGAATACAATACTACAATTCAGTTGGAAGGAACTGACGAAAATCACCTAATATAACATAAAGTCTGTGTAGTCTAAACATCTATGGCCCCAAAAGAAACAGTACAAATGTATTTCCTTTCCTACAAAACAGAAATTAAAGCAGGGAAAAAGCACTGTCACTTAAAAAAATGTCCTGTTTCCACCACTCCTAGCTTCCTGCTTCCGTCCTTTAACTTGCTCATTGCTCTGGTTTTGGCACAGATAGAGTTAGATTTCTTCATGGAAGCTGATATGGGGCTATGTTGTGGATTTCTGATCAGAACACTTGATAATTTATGGGTGTTTTATTAATTACTGAGCAGTGTTTACACAGAGTGAAGGCCTTTTCTGACTCTTATCCACCCCACCATCTACACAACACCTACATAGATCCTAATGTGCAGACTGCATCTGCATCCAGCTCTATCTATTCCATTTCAGATCGTAGAATCATAGAGTGGTTTGGACTTGGAGGGACCTTAAAGATCCTCCAGTTCCAATCTCAATCCCCTCGCCACAGACCCAGGTTGCTCAAGGCCCCAGTCCAACCCGATCTTGAACACTTCCAGGGATGGGGCAACCACAGCTTCTCTGATACAACTTATATGACCCCATAGGAAAAAAAAAAAAAAAAATCATCAAACAAACCGCCGAAACATTGATAGTGCAGGATTTGCTGCTCCTCTGAAGTGTAACTGTACCAGCAGTCAGAACACTGTTGTGTGCAGGACGCCGTGTTTTCTCTCTGCTCCTAGGGCAAGACTCAGATTTTTCTTAGTGAAATGTCAGGTTTCCAGAAACAGTGTTACCCAAGCTGCCAGCCTCAAGGACAAGAAGTTAAACAAGAGCATAAATGTCACTCTACGGGGAGCCTGTATGTTTTCCAAGCTAGAATTTTCTCTGAAAGGCTTTAGGAAGCAGACCCCCATCAAGGCCAAAGATTAAAATATTATCACTTCCACACGTGCTTTGTGTATAATATTGCAATAGTAGTCTGGCAAGAATTTACCTCTCAAATGAGATTTCTCAATTAGCAAAATAGCTTTTCCTGGCAAGCTAAGCTTCACTGTGTGCTTTCAGAAGCTTCTCTTTTAGCATGAGCAAAATGATACATTATCAAAGTAAATTCTTTATTCATTAACTCCAAACTGAAAATTCCCTCATAATGCAGCTCTTCAGAGGACTATATGACAGAGGTTATGCAATGGAAACACACTGTTTCAGAATTGTGTTCCATGGGCAGCCTATAAATAAGGCCAGACAAGGGGCAATAGGCACAATCTGAAACACATGAAGTTCCATCTGAATATGAAAAAAGAACTTTACCTTGAAGGTGACAGCACTGGAGCAGGCTGCCCAGAGAAGATACAGAGTCTGCTTCTCTGGATATATTCAAAACCTGTCTGGACACAAACATGTGCAATCTACTCTGAGTGAACCTGCTTTAGCACAGATCCCAACACTTATCTACCGCCAAAATCAAGAAACTACATGTTTGTGGGATGTGTTAATTTCTCCAATAATGGGATTTTCCCCCAGTGAAAGTAGCTGTCCCCGAAATCCCTCACCTTTACCCCTCCAAAAACTGGCATGTACAAATTTCCTCAGTTGCTCTAAAGGTCTCCCATAAAGATCAACTCCCATTATCTGGTAAGGATTTGCATCACTTTTTCATGAAAATGTTTCTTTTTTTCACCCTTCATTTACATTTTGTTACTTGCTTCCTTCTAATGAAGCCTTCTCTATGCTCAGTGCCAGCCCATGCACATCCTCTGAGTTCCGCTCATACATCTCTTTCTCCTCCCTTAATTCCTCACAGCATATTCTTTTTGGAGTCTTCATCATGAATATTTCAGCAGACTTTTTTGTCTGTGTTACTGTGTGATGCATTAGTTGAACTATTCCATTTTCTTTAGTTTATTGTTTACCATACTCTTCTTTTCCTATATTTTCTAGTGAAATCTTTGCCTTCTCCACCCCGCCCTGCACATTGCAATCATAACACTAGATAAGAGTGGAGGCCAGAGAGAGCATCACATTAATTTCTTTTGTTACCATTTTTAATTTTACCGGGAAAAGTCTCACCACACCAGCAATACAACAAAACAATCTGATTTTACTCATTTATTCTTTAAAACTGGAAGTGATGTATCACAAAATAACGCAGGATGGCAATGTATAAGTGAGTCCTCATAAACTCCTAGGGCAAAGCTGACTAAGCTTCAGCAAACGAAATAGAAAACACTAAAGCTGTTCTGCTGCTGGCCGCTGTGGATAACAGCAGTCCCCATGTGCAAATCTGCTGGCTTGGTACAGAAGTTACTCTGTGCAGCACAAGCTTCAGTCCCACACCCTACTGCTTGTGCAGGTGTTGTAGTTCATAGATGAAGAACTCTCTTTCCTTATTTCCTCAGCCACTTGCTCATCTGGTTCAATGTCTGCCACTGTGTTTTCTTGCTTGAAACAACTGTAATTTCCCCACTTAATTCAGAAAGTCTAACAGCTGCAATTTAGAAAGTCAGGTCACCTTAAGAAAGCATCTGAATTAAGCAGAACTGTGAGCAGGTGTTCATTTCAGTCTTATCATCACCCTCAGTGCACACATCTTCTCATTAGCTTACTCTAGCTGAGAGAAGAAGAAGCGTTCCCATTTCCAAAATTTTATTACTGTAAAAAACAAATCAAAACAAAAAAAAAATCTTCCAGGACAGTAAGAATTGTACTGATGGATTTGAAACTAGCCATTATGATAATTTGCATTTGCAAAAAAAAAAAATATGTCTTTCAAATATGAATAAAAATGCATTGGTGAAGGGAAGGTCAGAAAGGAATGGTTCTGTACTTCCAACTTTCATAAGTTTGTAAGAAAAGGAATTATATAACCTCAAAGCTATGTTTGACCCAATTCTACTCTGAAATTCCCTCAGTTCAAAACGCCCATGGTTTCTTAATTGGCATTCACATATTGCCGCCACACTGACTGCAAGGCAAAAGGTCAGGGATATTTCTATAGAGACTCAACTGTTGAGCTCAACTACTCTGGTCCCAGGTGGTTCCCAAGGAACAGGAGATGTCAATAACCTAATGGGACCTGAATACCAGCATCCTGCTGCGTGTGTGCTGGACAGAGATGAAGAGAGTGTAAGACTGGGCAGGGGAAAAGAAAAGGCATAACTGTGGGTCAAGGGCTGATTTCTTCTTATTTCAGTACCAGAATGAGCTCATCATCTTTCTCAGCTTAGCAGAGAGATGTTCAGTATTTGCTGCTGTGCAATTGCAAAATGTGTTCTTTGTTTTAGAGCCAGTTTTCATTAGAGAAACAAGAGCAAAATCAAAATACATCTAAAATTAATGACTGCTGCTGACATAAAATGGAGGTATTAATTTTTTGAAAGAAAGCTTAACAGGGACTTCCTTGGACTTTTTTCTGTAGTAAGAGAAGGAGGAAATTAATGTAATCCAAAGACTAAGTGAATGGCAACTATACGTTGCTGTATCTTTGTAAACATTAAATCTCAACACCTTAAACAGACTTTCCTTGTATCTATTTTGTAGATGGGGCACTGGAGTGAAAACTGAATTTGCTTGACCGTGGTGAGAAACCACTGATATCAGTAATGAAATACGGAATTCTCAGCATTCTGTCCCTTCCATCCTCCAAGTTGCATACAGACTGAGAAGAAGTAGTCATGCTCCCAACAGCAACCAAGCCATAGAAATCCCACAATGAGTTGCCACAGGAAAAGGGAGAGGATCTTCTTCACCATGCATTTTTAAGTCTGTTACATTATGCAGGTTGTCCAGATGGCTTGTCAGCAGCACTTTGCCTCATCTCCTTGGCAATCAGAAATCCTGAGAGCTGGGAAGTCTGACAGACCACAGATATTTCACAGGAATTAGTACAATTTATCTTGGGAAACTCACAGTTTTTCTTCTGTGTTCAGAGACCTCTCATCTCTGTTTCTTGAGGATTGGTAATAAACAGAGGCAAGATTCAATACTTAAATTTGCATCATTGACAGAGGCAAAGCAAATTCCTCAGTTACATATTGCGTAAACAGAAAGTGCTTAAATAGCAAGACTTGCATCCTAAACAGAGATGTTCAGTTCCACCAGTTCTCTATGTCCACTCAGATGTTGTTGCTGTGCCTGTTCAAACAGCAGCTCTGCTCCACCTTTCCCCAAAGCTCAAAGAAAAACAATCACCAAAAACATAGGTCATCCAAGGACGAATGTCTTGTGAGGTACCACCTTTCCTATGATGTATACTAAAGGAAAGGAAGTAGGTTTTTTGGAGTAGGATGAACTCAGTCCTACCTATTAAAACAGTTCCACTGGGACAAAGTTACAATTATTTTTTTTCATTGAGCCAAGGAGAATGAAAATTGCCTTCCAGCCTAAAGACCTGAATCCATCCTTAGCAAGAAGATGTAGCCTTCTCCAAAGACAGACTTAAACATGCAAGGTTCTGAATCCCAGTTACTATGCTCAACATCTGCATATACAAGCTAGAAAGGGCAAGTCCTAAGACAGACTTACCTAAATTGCTTCTTATTGGATACATTAGGTGACATCCACCCCTCCTCCAACTACTCCACACATTTGGGGGTTTCTGGCATCCTATTTTTAGCTGTCCAACTTTGCAGGTATCAAACATAAATCTCAGCTATGGATTCTACTAGATAACAAGATGAATAAGAAAGAAGACTGACAGAGATCAACAGTAAACTCTGTTTATATTATCTTTGATAATTTTTGAAAACTTAAAAGTCAAAGATCAAAAATTCTTAATTAAGCATAATAATTTAAAAAGCCTTTCAACAAAATTTGGACTTGAACATAAGGGTGTTGTAAATAAATATCAGTTTTGGTTCCTCATCAGCCTGGTCTAGTGCAGACAAGAAAAGGAAATAAAATCAAATAATACTATGGTTCAAAATATGAAAAAATTAAATTGTTAGTTTGGCTTCAGGCAAGCCACTTAATTTCCAACCTTAGAAATATGGTTGATACTGTTCTTCTGCTTCCATTTTCTCTGTTTAGACTGAGTTTTACAGGAAAGGAACTGTTTCTCAGGCTTAGTATGGGTCATTCCTAGTTCAGTGAAGTCTTCTGGATTGGAATTTCATTACTAGTATTTTAAGAGAAAGAATGATCTAGGTGCTAGGAAAGACCTCAAGACAAAGGGAAGTTATTTCAAAACATATGCTGTATTCTGCTGCACAGTCTTAGGAAGATGCATGCTTTTAGAGGAACTGCTTAACCTCAGTGACAAAGAGACTGTGCCGCTCAAGTGGGTTGTTTATCAAATGATTTTACTTATGCCTTCATCCAGAAGTGGACTGAGATTTAAATAGCTGATGGGTCTTCAAAGAAACTGCAGTAAAATCTCTGCAATAGCTTCTGGCTTTGTGGTCTTTGAAGGTGAGTCTCAAAAGGCCTCTGTCTGAATCACAAAATATTTTGTTCATTGTCAAACCTCTCATCTGCAACAAATCACTTCAGAATCTCTCCAAAGTGTAATGCAGCAGGATAAGTATTTTCTTCATCTTTCTGTCATTATTTTAATAATTACAGATAAGCTTCAAGACTCTAGGTTTCCACATAAATGACTGAAGTTTTGCTATGTTTTTGTCAGGAAATAGGCGTAGGCAGGAGACCCTAGAAAGGACTGTCATCCTCAGATTGTGGTCATGTATTTTATATTAGGTCTTAATTGCAATGTCATCATATTTCTGTAATTTCCAACAGCCCGTTAAGCCAGGCAACTAATGTCAGTCACAAGTGATTCAATCTGTTGTCCTCCCCACCCCCACTCTGAGGAAAACTGTGTGCAATTGCACAGTTTCAACTGAACACATTCTTCTTCTGTGTAAAGTTGATGCAACAAAGCATCTGTTGTGGCTGCGAGAGGGATGTGGGAAACTCGCCGCTGTTTATTCTTCTCCCAGCTTTATATACTGAGCACGATGCCATATGGTATGGAATATCCCTGTGTTCAGTTGAGGTCAGCTCTCCTGCCTGTGTCCCCTCCCAACTCCTTGTGCACTCCCAGCCTCCTCACTGGTGGGGTGGGGAGAGCAAGAGGAATAAAAGACCTTGACTTTGTGTAAGCACTGCTCATCAGTAGTGAAAATATCCCTGAATTACCAACATCATTTCCAGGACAAATCCAGAACATAAAACACTACAAACTGCTATGAAGGAATTTAACTCTATCCCAGACAAGCACAAACTAGCATTGCCTACTCTACCAGGACACGCTCAGGATCAATGTGGACCAGTACATCTCGGCCCCTCACACGCCTCACATGTAATGACACCTCTAGTTCCACACAAACTCCATTTAACAGACTCAGTATAGCTCAGGATGCTACAAAACACTAGATTTCTCTGTTGAGTGAAAAGATAAAACTGGTTCTCGTGGTTACCTTGAATGACATATTTCTGTTACAAGTTAGGAAGCAAAAGTCAAAAAACATGGTCTCTTCTAAACCTCTGAAAAAAAGTGTTACTTTTTCTATTTTCACATGTTATCTATTCCCTTGCCTTTCTCCCCTCATAAAATCTTGGCTAACATGTGCAAGGTTGGGTAACTGCACGTGCTGCCTTATTGACAGTTAACAATACAGAATTATCTACCTGGGATACCATTGGTAAAGAACAGAAAAGGAAACCTAGTTCACATCTTGACTGCAGTTTTGGTTCCATGATATCACATGAATCTTCCAGGGGAAAAACCCCACACACTTCTATCAGTCTTTGCAATTTTGGAAAACAATATTATAGTTATGGAAGCATCTCAAGTCCGTAGAAATGTGATGTGGGGAATTGAGTGCTGCACTAGGACCAGTCTGGAGTTCTATTAATAACACAAAAAAGGTGTCTTTCTTCACGACATAGAGTGTACCTCATAAAACAAGCAAGGCTACATTACCATACGCATTATAGTCTGAAAAATACGATATTGAGTCACCAGTAGCAGAGCTAAAAAACAAGACATCAGAAATTCCATTCTAGTGCAGGCAGCAGAATTATTTATTGCCACTTGGTCATGTTAATCCTTTGTTCCTTAAATTCACACTGAGGTAATATGCGTTTCCGGCTTTGACACTGCAAAGAAAATTACTCCAAAGGAAATATGTTCTTATGATGTCTACAGGGTGTGGGGATAAGTAGACTTTTTGTCCACTGCTCAAATGCATTGCAAATAGGCAATTATGAGACAATAATTCACAAAACAAACTTATCTTTTACATATTTATCTAAATTATTTCATCTGTTATTTATTTTAAAATGTTGAATAAATTGACAAAAAAATTAAAAACACAGTTAATCTCCTCCCCGCTCCAAGAAAACCTCATTGCCATTTCAGTCCTACTTGTTTTTTTTCCTCAACACTTATAAATCTCCACACTCAATGCAGAATGAATTTCCTTTCTTTCGGCTTATTACTAAGTACCCCATATCCTACATTCCCAAGTATGCCACATGGGATACTTGATATCAAAAATTCTGTGGTGAGTTTGCACTACAAGAAAAAAAAAAAAAAAGGGAATTTATGTAACCTTCAATTCTTTTACACAGATCTCTACATTTGTGTGGAAACACAAAACCGAGGAAAAGTGCTTTGCAAAGAGTGCCTAAGCCAGGGAAGCATACTTTATTACTAAGTACAAAACATGTATCACAAGTATGAGCCTACAGGGTACCAACAACTTGAAATCAGCCCTTCAGAATTTAGCTCACAGCAAATCAGCTTATAAGTTCACCTTTGAAAAATACAGAAAAGGATGGCTTTGTGGGTGATTCACTTCTATATTTGTGATATGGATGTTCTGCTAATTCATGTTGCCTATGCATAGTGAAGTTGAAGGTCAGACAGATAGAACAATTTTTCAGGGTATCCTTGACATGAAAATGAATTTTGTGAAAAGTATCTATTCACAATTACCAAATACACTAAAGTTTTTACTAAAGTATTCAATTGTGCTTGATAATTATAAAAGTCTACAGAATGAGTGTTGAACAACTTAATTGCATTGGAAAAGGCAAGGAAGATACCAGAGCAGTGATTTTACCTGTAGCTTTTCCTTCCAACGTAGCTCAGAATTTAAGATGCATACTACTCCTTCCTCATGCTTCACAACTTGAGGAAATCCAGCTATCTCAAAGATAGGAACTATATTTTGACAAATCACTGGGGTTTTTTTTATAGTATCAACCTAATCTGCATGTGGTTCCCTGAGGCATCAGAAGCTGCAAAATATAGTCCAGAGTTATAAAGCAGAGCTGAGCAATAAAGGCATAGTGAAAAAGGCAATAAAATTTGATTTTGACAGAAAAAGAAATAATAGAAGAAGATCAGCATCATTCTTCACTGCAGTTGAGTAACAGGTGAAGAATTAGTTAGGAGGATATTAGTGGCAAAGGTTGTATAAAGACTTCTTATTGATGTTTGAAGTAAAAATGAAGAGTGAAAGGAATAGCAAATGACACCTGCCCAATTAGTTTAAAAAACTGTACTTCTTCACGTACAAATGGGTAATTTTTAATGCAGGTCAGCATCCAAACTGCAATGCTAGCAGGGAGAGAATAGGGTTTGATGAATTCTTGGCTGGTTCATTCTCAAAGAATTACAGTGGGGACTAAAATAAACATGCCCTCAGAGGTTACATTATTTCAGTGATACAAAATATACTTGACCCAAAACAACAATTTTTTTCATTTAAATATCTTCATTTATCCATGTTTAACTTTAAAATGAGGATGGTGGGGTTTTTTGGCTTTGTTTTTCATGTTGTTACTGTTGGTTTGGGTTTTTCTGATAGGTTTTTTGTTCCTTTTTTTTAAATAAAAAAAGCAAAACCTTGAAAAGTTTGACACTTGGAGTCTTTCGCAAAACAAAGTTAATATGCTTTATATTTCTGTGGAAAATTCTTCTGGTCAACAGCTCTTCCTAAGATATATTCAAACTGTAAACATTTTGGGTCCTCACTTACTATTAATAAAAAGACAATTATAGAGCTATGTATTTAAGATCTTATAAAAAAAATTTATATCTCAGATTTGGATCTTCCCTCTGAAAAACAACTTTCCACAGGGAATCACCAATTGGAGGGCGGTGCCCACAGGAGATGCTAATAAGTCCATTAACATTTCATATTTTAATGAGGTATCTATAGAGAACCATAAAACTCCTAAAAATTTGTGAAGCATAAAGAGTAGTGAAACAGTAAATAATTATGATGAAGAGTCAGTCACAATATGAAATGTGGTGTCATGGTACTTCTCAGGTCAGGTGAGATCCCAGACCTATACACTCTGTCTCTCATTAGGCTTCTGTAATTAATGCTTGGCACATGCTAATGCAACTAAATTACATAGTGCAACCCCAGCCAGAACCAGCAGTAGCTTCAAAATGTTGTATTTATACACAACCTTTGTTTTAAATAGTTCCAGTCTGTTAAAACAGCATTTTATCGCTGACAAACTAGAAGCAACCCTTGAAAAATAATACCACAGCTGTATAATCGAAGTACTGCTGTGGAGTGGAGGGTATTGCACAAAGATTTAAACCATGAATCATGACAGAAGCCCCAGTCCACTGTTATGATCAGGGGGCTCAAGAAATTTTGGGATGTGTAAACAGAGAAAAAGACAGCAAATAGGAGCAGGGAGACAACCATACTGCCATTTGTAGTGTTGGTTGTATTGGGTTTACATGTTAAGATTTGGGTAGGGAGGCCGCAAGGGAGGCTTCTATGAGAAGATTCCAAGAGAGTAGTGAATTCTGTGTCTTTCTGTATATGTACCTAAATCGAGACATTTTCTGATAAATGTGCTTTAGTAATATCTGCCATATACTTCAGTCACAAAGCTATCAGGCTCAACATGAAGAAGTTTAAGGGCTTGTAATACAGAGATTAGTTTGAATGATACAATAGTCTCTTCTGATCTTGAAATAAATTTTATGAAATGTCAAAGCGCAGTAGATTAACACAAGGCAGAGCAGAAGAGCTTAGAAACTTTTTATACTCCTCTGAAAGTGCTTCTGCCAAGTGCTTCTCATTGTCAAGACAGAGAAAATTCATAGCACTTCTGTTGAACCCCTACTCTCTATGAGCTAGCTTCTGTTCTCTGAGAAACATAATGAAACTTGGCTCATAATGAAACTTGTGAGAATGTTGCTGCTGCTCCACCACAGCAAGTATCCAAGGACCTCACAGGATGATTTGAATGGTTATTCTTAAAGATGATGCAAGCAAACAGAAAGCTAGGCTGTGGTTTCAGAGCTCCCAGCCTAAGAGCATGTAGTTGTTCCAGGAACAGAGTAGCATCAGTGGGGAAGAGGCCCCTGGCTAAGGCTGAGCCTTTCCTAATTTCCTTTTAATTTCCTTCTTAATTTCCTATCAGGTGGGTGAAGTATCTCAGTTTGTCCCAAGATCTGTGTGGTAAGTATTTCTTTTTTCATCAGTTTTACTCAGTGACTTAAGCACTAGGTTTGAACTACCAAAACCATCAAGACAGGAATATCAACAATTGAACATGTACAAGTTGAATATTTTGCTAAATTAAAGAGTTTGTGGGCCTGGTAGAGAAGGTAGAGTATAGAGAGAGGTTATAACCAGAGATGAAGCTCTGGTGGTAGGTGAATTTGGAGACTGTACATGAACTTTGACATGAACACAAAGGACAAGGTAGAAGAAGCAACAGCTTTATGGAAAAGAAAAGCAATAGCAGCCCAATGGCAAACCCCCTCTGCAAAGGGCCAGCCTCCTTACAACACTGTAAATCTGGGGTTCACAGGGTTTGCACGGTGCAACAGTGGTGCCCACAGAAACATCTTTGCAAATGATTCCTTCTTTCCTGGGTTCACAGAGGTTGCACAGCTTGTCCTGGCCACCACAGGAGCCCTGCCAGTGCTATATGGTGCATTGTCTGCTCAATATATTATATACCATATAGCTATGTAGAGATGTATATCCTTTTACATACCATAACACCACTAAATCAATTAAGCTATCAATCTAATGTATTTTAAATTACCCACCTTTATAGCTTTATGTTACAGAGTTCATCTGTAACATAATATTTTTGGCTGTGGCCTCTGAAAACAATTCTGCCTTTAAATTGCATATGAAACCATGTTTGCTGCATATGTAAATTAAATTTTCACAAGAAGCATGCAAAAATACATAATCTAATTTTGCAAGATTTCATACTATTTTATTTTTTTCTCAAGAGTCAAATTTAAAGCAGAAGATTAACATGCACTGTTTTATTTAAAATTTATTTTAGTGAAGCAATATTAGGAACAAAATGCTATACTGTAATATACAAAGTGCATGATACCAAGCAGATGAAATAAATGTTTTTCCTGTTTTTCTCCTGTCACATGACCTGTAAATAAGTGCACAATTCTAGCCATTGAAGGGGACTTTTGAGAGATAATTTGCTGATGTATTGGTTTACAACAACTGATGCAGACTTCTTGCTTGCTGTTTTATCCAGTGAATACTTCTCCTAGGTTAAATGCAGATATGACATGCAGAAATTTATAAAAGAGATTACTGATAAATTTGGTGAGTTTCTGCAGAGTGTGTATTAAAATATAAAAATTCTGGAATTGACAATGTTTTATTGAGAGAAACATTAAACATTAAAAACAACATTATTTCTCTGTCTGCAAGTTTATAAGAGGGAGAATACAGGAAGGAAATGACTCTCAGTGGGGGAAAATTATTTTGAATTTTACAGCATTGAAAGGAACCAGAAGTGTTGTATGAATTAAGCATAATGTAATTCTACAGCCTGAAACAAACACCCTAATAATAAATTTACAAGTTAAAAATTTAAGTGTGAACAAGGTCAAGACCTAAACTAGCAGCAAAAGTGGAATCTGTTTGTTTCAACGTGATCAATGAGCAAAACTGAAATCATCAGTGAGGTTTCAAGGCTGCTTCTGAAGAAATCAAAGAATTCTGCCATGCTACTCAGCAAGAACTTTTTCCTGAACACTCTTCCCACTATTTTTTCATATGCTATCTGATGACTCACCTCGCCACATTCCTGAACATTGTTAATATTACTGTAACCCAGGTTCTCCATTACATAATAGAACGGCCTCCATTACATTTGTGTACTGCTCATCAACCTGTAATCTTGCAATTGACTTAGTGTGGAACTAGGATTTTAAATCCAAGGTCTAACAGCTACCCTGGCTGCATGAAAGGAAGAGCTGATGGTTAAAGTTTAGCAATGATGTACTTCAAACAGGGATGTCCTGACCAACAGTACTGTATAGCTACAGAAAACTTAGCACCACCCCTAAAGTTGAATAGAGTTATATTCCTACTACTAGTTACATATAGAAAGGGAATTCCTTACAGGAAAAAAAAAAACAAAACCAAAAAACAAAGGCTGAAAGAGATTGTGTCTTCAGAAGTCCAACACCAGGTGTAACTACAGACATCATAGGAAGAGAAGTGAAATGTGGCATTAATTCTGAAATGGCAATAAGAACACATGAAAAAGCAGATCATCTTGGAAATTTAAGGGAAAGTGCAATCAGGTCTCTGTTGAAAACAGCTGTTCCTTTCTCAGCTTGTCCTTTAAATTGATCTTTTTTTTTTTTTAATCTGATCATGAGAGAAAAAACAAGCCTTGTTAGCTGAAGCTTACACTTACCCTTGAGTATTACAAGGTGTACAACAAGTTTGCAGAGGCTGTGCATATTGATGTCTCTTTAAGTGCCAGCAAGCCGGTACTTTTTTTCTTATTAGGAATCCGAGCTTGTTTAGAAACTGTGTTAACCCACACTCATGCACTCCTCTTTCTCACCGGCCACACCCTGTCCTTTACACTGTTTTTTTATAAAATCCTACATCATCTCAAGACATTTGCTCTTTAAGAGTTGTTTGGAGAGAATAGTACTTTCACATACTCAAAATTCCCAAAAGCCTTTACGTCATAAATATACAAGATGGTATTCTGCGTGTATGGAAAATGAAAGTTGAAAGACCCCATGATTACCTGATCTATAAGCATCAGTTGGAAAACTTTTGCTGAAGAGCAATGCAGAAATAATTCTTTAGGAAGAGTATAAAACAACTCTTTTCCTGAAACTTCCAAGAGCAGACAGAAATTGGGGGTAGGAGAGGGCAAGAGACAGTAGACTTCTGGTCTATCTATTTAGCTTTTGGTCCCATAGCTGTAAAAGAATGAGAGTCTGAAAGCCATATGATATAGCAGAAAAGCTAGAATAGCACTGGTGAACCACTGTCTTTAAAAAAAGTAAGAAAATAACCAACAGCAATTGTGGTTCAAACACAGGGTTAGGCAAAGATAGCCTGACTTTCCCACTGATTGACAGTACCTCAAGGGAAGAATATAATAGATGAGAATGGAGGAATTATGTGGCACTACTCATCTCTGCCCATTCATGTGCACTTGAGAGAACACAAGCACAAAAAACTCCAAACTCCAACCTTTTAAAAAATTGTATTTCTATGAAGAAATATCTCCCACATAGCTATTACTGCCCTCTTCTCCCAAGCCAATGTCCTATTCCCTTTTTTGCGACTGGGTTTTTAGTTCAGACTCACCGGCCAGGATGTGCAAGTATCGCCTGCTAAAGGCATCTACAGGCAGCAGGGCTGTCTCAGAACTCAGGATTTGGATCAATAGCGTTTGCTACTGAACCCTATCTGAGTCAGATCTGTTTGGTTGCTGACATTGCCTTGAGGAAAGGCATGACAATTGAAATAACACCCACAGCTAAAAAATTTGACAGGGGGAAGAGACATTACTTATCCAGAAAAGAAGATATCAACATAAGTAATGGTTATTATTTAAATAAAAATTATCTTTCATGAATCACATTAGGGAATATTGTTGCTAAACTAACAAACATGCCGATGCTCACAAACATTGCAATCCACCTTCAGGCAAATGCCAGGGTTTTTTCCCCCTTAAAATCTAATTTCAGATTAATTTCAAGCTTTATTTTGTAAAAGAAAGTTCACAGATGTACTTTACCAATAACTTCATTAAAGCACACCCAAACAGAATAATTAACAGCCTCTCTGGTCTCCCTCAATTATATTAGCAATCATTGTTGATAACAGATCTGTTCACATCAAAGAGATAAGAGACTTTTTCCTGAAGAGAATTCCATTAATACCCAGCAACTGTTGATGGGGTAAGCATTGTGAGGAATGATGTCCTTGAAATGTGTAAATGCACATCTACTGTGGAAAATTTTCTGTATTGTTAAAAAATGCTTTTATAGGAGTAAATATTCAGTAAAACATACACCAAAAAAATTGTTGTGCTTTCCCCATTTTCTTCAAATAAGCAAGAGAAAATTTTCAAGCAAGCAGTAAACCACGTCCACTACAAACTAGTCTTACCCTTGTTCCCTCTTCTATCTACAAAGAAAAACAGATAAAAATAGTTATAATTTACATGTCTGCATGTAAACATCCACCTTGAGGACGTAAAACCATTCAAGCTTCTTCTCAAAACGAGAGAGCAACTGTTTTAGTGCATCGGTTTTCAAAGGCATATCTGCATTTATGTCAGGTTGTTCACCGATCAGGTGAACAACATCCTCCTACACATCAATTTATTTTTCAAACCTGACCATACAATTTTGGATTTTTGTCACCACCATTTTCTGAGGAGGGCAGAAGTGCTAATGAGCAATGATATCTCTGCAACATATACTTCTGTAGTTATTGAAGCTATTTCACAGACTGTACAGGGAATTTATTCTATGTTCTCTCACAGGGGAGTAACCTCATCAGCCTCTGTGCTGCCACTGTACCTGTCTCCTCTGTTTCTGGGGAAAGGAGGAAGCCAAGATACTGCAATGGCAGGCAAACAGGAAACTGGCTAATCTTCCCTATTAACAGGGTTTGGTAAACTGAGGTGATATCCAGACTGGGTTAACAAGAGTTTTAGTCTGTTAAACCAATCCTTTCATCACTTAGGGAATCCCTGTCAGGCTACTCAGCTTCTCCAGTCTTGCAGAAATCCTCTCCTCTGCCTACACTTCATCTGTGCTCGAGGGACTGGTCACACACTGAGCGCTTGCCCTATGCTGCCAACTCCGTGAGGATTGTGTGGTACAGGCACTCTTGCTGAAGGAGAAAGACTGAGCTTTCAGAAATTACTGTGAAATCACAGAGCAAAAAGATTTAGATTGAGGACTGAAAATAATATTTTGAATTGGTGTATAAAAATAAGAGAAAGGAGTAATTTGAGGAGAAAAAAAGATAATTCTTTGTCTACTTTATTCAGGGAACAGCAGTGTGAATCAGTGATGGTGCTAAACAACGGCAAAACCCAGTATTTTATCCTGTTTTTGCTATAGCAATACAAAGGACATGCCACTGACTCAAGAGATAATAACACCATTAAAATAGCATAGTAAGTGCTGTTATAAAAAACTGAGTAAGTGCAAGGCCACGTCAGTCCCTCAGAGAATACCTTCTTCATGTAGGTTTCCAGGCTTCGGGAGAGTTTTAAATGTTTCAGACAAATCTACTTCCAACTCAATCTCTGTAACTATTCCTGGCATACTCTGATAGTAGCTGTTTATTATGGGTTTGCATCTGAAGACTTGAAGCCCACCTTCTTTACTTACTGAATCTTGTGCTGAATGTGTAATGATCCTAAATATCTTATACTACAATTTCTGTTGGAACAGATGAATGTCACAAACATGTAATGGCCTAACAGCAGGACTGGGTAGAAGGAGAAGGTGGGTAAATAATGGAAGTTGCCTTTGTACAGTAGTTGAATAAAAGCAAAGGAATGCAAAGTGACTGAGTATTGTGTACTTTTCTTTCCCCCTTCCTTTGCCTGACTACCATCAATTGATGACACAGTCATTCTGTCAGCAGTAAATGTGAGCTAAGAAATCATACTGTATGAATCAGGCTGGACAGGCTGCTCCAAGGCTCTGTATTCCAAGACAGAAAGAACAGACTTCTTCCACTGAGAGTGTGGCCTCAACTTCATCCTGTAGAAGCAATTCATCTGCCTTTAAACCCAAATGTTTAGAAACACTTCCCGCTACTGCGGACAAACTAAATGCATGTCAGTGATCTGGTTTAAGTATGTCTAGCATCCAACCAAAGAATTCTGTCTTCTTTTTAAGTGCAGAAGTCTAACAATTCGACTGTATGCACTCTGGGTTTTTTTTTAAGTCAGGGACAAGAAGAAGTGCTCTGTTAATTAAGATGCAGCATCCAAGAATGTAAAAAATCCATTATTAATTATCACACCTTTCAAGTCATCTTTTGAATGTCGCATTTTATTATCCTGATGAAGGATCCAGCACTGCTGTTGAAAATATCTCTCACCTGACTTTTCCAAAACAGCTCTTCGATGTCTTCATTTATGCTTGCTAAAGGAGATTAACATGATCACTGAAGCTACAACAAGCTTTAACTCAGAACACAATAAGAGGTTCAATAAATTGAGTTGAAAGCAAACATGCATGAAAAAGACCAGTTTTATGACATTCTGCTTTAAAATTAAGAAGACAAAGACTTAACTATTGTGTCTGGGCCCTTGTTTTGGAAAAACAATACTGAGAACCAAGTCAGTGTATATACACATGAACTTTTTCCTGTGTTTTCATTTAAATTCTCTCTGCTGATCCCCACTGTAGCATGCTATAGCAATAAAATTTACTATTTTTACATAGCAAGTAAAGAGGAAAAATCGTTATTTATACAGGACACATTTATGGGGTGGAGAGAGAGAAACAAGTTCTCACTGGACACCATTATCATGAGATATATGCCCATTAATTTAGAATTGAACAGATTCCAAAATAAGCCAAAAAATTTCAATGTCTAATTCAACGTCCCTTTTTAAAATATTTTACAACTTTAAGAAATTTAAAAACAAATGTAGGGTGTTTAGGACAGGAATTCAGATATCTAAGTGCTCAGATCATAAAAAATATTTAGAAAATTTTATCTTTAATCACAAAAATATTTACAATAGTAAACCTACAACTTGACAATGTCATCCAAAAATGCAGAACCATTTGCATAGTAAATTATGCAGAAATAATGTGAAATACTATTAGGGTACATGGTTGGAGAATTTTAAGCTTTAACTCAAAATATTTGTGCAGAACAAAAGTTCTTTAACACCATACATCAAATCAGACAACATTGTGACTGGATATAAAAATTAGCAATATACTAAAAATGGAACAATTCAGGGGGGAATCTAGCAGCATACATCTTGGCTTTAAAACTAAAATATTCACTCTCTTAAAATTATTGCTATTCCCCATTTAATTGTTTCATACTCACAGAAAAAAAATTTTATGTTTTAGTTTTTACAGGTTTTCCAGTCTCTTGTGTTTTCTATTTTAATTCTTTTCTAAGTTGTGAACACATGATTGCATAAATTGCTTAATTCAAAGTAAAGTAAAAACTCTGGATGCTTTCTGACCTTTCAGGAAGAAAAAAAACAATCTCAGAAGTGATACATGTCTAAAATTAAGATCTTGTACATGCAGAGATGATGTGATGGTTTGACAAAAATAAAAAACATTCTTGGAAGGGTAACCTTATTTTACCTGAAAGGGCAGGGGCAGGGGGAGAAGAATGAGGTTTTTCCCACCACTACTGCACACAACATTGACAAGGGAAAATAAAATTATAAAAAACAAGAAACCTGCCCTGTACTCTTGATTTGTAAGACTGTACTTGAAAAAGAGATGATGTACTGTTTCTGCTGTATACCTAGTTACAAATTTCAGACAAATAATAGGAGTTATTAAGTACAAAAAGTATCAAACAACATTATAATCTGATGAAAGGAACAGCATTGCTTGGATACACTGTAAAATCTGGACAGTAAAAGCTACTTTTCAGAGTTCCACACAGTTAGAAATTCAAGGAGATAAAGTCAAGGGATAAATGCTCCCACCTTCCTTTGTAATATTTTGTAGCACCTCTGTTTAATTAAAGTATAAATTATCTCATTACTAACACCAAGAATACCTAAAGTAGTTAGCAAGGCTCTCAACAGAGTAAGAAACATAAAATAGAAATCAATTACAAGAAGTTTGTAAGCTGACACTGCTGTAAATAGGGGATTTCAATTGTTTGATTTACACATGCACACATTAAGTGAGTGTGGTGAGTAAAGAAGGCAAACAAAAAAGTTGACTATTGAAAAACAAGCTCTCTTTCCCTGCTCTTTGATTCCCTGCCAGCTACCTGAGAAGGAAAGATCACTGATCCTTTGAGTTGGGGGGGTGTGTTTGTTGTTTTGATTTTTTTTTTTTTAAGTCTGCATAGAAATAACATTGTTCCATTCAGAAAAGCAGGTTTTAAGGGGATTAATGAACAAAAATGGCTGAACTTAGAGGAACTGTGAAAGGCTTCTGAAGCCTTAAAACATTTACAGTCACACAGAAAGTTTCCCTCCATATGTACATAGATTGTTGGAGGGAGGGAGAAAAAAAAAATTACTTGCCACAGGATGCACAGCAATAATGTTTTTCTCCTTTGAATAGATGTTCTCCAAAAGCCAGTCAGACTTTGGTTCCTGCCTTGCCCTTCAGCCACATCATTCCTGACACCTAGTCTCGGGGCAAAGTTGTCATCTCTATATTTGATAGCTATGGGCTTGCTTAAATCAAGGCTAGAAACTTTAATAACACCCATGACAAGAGTGATGCTCAATAATATCATACATAAAAGGAAACATTCTTCATTTACCAGCTTTTTAATACACCAGACACCTTAGAATCAATAGATTTCATTATTTTCCGTGTCAGTTCTGATTTGCTAAGCCCAAAAGAGGGGGAATAAAATTATTTGCTAAAACAAAACCAGAATTTTTCCTGAAGTTTAACTGCAGACCATCTTTGAGTTTGCTGAAGGGAAAAGTATTAGAGTATTACTACTACTCTGTGCTTTCCCCCCAACCCCACAACATATTTCTGCTTTCTTCAGAGCTCCTAAGTCATCAAAACACAGAAAGCATAACTACTTTCATAGACCCTGGAGATCAGTGGCAATCTCAAGAGAAAATATTTTATTCTGAGAGTTTTGAGTCAGATTTCCTGATCAAAGAGATTGGGACATAAAAGCTCAAATGAACTCCCAAACCTTTTGAATTTCATATGTCAGTGTTCCTGGAAACACACACAAACACCTTCCTCTGCTTCATGACTGGCCCAATGATTCAAACCTGCCTTGTCCCTTTTATAATCATTCCTTGTCAGGAGGCCTGAAGAAAATAAAACATAATACCAGCTGTAGAACTATTAAAAGTAGAAAGGTCAGAAAAATTTCTTTGCTGTAGAGATGTCCGAATGAACAATATGGTAAGTCATAAAAATTTATTTTAGCTGATGTAAGAAGAATCCCACTTCATGTATACACTAGCTATTACATAGGTGGCTGTGATCTTCTTGTAACTGAATGTCTCATTCTAGAACAAGGTGTATACCCAATAAAAGTAAAACTGTTCCACTGCTCAAGCATGAGGCTGTCCCATGTGGTACATGACTGTAAAACTGTATGCCAAACTAACACGTACATGAAGAGCAAAAATAAGCGAAGAGAAAAAAAATGAAAAATACCTTAGGGAGGACTATTTTCTCCATGATTGATGGAAAACAGCTCTTCTTACAATGAGCTAACTTGAATGCCATTCTATGAACTGCATCTTTTGAATTACACAATTCTGTGTAATACTGACCTTTTCAGTATGTTTTATGAGAGCTTCAGTATTCTTTATGTGAGTTCCCTGGATGTTCAGACCCTTTCCCCCAAAGGTTAGTCTGGTCATAATCAGGAAGGAAAAAAGACACCAAGCTATTCAATAAAACTTAAAATGGCGAGATCTATTTTTTATTTATTTCTGAACTAGGCCTGTTTCCAAGAAATGTCAACTGTTCTGGTTTCTGGAAAAATCTCTGCCTACAAGAATTCCCAAGTCAGACCAATATTCATTTAATTATATACTTTTGAGAGCAAGGAATTACAGTTGCAATGGGCTGGGTAACCTGCCTCTGGGACCAGTCTGATACAAGCTTTTGGAGAAACTACACAAGATGTTCTGTAATCAGCAGAATTAAAAATCCATACTGTTCATGGCTTTGTCTCATGATATGATGCCTAGACATTTAATAAGGTACAAATTTTCAATTCCTATGGAGGCAGCTGAGGAATTCTGTGGTGTCTAAGGGCTAAGCACACATTTCTTTGCAATAACAGATTAAATACTGAGGGGAGGATTAAGAAGGAATGATCACATTAAGTCTTATTTCCTAAGTACTAAACAACACATTTAGGTAATATCCTGTTTGCAGATAGCTAAAACTAAAATACTACTTTTAAATTAAAATGCACATTTATGCAAAAACTAAGATTTCAGTCCCTCAAACAGAAAAAAACCCCCACAAAACAAACAACACAATAAAACAAAAAAACTCCCTCTGCAACAATCCTTTCTTTTGTGCTTATTGACACAAAAAACTAGGCCTGATTTTTGGGTTTTGTTTCTTTTTTTTTCCCTTTTTTTTTTATTTTTTTAAATGTGCTGACAGTGAGAAAAAGAATTAGCATTACAGGATGNTGACTCACTGTTCAATTTGATTTTCTCCCTGCTCCTGTTTCTTTCATCGGGATTTATATTTTTGTGCTCAACAGATGATCTTTCGGCTGTATATAATTTTAAAATTACACAAATTTAGTTTTACTAGGCCCTTCAGACCTCACATATTTTACAACACATGAGCAAGTCATATTGCAATCTGGAGAAGACATACCAAAGTACTATAAACCTTTTAGTTCTGGGAATTTTGTATACTTGTCCTTTCTTTCTAGCTTTCCTCCCTTCCCCAATGAAATATATATTACTCTTGTAGGTGTTTGTCAGCAACCACAACACATCTATCAATCTGACACTTGAAGAAAACTCATATCTACCTTTCCCAGCAATTCCAAGCTTACAGACCTAGGTCTTTTCCAAAGGATCAAAGTGAATTTCTAAGTAAAGAGAAAAAGAATCCAAGGGGGGCTCTTTCAATAATTTTTTTCCCCAAAAGCTATTTTTTCTTTCATTCTTTTCTCTGTTTTCATACTTCTGTTTCCAAGTGACAGTCACCTCCCTTGACCAGCTGGCAATGTTTCACCTGATGCCCCCAGGACACAGTTGGCCCTCCTGGCTGCCAGGGCACTGCTACTCATATTCAACCTGCTATCGACCAGGACCCCCAGGTCCCTTTCTGCAGCACTGCTCTCCAGTGTCTCTTTCCCCAGTCTGTATGTACATCCAGGGTTTTCCCATCCCAGGTGCAGAATCCAGCACTTGCCCTTGGTAAACTACATACAGTTGGTGACTGCCCATCTCTCTAATTTGTCAGGTCTCTCTGCAGGGCCTCCCTGCCCTTGAGGGAATTGAGAGCTCCTCCCAATTCAGTGTTGTCAGCATCCAAGTTGTTAACAAAGATGTTGACGAGAACTGGACCAAGGATGGAGCCCTGTGGAACCCCACTAGTGACTGGATGCAGCCTGATCTTACCCCATTCACTGTAACTCTTTGTACCCGAGCTGTGAGCTAGTTGCTCATCCATAATGTAACATGGTTATTCAGCTGCATGCTGGACATTTTGTCCAGAAGAATGCCTTGAGTGACAGTATCAAATCTTTGTCTCCACATCAACTAGAAATAAAACCACTGGTTTTTACATACTGAGTTCAAACACAAAGAAAGAAGCGATGCCAGACCTCAACTTTCATCTGTATATTAAGTATAAATTCAGTGGAGCTTAATACTATTTATAACCAGGTTGTACTAACGTGAGAGAGCATTCAGGCCCCCACATTCCCATATTTTTTCTCACCCCCTGCCCCAACTCATCCTAGAATTAAAAATGCATTAAAAAATGCATTTTCACTAGCCACCCAAGAAACAAAATCATGAATTCCACAAGAGTGATGCATATTCAAAAAGCCTGGAGCGGAGTTGTACCATTAATTAATTTCTTAAAATACGAGTCTTATGTGGATTTAACACATACCCTCACACACCCTTTTCTGCAGCACATTTCTTTATGCCCCTTACAGACACTGGCTCTCTAGGGAGAGCTCTCACCTGTTTCCTCACATTTTATCTCCTCTCTCTCTGGGCCCCTTCCATGGAGAGTACTTATGGATGGCATTCACTGCATCATTGCCCTGAAATCAACATTTACTAGCTAAACCCTACAACACAGTCCTCATGGGTGAGTATTATTAGTATTTCAAATAGCCTGTGTAATGCAGTTGAACTGAGATCTCCATTGAAACACTTATTCTGTTTTCCTACCACCTAAATTTCTTTTCAATTTGACAATCATTTAACCAGTAGGAAGACTGCTTATAAAGATTAATGTACAAGACATCATCCCACCTGCCTTACCTTTAAGACATTAAGAGAGTAGATTCTCATGTGTTTATAATGAATTGCTGTGCAGTTCAGATCTTCCTGCCTAGGCAAATAGCAAATGTAAAGTTCACTTTCATAAGACAGTCTTACATGAGGTCCCTTTGAGTGACCACTAGACAGTCCCTAACATGTGAATGCAGAAAAAACTTGGCCTGTTTAGCTGCAAATGGAAAGGTATTCATACATATAAGCTGAAGTAGCATACTGGTCAGAAAGGAAAGATGAGATTGCTATAACTTCACAAAGAGCAATGCTGTCTACTGATATCATCAAATCTTGGAGTAATAAACAGCCTGTATTTGTATAACAGACATGATTTTGAGAATAATTACTAAATATTTTTTCTCTAGCCATGGTTTTTAGTTCCCTAGTGAAAACAACAGTGGTAAGCAGATTAAACGGAAGATATAAAATACTGTAGAGGTAGAAAATTTTAAAGGGATTAAGAAACAATTTATGAAGTATTCAATTAGAAAAAAATAAATAAATCCACCCAAGACTGTTGGACATAATGATGCAAATAAAAATTCAGTTTCAAAAGTCTTCTCCTAGGAGGAAATACTAAAGAAATATCTCACCATATGCACTGCTAACAGCTATTGTTTAGCAGTTTACCCAGTCTCATGCACTTCTGCTGTTTCTCAGTATTCCTCCTGGCCTGTTTCTTAGAGGTGAGTCAATGAATTGCTTCCAAGAGAAAAAGTGAAGCTGCTTTCCGCACTCCCTCTCGCCCCCGCCCCAGATACTTAACGCACTTTACATCAGTACAGCAAAAGACTCACTTAAGAGAAGTACGAGACTGACAGATCTCGTTATCATCCCAAGAATGGTCAGTATCTCAAAGACCAGAAGCAGCAACAGAAAGTTAGACAAGAGCTAAATCAGGAAAGAAAAACACATGCACAATAGTACAGTTTCTTTTACCTGTTTGCAATCCCAAGGATACATGTAGACAGCAAGAAGTAACAATGAGAGACAATTAATTCCCTCTTCAGCTTCAGGAAAGAACTGTCAATTACATTCAGCAATTAAACCTGGTTTCTATATAATCTATTCTAGCACTAATGTGGAGGAAAATTAGTAGTTCTATTTGCATCATAATGTGCTACCAGACTGACAGAATTCCTAACAGACATTTACTAAAGTATTTTATTAGGTGTGAGTCTGAAATACTTTCAGTAGAAGTGTAAAGCCTGCATGGTGATAAACTACCATTTCAAAATAGTCCACTTTAGACCTAAGCTCTTCAATATAGCCTGGAGGAGAATTAAGACTGAATGGCAGCAGATCTTTTGAAGATACCTAGGTATTCATGAAAATTTAACAAAAGGGCCTTCATGCTGAATGTAAGTTCATGTCTCCTTTTTTTTTTTTTTTTTTTTTTTAGTGATGAAATGAGGAAGACTATGGAGTTTCAATCACGGAAAATGAGTGGTACAAAGGTCTCATTCTCTGAGATAAGGAGCAAGTTCCACATATTTGGGATCACAAGCTTCAGAATACAAATTCCTGGTAGGATTTCAGTTTATTAAGTTCTAAAAGTAGAAAAAGGGTACAAACTAAGATTAACTGAAGCATGATAGCATCACTACCACCTTCAATCACTCATCGCTTGCTACTGTGTAAGAAAGAAGAGGTAACCAAGAGAAAAGGAGTGCTATACTACAGGCAGGATTTTAGTACTTGTATAGTCATCACCACTTATGTACATGTTCTGCTGCATCACCAAAATTGTTCACCACTACAGCATTTCTGTGTCAGTTCTAGATTTACCTTCAAAGCCTGAGGTCATCTGAGGGGATGTTCATTTCAGAGGTTGGCAAAAATCCCTAAGAATACTAAGCAATACTGTGAGTGACACACTATGTAGCTGGCACCTACAAATTACCATGGAATTAAACAAAGATAAAAAATTGTTTCATTAGAAAGAATAAAAATCTAAAATTAGATTAGTTTATACAGTTTAAGAGCAAAAGAACCCACCCTAATATTTTTTAGATTTGCTTTACATCCTGTAAACTGGATTTAGTCCAGACAGTTTACATCTAGATTCCCACCTTTTTTCCGCTCAGGTGAAGATTTCACAAAGCCAGCCTCCAGCTGAGGATCAAAAAGGGTTTAGAACTGGAAATGTTGAAAGAGCACAAGCTACTGGAATAGAACAGAGAAGAGAAAGATGCTGTCGGGAGAGTGCTGGAAGCAGCACAACAGGAGATGAACATTAGTTCTGCAGACATGTAGTGTCAGTTGTCAGGCTTATTTCTACATTTCACTGCATCAAAGACAAAAGTTTTGTATCCAGCTGAGTGGCAAATAAGACGAGGAACTAGCATACAAACCATTTTGGACTTTTAAGATGCAGTCCTTCTTTGAGCAAAAGAGAATAAGAAAGGATTTTTCTTTCTCCCTTAAGATCAAAAGAAAGATTTTAATTGCTGAAGTTGGTTATCAAATATTTTTGACTTTTAGCACTGCCATCTAATTTGAAATAAATAGCTCAAAGGACAGCTGGTGAAAGCATGCTGAAGTTCATGAACTTTAATACATACCCACTGATATTTTTCCCCATAGCAGTTGCCTTTTTTTTTAATGTAAGACATAATGCTAAGTGTCAGAAATAAGCGTGCTCATACCAATAACCATACTACATGACTGTTCTGGGTGTTTTGTTTGCTTTGAGTTTTTTGGTTTGGTTTTGGTTGGTTTGGGGTTTTTTTTTTTGGTTGTGTTTTTTGTTTGATTGTTGTTTGTTTTTTTTTTTTAATACAGACATAACCCAATGTCTATTGATTTGATTTTTCACTGAATACACATGTACCCTCCAAGTCCTGTTTTTCATTCAAATCCAGTCTCATAAACTGCTGAATACGACAATGATACTACATATTACTGTACTCAGCCTCTGGAGCAGTGAGTCCTGCAGAGGAAAATCAGAGAACAAAGTTTTTTAAAGATGAAAATGATTGAACATGTTTGAAAGCATGTCTGAAAGCAGAAGTAACAGGTGCTTAGCAGGTGAAGGCAAGAAGAATCCTCCTCTACTATGGGGTAGAACGTTATCAAGAAGAAAGAAGAATTTCTTCCATTATCAAGGAAGAGATGCAAGTATTAATAAGGCAAATAAGAACCAAAAAAAGAAAAAACTTAAAATCTAGGTAAGCTAGTTTTCGCAGCTACAGAAAAAAAACCAAACCAAAACCCAAAGTCAAACATCTCCACATGCATCCATTCCAATGGGAGAAATACCAGATGTGCCCAGCTTATAGTATAATACTTGCATGCTGGATCACATGAAAGAGGCCCATGGGGACACTGCAAGCACTGCTGCATGTCATAACTCTCACAGCACACTCCCTGGGACATGGGACTCCCTCAAGACACATATGCTGCAAGAAGTAGCACAGCTCAGCTCACCTCAACTCACCTGTAGGTGACTGACAGATTCAGTCATTCCAAATGGCTTGCATCAGTCTCCTGGTGACCTGAAGCTCCTCAGGACTTAAGAAACCTTAAACGCCCGGATGAAGCCGAAATCTACGGGTTGAATTGCAGATGTTCTATACTAATGTTTGTATTTATTCATTCATTCCCTTTCTCGAGTCTTTGGAGAAGAAATTAGAGAAAATCACTTTCAGTTAAACTATACTGATATTTAAGAAGAAATCACACTGTGCTTGAAGGCACCAAAAGCAAATTTTTGTCTGGAAAGAAAATAAATAAAAGGTGGAGAAAAACCCTCCTTTGTCTGCTCAGCTCCATTACGGCCACAAGCCCATTAAGGTTTGTCACAATTTTGTTCTTCGCTGTGTGGAAAGAGACAGCTGAGAAAAAGCAGAAAGAGATGCAAGAATATGCAGTGTGTGCAGATGAACAGAGTAGGAATTAACAAATGGAGTAATACCTGCTCAATCAGATCTAGAGGCCTTTTAATACTTATGTGCTGCACACAGTCTTTTGTTCACAATTTGAAAGAGTCCTCAGGAAAGTGGAATTTTATCCATGCTAAACTTCTTAGCTGTAGTTAATACAGTTTTATAATCTTTAAAATGTGTGAGTCCCTAGACAAATAAAAACATCTGTTTGGTCTTTGGAAGCTTTTTAGAAACACCTACACAAGTCATATTAACACACTACTCCAGTAAATCTCCAGGGCAACATTAGCGCCTACTAAAATTCAAGAAGTATTGTACTTTACTGATAAAATTGAGAAACAGTTTAGAAACTGCTTTCCTGCTATGTAAGTTTTCATTGTGCCATCTTGTAACATCAAGGAGATAAGAAGGTTTTATGAAAGAACTGTTGGCCTGAAAGTAAACAGCTCAATATCACACACACCACTTGTCATAAGAGGTATGAACTCCTTCAGATATCACTATACTTCAATGAAAGAAGAGCATTAACTCAGTTAATATGCTGGCTAAATTCCTATTCTGATAATTTCATTCTTAAAACTTCAATCTGTGTTGCCTTTTTTACTGGCTGTAGTAAATGTTATGTTCATATATTTAAGTATCATCATGCTACCTAAACACCTTCTAAATGCCCTTAAACTTGTCCTCTGAAGACAAAGGTCCTCCTTGGAGGCATTGGTTGTTGTCTTACTCACTGGAATGGGGCTTGGAAGAGGTACTCCAAGATATGGTACAGTTAGACCTGCAGTCTTCATTAAAACATGCCTGTGGAAGCTCTGGTGATCATTCTCTATGAGACATGATTAATAGATTAGTTTGGTTTGGGATATACATGCTCCCAAATCTCTAAATCAGTGTGTGAATAAAACTTCTACCTTCTTCATAAAGTGATGAAGATAAAAACAACATGAAAGGCTTTTTGCCTCATGTCAGCCTCAGTTGCACAGCTGCAAGCAATAGACAGTAGTGGGCTCAGTGCCCCCTCATGTAATTTTTCTTAGGGTATATACTATGGCTAAAAGATGTCTCCAATTTGTTCAGTGTATGTGTATTTTAAAAGAATAATGTAGCAGCATCCCTGTGATCACATCATGTTGCACTGATTCTCATACAGTAACTATTTTTTTCCTTCCATATCACAGCAGCTATTTCTCTGTATCATCTCACTCTGCACTCTGAACCAAATGGTGCCAGTCATCATTAATTCAGAAATCATGGTTTGTTTTCTTTAGTTATTCTATTGGATGCAATGGAAAAGTGATTGCTTCTAGTCTCTACATCAGGTTTTGAATTTGTTTTGTTTCTGCCCAGAGAAACAATGGGGTTTGCAAATTGCAAATAATAAACGACATTCAGTCATTATTGTATTATTTTCCCATTCAACACAGTTTTGAGGTCTTCAGATACCAAGTTCATATTGATCCATACTCTTATCGAATATTCAGTAGTGTTTAAGACTCCACAGGTAAACTTATCCCACTCTTCCTAGATATTGCTTGCACTGTTAAAATGAATTGGGGCCATCAGAAGAGTTAATGGAGTTCTGATCAAAAATTCACTGGAACCACCATATTGCAAACAGCTGAAAATGCAGCAGCCCAAAAATAAAGTTATCTGACACAACTAGGAGAGGAAGAGAGCTTCCAAGGCCTGTTCATTAGAGTTTGATTTGTGCCCCAGAGCATTTAAAAAGAGAGACTCTTTAACATGTATTTTATATAAATAACAATATTTACAGCTACATAAAACTGTATCTGTAATGATGTTATTACAGTGAATTTTATGTTTTAATTACACGCTGACTTAAAGTAGTTATCCTTTTAAATGTAATGCCTTTAAGTTTCAGTGAATGTTTCAATGTTATTTTGTGTTAAAACTATGCAAAGAGAAATCTTTTTAACCCTTTTCCCTCAAAAATTTTTACTTGTGAAAGAAAAGGAGACCATTTGTGGGGCTTTTTGTTTTGTTTTTGTTTGTTTTTGTTTTGGTTTTGGTGTTGTGTTTTTGTTTATTTGTGTTTTTGTTTTGGTTTTGTTTTGCTTTTTTGTGTGTTTATGTGTGTGTAGATTTATTGGTTTTATTTTTATTTTATTGTGTTGCACACTCCAATTCCTGCTTTAAATCAAGCGAGTTTAAAACTCTACCGTTCCCTTCTTACATGGATGCTGCCCCCCAGCTCTCCTTTTCCTTACCTCTGTACAACTTGTGTGGGCTATTTTTCCTTCCCTGGTATATGGAAGTGTCAGATAACCCTGACATTTGAGGAATATACTTACTCGCATACTATTTGATAGCACTTAATTTTAATATTTCTTTTTTTCTAGAAGGGTTCGGTTTAAGAATCACACATGTGTAGCTAGAAACAGACATTGCATTGCAGCAGGCTGTCCAAGAACAGTTTCATTTTTATCATCATCTGTACTTCAAAAGACAGTTGAAGATTTTAATGGGTAGAAGGAGGGGAAAAAAAGAAAGAGAAAGGAAGAAAGTGATTTTACCTCCTGATTTCTTCCCAACTCACTGCAGACTAATCCAGTCTGAGAACTCTAAAAGCAGTATCTCGGCAAAAACATCTTGTGATAATACCTTACAGCAAAAGCTCTTGTGCTCAAGCCAAGCACAAAGACTAATTGTCCAACTTTGAAGTAAAATACCCTTTCACTTCTCAAGCTCTTTCTTTCCCTTCAGAAAGAGTTTAGAAATTCTGAGGAAAGTAATGTCCAAATGCAACTCAGTACCTGTAATTCAATTCTTTCCTTGTCTCCTAATGTATTCTTAACCGTGCAAGGAATAAGCTCTGTGTGAAGTAGTCTATAATTCTGCCTTATCTAAAATTCATGCAGTCATTCATCAGTTAATTTTCTAAAACTGCAAAATGCTATATACATTGACTCTGATCAAGAAGGCGTCATAGAACCTCCAAGGATTAAAAAGCAGTGAATAAGTATGGGGGGGTGTGTGTCAGTGAGAAAAATAGACCAGGAGTACGGAACCTCAGTTCCTCTTCGGCCTCAAAATATGCCATTGCGTAACAAGCCTGTTCTGGGATCTAAAATCAGTCTCACAACACTCATTGAGCAATCCTGACCAATCTAGAAGTGCGATATTTTCAAATATTGTTGTGTTAGAAGTAAGACTTCCATTCTTTTCTAACTGTTGCAGCCATATACAGTGGGAATAATATGGAAATACTGAATGGAACTAGCTTGTAGTAGCCTTAAATTTCCTTTAGTTTTTGCCTGTAAACACACTTATTTGAGAGGTCCAAAATACCCACTGTACAATAAGTCGGGATCCACAATAGCTATTTACTTGCTGTGTAATACATGGGAGGGATTTGCAACATAGTATGTGTACTAAATCTGACAGTGAAGACAATTTCAATCTCTATGGAGATAACGTGAAGGTAATAGGAGTAAATAGTCTGCAACTGATCGTTTACAGAGGGAAAAAAAGTGAATAATGTAAAAAGTGTTTTTACTTTTCTAAATATTAAAAATGACTGTAAGAGATGGACAAATTTTTATATTCTTATGTTTTATGTGTCATTTGAGCCATCCGACTGCCAGTCAGAACAACTAAACTGTCATTCTCTTCATCTCCATAAGAGAGGAATATAACCTGATTTTCCTACCATAATGTGTACTGATGGAACAAGACATAAAAGCTTTTACCTGGACCAGAGCCTGGGAAGACCCCAGTGACAGCTTTTATGGCATTTCAACTCAGTTTCTGAACAGGAGCAATTGGCCATCCCAGAGGGTTGGTGACAGCTCTTTGCTGCTTGTCAGAGAGGAACTGACAAGCAAGGGCAGATGAGAAGGTTCAGCTACAGTGTTTTTACTGAACCTAAGCCAAGATTTCTGAACCGTGACATAATGGTTTATCTGGTCAGAATAGTCAGTTCAAGATTTCAACCTATTCAACACTGCAGAACAAAACCCATGTTCATCCTCCCTACTTCTCAATCAACAGGATTATCCTTCCACATATATATCTGGGGAAGTTTATCCTCTCCCTTGGACACCCATAAAAGTAGGTAACAGTTCCTGAAATGCTCGTTCCTTACCTTAAGACTACAATTTTATTTGTCCTATACAGAAAATATTTACCTGGAGAATACTGAGCAACATATTCTAGACAGTGGGACTACAGCCTTAGCCTCTTTGTATTCTGTGTTGCACAGGTTCTCCACAAAATGTAATTTAACTTTTAAGACAATTTACTTCCTTTCTTCTTTTTCCCTGCCCATGAATTGCAGTTATAGGTTGCAGACACTGTGTGGTGAAGTTCCGGAGCAGTGCTGGGCACCAATAGGTTTATCTCAATCTCTGGGTTGTAATCCAGACAGTTCTCTAAGAAGGATGATCTTGTAATCTTCAGCCCTTGCCATGAAATTTATAGAAATAATGAATCTCTGTCCAAACAATTTATATCATTTCTGTAAATGTTAGGGTAAAAATCACCACAGAAACATACATACTGAGGTACTGCTTGCATTTTAATGAAAATCCTTACTGTGACAAACATGAGATTTCAACTCCATCATCAAGCACACTTGAACTTTCCTTATGAGCACAGACTCCAAGTCAGAGCCAAGACTGAGAAGGAGATTGTTTCACAAAAATGTGTCTCTGTTGACATGGTTACAAAGGGTGTATGGAACTGTCTGTGATGAGCCTCCCAAATGATTTGAATACAGCAATGGTATTTCATTTTACGGTGAGACAGTATTACTTCTGCACTGAACAGCTTTTACACATGCTGTACGAAACATCATCTGCTCAGCCCTGTTCTAGTCTGCAGGCAAAGACCTCTTTTCCACATGAGAGCTGAGGATCACAGGTATCTGCACATAGCAGCTTCCACCGCTGGCCTCATTTTGTGGTTCACTTACAGAAGGACAGTGCCGTAATATTTATCCCTTCCCGTATCTTTTTACTCTTGCTTCTCCAGTTTTGGACAGAGGAAGACACAGCTGACTCCAAAGCACCTCTCTGCCAATTGTTGTGTCTGATTTTGAATATGCAGAAATTTAAAGAAAACTACAGTAAATACCTTATATCACTGGATAGTTTATATTTTCAAGTCCATCCTCACAACCAGTCTCTATCTCTGCCCAGGACATTGCAGTTCTCACAGCAAAGGGGAATCTCGATTTGTTAATCCCATATGCCCTCCTTCTGGAAGGTCCTTGTTAACAAAGTATTATCTCAACATTTCTTGTCAAGGAGGAACAAGAGGATGAAAAATATATTCTCCTTTATTCGAAATTCTGCCAGCTTACATATTGGCTACACAAAACTTGGTTTGAAAGGCAGCACTGGGAACAATTACTGGTGCTGTAAGGTGTGAAATCAATTTGGACTGATGATTCAAGCACAGAGAATACCAACACCATAGTGTTGGGCAGTGTATCCTAACTTGCTGTATATAGGATTCAGTTTTCTTAATATATACAGTATTGTGCATTTGCATCCTCACCACCAAGGGTTAGTAAAAGTCCAAGGATAGTTTTAAATCAAAGTGCCATACAGAGAATATTCACAGTCTTAAGACACAGCCTGTAAAAGAAAGGAGTCTTCTTTCATAAATTCTTTCCTTTTTGTCTATTGCCTTTACCCTGCTATCCCAGATTCATATTTCTGTGTCTTTATGACCATTTCAGTCTCACCTATATTTTAAGTACCATCTCATAGTAGTTAATCCCCACATGAGTGGCTAAACAACATTTATTTTAATTGTATGTGAGACATAGTTGGTTCACATCTTAGTCATCTGATCAATCAACACATGGCAATAGGAAAATTGTCAAAACCAAAACTAAAGTACTTTAATCCAGATGAAATCTAATTCCCAAATTAAAAAGATTAACAGGTTAACTAGATATAAGTTACTTTTCCTAAAAAAATATCAAATTCTCACAAGCAATATTCAAAATTTAAAGCACAAAGTATCAATAAAATGTAAAGTATATGTGAATATATGAACAGGTCAACACTATGGTGCTCAGGGTAATAGTGTTTTGAATTAGATTGTCTGTCCATTTAGCGAGTCTAAAGAGTTGTTATTTGTGACAGAGAAAAAAACTCCAAAATTTGCTTAAAGTAAGACATACCTATATTGCATATTATTATAGATTAACTTGGACTAGGTGATAATGCAATATGACCTCTTAGCATTTAGTTCAATGTTGAACAGCATACTTTATTTTCGTAGTTATTGCCACTATATGCTTTCCTGAACATTTCAAATGAAATTCATAACACAGAATGAAAGATTTACCATACATTTCTAGTTCCATAGGCAAGTCCATCATAAAACTCCAATCTTGTCAGACATAGTGCTGTTGGAAGTTGAGTGACTGGAACACAACAAAAGTTAACACCTCCATCTCAAGTCAGTTGCAGCTTTTATGTTGTTGTCCATTCAAGCTTATTTGTCAACGTCATTCTTCTCCAGCAAAGAAACTCTCCACTCCTTTAGATTTAGAAATAATCAGGATCATCTTCTACTAAGACTCAGCAGTAATCATCGTCTAACCCATCTCTTCCTATCTGAACACCTGGCTGTTTGGGTCCCTTGATGCTCAGGCAAAGTTTAGACTTCCAGCTTGTTATAGCTTGTCTTTATGGGAAAGCTGAGAATACAATTTCTGTCTCCTGAATAACAAGAGATCCAACTGTTTCCACAGTTTCTGTTTCCCATGTATTTAATTAAATCTGATAGACACTGCAGAATATTTTCTAAAGGATGTTTCTGAGTCAAGATGATTCATTTATAGTAATGGTGCTGAGTATGATAATTGCCAAGTGCTCTAAAATACTTATTAACTATTTCCTCACCAAATATATAAGATGTTTCCCAGGTAATTTCCATGAAAATTCTATGTTTTACTAAAATACATATATGCAATGCTACTGTAAATAGAAAGGACAGTTACATACACAATGGCTGGTAATTAGAAATAAGAAATTGTGCACAGGCCTCATATTGCTTTATAGACTTCAATACACCTTTTAACCTCGTTTTACTGGTAGGATTAACTGCTTTACTTTCAAAGAAAAAAGCGGCTGAGTTAACAGGCAGTTCTGAGACACTGGCATATTTCTTACCATCACATTGGTAACTATAAAAGGTAACTATAAAAGACTAAGAAATCTTTTGAAACCTTGGGAACAAAGTTCATATCATCAAAACTTGGACTGTATTAAAATGGGCAAATTTACAGAGGCAATCTTAATCACAGGCAAGGAGTGTTCCTCAGAGGACTTTAAAAGACCTTAATTGGATTTTTCCCAGTACAGTCTACTGAAAGGAAAAATCAGAACCCATGAGATGCTCACTAAGGAGAAGGCCTGAATAATTACAGCTGTGAAAAGAAGAAAATATGTATAAAAAATAATTAAGAACAAAAAAGAAAAAGAAAAAGAAAAAGAAAAAAGGGTATGAGAAACACAGAAAAAGAGACATGAACATAATTTCAGCTGGATGTGGAATGAGAAAGGTAGTTTTGCTCACTGTCAATATGTACAGAAATTTGATTCCATTTAAAATGAGGGGGAAAAAATCCCAAATTTAAAACTCTGCATGAAAGCTATCAGAGCTGGTAGCATCCTGAAGCCCACTGCTTGGAGGCAGCATCCCTGCTGGCTGTCCAGAACAGGACTCTGGAATTAGGGCCCTCAGCAGGGACTAGCAAGAGCAGAAACCACATTCCTGCTAGAAAAGCTGATTTATTGCAGGAAACCTGTCTGGGACTCTCTGTACAGCTGATACTGGAATCAAATTATTTTATGGAAATGATTCAAATAACTACCATCCACTTTTTTTCCCCACTATCTCCAGCCATGTTTCTGGCACTACACTAAGAAGAGATAAATAGTATTAATTAGATTTACAAGTTTCCAACAGGAAAACTAATAAATCTGAAGACTATAATATCATAGTAACATATGGGTAATAAAGGGAAACATATCCAGGACTGTTGGGTTTCCTTTCTTTTGCATGTTGCACCATGGTCCATCTAGGAACAACTAGGATCTGACAGATCATGTAAGAGAAGTTGCTCAATAAATTTACAGAAATTCCTTCCATGGGAGCAACAGTGGACACTTCTGGCTTTCAGCCTGATCCCCTTGATCTCCTTGTTTTCCTTATTTCTCTCACTTGCTGTGTGCTGAAACCTGAGAGAAGGAGTCACTGTGGTGGTGAACAGCAAAGGACGATGATAATGGAGCATTGTCAGGTGCTACAGAGTACTCAGTGAGGACATCTTTCTCTTCAGCATGACTCTTATTGCATTTAGCTATTTTCTGAGCTCTTCCTTACTGTATCAGCAACGTAAAAATCACATGACCCAGGAGTCAGTATGTTTGCTGTTAATAGTTTTTTAAGAAAGCAGAAGAGAACTTTTACAGCGCCTTCTGGCTGTGTGTGTTTAATGTCTTTTGAGGTTTTCCCACTTCTACTCCAGGAACTTTTGAAAAGTATTGTACGAAGAAATTTTTTGTGCCTCTCAAATTCTTTTATAGACTATTCCTGAAGCCTCAAACCTCTGGTTTATGACTTATTCTTTGGGTGAAAGACACAATTGAATTGGGCACAGATCTTGCAGCCAGATATCTGAATCAGATATGTACTTTATTCATAGCCAGCACAGGACTGTAAGACTATTTTTAGAAGTAGAGTTTCTACCCAGATATAATATTCCAGGTTCAGCACACAACACTATTTGCTTTTACTGAAGTGAACTCCCTGTTTCTGCCCGTAATTGGTAATTAATTCCCACTTTCCCCTTGTCATACATCAAAAACACAGCGATAGGTAGGATCAGAGGAAGAAGGACAGCAGACAGCTCAGTAGGGACAGTTGGACTCCAAAAGGCAAACTATTTCCATGCCAGAGTGTGACAATTTAGGCTTTTTGGCAGTTTCCATGATAGCTGCAGCAACTATCGGACCCAGACAGCCAAAGAGGCCTGGGCAAGTGGAGACACAGCTCAACAACAACGAGTGGTGTGCCATGAGACTGCTTCTCAAGGTTATCCTGGAGAGGGGATGAGCAATTGGCAGTGCTTGGCTCCATCTTGAACAAAAGCACCCTTGGAGTGCAGTCTGTTTTCCCTTAGAGGAAAAAGGAGCATCGTCTATGATCCATCATGATGCAGTTAGCCTCCTTTCTTAACATCAGGGGGAACTTGTTCAAGCCCCTTTGCTGTTTCTTTTTTCCACTGTCTTGTTCCCACATGCCAGCCCCATAATTTTAACCCAGCTGGCTGAGTGCAGTGTGGGGACTGTTGCCTGGCCACCAACAAAGAGCAGCCCCATGACCTGGGGCACACTCGGCATAGTCAGCATGTGCCTCACTCAGAAAGATCAGGCACCAAGATTAGCAACCTTCCACTTATCATTCTGCAGGAGTAATTTTTTTTACCTTTAGTTTGCATGTGGACACTAGAGAGGCAAGGGGTAGGAATGAGGTGGTGTTCTCTTCACTCTTGGCAAATGAAACGGCATTTGAAAACAAAAACTAGTTTTTGTCTTGTTGTCAGTATCAGAGACTAATTTCTTTGCCCGTGGTAGATCCCACAGCCTACCAGTATTTCTCTCAGAGTATAGTTCCCGAATTGAGCAAATAAAAATAATTCATTCAATAAAATATTTTAAGTTGACTTATGAGAATCATATCATGATGAGAAATAAAATGTCACCTTGACTTTATTTAAGATTAAGTTGTCCTGAACAAAAAAAAGGCTGTGTTATTGCCAAGGTAAGAATTTTGTGCCTTGATTTATTTGCAACCGGATTACACAGAAGCAGAATATGAGATGACAAACCCAGGCGTATGGAAAAGCTCAAGGACATACATTAAGACAAATGAGAAGTGAGATTCAGGGCACCTTCTTTCATGCTTAAAATAAATTTTTGATGAAATTATGGTGTGTAAGTACAAAAAAAAAAGTACCTGGAAGACACAGTCATTTGCAGTCACCTTATCCCTGACCCACTTAAAGCTCACGAGGCATTTACCTGTCAGCCTGAGATTTGTCTAGGTAGCCAGCTTCAGTGTCTGAGCACAAGCAAACACACGAAGTTGTAAGGCATTAGCTGTTGCATGCCTGACACACAAGAACAGCCATGTACAAAGTGAAGGCAGCTGGAGTCATTCCTGAAATGATGCTGCCACTTTCATTAAAGTAGTCAGGCACAGGACAGGACACAGAGCAACTCTGTTCCACTCCTGTCTTACCTTCAGGACATCTAAAATGCTATTCCACTACCAACTATTGCCTAGTCTTTTCACCTTGTGTGCTAAGCTCTGCAGGCAAGAAACAAAATGTCAATGCACAAGAAGAAGAAGAGGGAAAAGGAGGATGCCTCTCTCAAGCAATACTTCTGTGAGAAATTCAGTTCTCTGGCTATGTAATATAAAATTGCTCTTAAAAAAAAAAGAAAGTCTTAAGTGATATCTTTTGAACCTTTTCAGTGACAAGTACCTATTTTTCAGGAAAGCACCACCTGTGTCTGAGGTGACCCAGTATCTACTCCTTAATGTTTCTGTAGACCACCTGAAGTACCAAACTGGAGACAATACAGAAAGAAGCATATTCATTCCTCTGAACACTGCCTAGCCATCAGGTATGAAATGTCATCAGTTCAGAAGAGTTTTCCATTCAGACTTTGAGTACAATCAAAATCTAGATGGATACATATAGCCTATAAATCCATGACGTGTCAATCCTGATTATTCATGTTTCAACAATGAAGCAGGAGAAAGTACTGAGTAGTATTAGAGGGTGATAGACTATACATTTGAGTACATATTTACGTACCTACACTCAAACATTCCTGTTACTGTACATGAATATTTATAATTAAGTTATCTTTGAAATGATCTCTTGCCTGAAATTTTTTGCCACAGCTGTAATGGGGTATGAGCTTGCCTGCTTCAGATTCTTTCATATTTACTCTCAGTGATACTTTCTTAAATGCTATTGGTTTTCACATCGTACTCCACATGCATTTTACTGCATATGCAATTTACACTTTCCATATGCATATCTTTATGGAAGCAGATACGTGTAACTGAAAAGCCCCTGTTGTAAATTCAACACAAGAACTGTGACTACTTATTTTTAAATACACCTATGAATAGGCCTATGAATAGGCCTATCAATTGTTTTTTAAATTCTCAACTGATTTACTTAGTCACCAAATAAAAGTTAATTATATGTTGCAGTCTAGATATTTGGAAATCATGATGTCAGGACAGTTTATTTTTACATGCCTCATGGTCCTTTGGAGAAAAAAAAAAGCTTATAGATTGTATTATGCAATTTTCAATAACCTTTAAAAACCATGAAGGTAATTGAAAATCAAGTAAAAGAAAGTTCCTTGCTCTGTAGAAAACTGTCAACTAAAGTGGTAAAAAAAAATCATAAAATCATAGAATCATAGAATTGATTGGGTTGGAAAAGACCTCAAAGATCATCAAGTCCAACCCTTGGTCCAACTCCAGTCCATTTACTAGATCATGGCACTAAGTGCCATGTCCAATCTCAGTTTAAAAACCTCCAGGGACGGTGAATCCACCACCTCCCTGGGCAGGCCATTCCAATACCTGACTGCTCTCTCTGTAAAGAATTTCTTTCTAATATCCAGCCTAAATTTCCCCTGGCAGAGCTTAAGCCCGTGCCCCCTTCTCCTATTGCTAACTGCCCTGTGTTGAAATATAAAATGGGACACACACCTAGACTGGATTTCACTAGGTCAGGAACTATCTATCTTCTAGAACGTGTATCAAATTTCTGCTTTAATTGAAGTCACACAAAGTAGGTATTGTCTCACTTATGAGTAACTAGGGAATATTATTTAAATTATGTAGCTCATAAACTTAGTAAGATTGAAATGTTTAATAAAAATAACACTTGTAGCTCTTTTTATGATTCCTTGAATTTCTCTGTGTATTTTATCTTTTTATAAAACAAAGATTGTTTCACATTCATCAAAATCCTCTAACTGATGAAAACTTGCCTCTCTTTCCTTTTATAATGAAAGCCCATGTTTTATTTATAGGATGAGTAAGAAGGCACAAAAACCATGACTAAATTTTTGTCTTTGGGAAAATATACAGAACTCTAAGTGTTGTTTCTGCATAGTGTTAAACAAATTGGTGGTGAATAAGTTAATTGTTTAAAAAGTTATGAGTTTCAGTTTATTAAAACAATAATAAATGTACATTTTAAACTATAAGAATCTGTAATACAGAGTTTGCATTCGATATGAAAACTCTCTTTTCTGTGTCGCAAGTCAGCAATTAAGGTTTCAAAGGAACTCCTCTAAGTAAGCCAGATCAGTGACTCAAGATCTTTTTTGGCAGATGTTCATATGTTAAAATAAGGGATACTGTGAATGCAAAAGAGAACTATATATTGGACTGAGAAGTGTTCAAAACAAAACCCCTCCAATCAAGAATGAAAAGCAGAGAGGCATCTCTCAGCTACCTCAGAACAGTTTGAACAAAAAATTCTTACCTGTAAAAAAAGAAAAATAAAAGGATTATGTTGTCCTTGTACTTGCTAATAACTCTATGGCCTAGACAATATTCCCAGGTGTTTGAACATCTCATTTACACTACATTTTTCACAAGGGACAAGTTTACATCTTTTGCTGCTAAGAGAAACATGTTCTCCCGTTGCTTACTTTGTTTTAAAACTCATGTATCTTCTTCAATGATGATTTGCATCAATAGTGAAAGGACTCTGGAGCCATTAGTCTTACCAGTGTATCACAAACACTTAAGTCCTTCAAATTTTTCATTCTGAAAGTGACAGTGTATGAAGCAGACTCAGAAAAGGATAATTCTTGCTTTTGAATTTCCAGAAGGCCTTAAGAGAAGTCAAACTTTGTTCCATTTCTGTGTTGGAATAATGAAACAGAAAGAAAATATTTTGGGGATCATCTGATGCTGATTTTGGATTTTCATGAGATATTTTTACAGTCATAAAATCTATAAGTATTAGAGTGACCTAATGTATAGTAGCAACACAAGTTGCTATTAATTTTGCAACAACAAAAATGGTTCTTGCCCAATACTGATAACAACCTTGTATCATGGGACAATTATTACCACAGGGTCTATTGAAATACGTTAAAAAAGAAAGTGTGAAGTCTTTAAGTATTTAATTTCTTTCCTCATTAGGGAAAGTTCTCACAAATGTCAAAGATGTTTCTGAGCAAGTATTTGAATTTAGTCTTTTCAACATGTAAAACCACACTCTTGCCATGTGATAAACTTTTAGTGGTGCTGGTAACTGTTGCATCGTACAAAGTAAGCCTAAAAAGTCTCATTTTGTGAAATGGCTAAAAAGACACTTCTCACGAAATATAGCCCAGGTCTCTCCTCAGGTCTCATCTGCCCAAAATGGTCTTGGCAAATATTTTCAGGAGCCTAAATCAGCCTTTTAGTCTGCTGTCTGCTCTGATTAGTAACTACAGGATCGTATGTTCATCCAGAAGAAAATTCAAAGGAGAAGTCTAACATAGAAGATCTCTAAGGTGACCCTCTAGAAGAGGTGAAATATTTTCCATTGATTTTGAAGGGAGCTGGGGAAAACTTACCAGCTAACCTACATGGCTCAATTCAATTTCATCGGTGGCATGAATATCTTCAAAATTTTATTCATTCATTCTTACAGATACAAGAGTTCTGTAAATGGGGATATGTTGTGGATGACTTGCTATCACTCACCTGCAGTCTGATGCACACTTCTATTAATCTCCTTGGTGCCGAAGGGATGAGAGTACTTCCTAGAGTCTTGGCCATATAAGCACCCTTGTTGTTTGCAGGGGTATCATGAAATTGGTGGTAGCAGTGGCAGAAGATTTTAGCAAAAGAAAATAACCTTTTTATGTCTGTTTCTTGAAATAGTTGGCAGTCTTCACAGCTGTTCATACATACTACAGTTATATATGGCTTATTAACTCATCTAATATAATTAATGCAATGCTTCAATTTCAAATTATTTTATTAAAAATATAAGGGCTATTCTAGTCTCCTCAGTAAAGCAGACAAACTGGCTAGTGTAGCTAGCTTCAGAGATCTGCCAGAAGAGAGGTGATCATATTTTACAGTGCCAAGCTGGATTCAGCTGTGGTCAGTGATATCACATTTTTCCTGTTCATTGCATACTCTTTTAATAGGGTATACTCTTTTTATAAGACTACCAAGATCTAATGTTTAAGTATTTCATGATTGGACTGTATAGTTCTAGGTCACCAGCAGCTTATTATGCTGTGGTGGGTGAGTAAAGAGAGTCTTTGGCACACTCTGTGCCTCTCATTACCATTTCTAACTGCTCAACATAGCCTGGAACTGCTGAGCAGTATGATACTGAGCCATGCTGCCTTTTGATCACTGTTTGGACTCTCACTGTGTTCGTTGTCTGAGTGTGACTCTCTCTGCAAGGAGTGATTTATCATTGCTGCCCTCTCACACAGAAAGATATGCAGCAGTCACTGTAGTCAGGCTTAAGCTGTTCAGAGAGATGCTTTGAATCTGAAGAGATTTACAAAATGGATGTAAAATCTCTGATGTAGTATATGTGCAGGTTTTGTTCTTTTTTTAATTACATAGATTTGGAAAAGAGTTGGAAAAAGAAAATATCTATTCTAGTTGTGTCCCATTCCCATGCAAATTTTCAGTGTTCCATAATATACACTGACTGGTATTTTCAAGATTTGCTTATGCGTTGATTTTATGTATGAAAAATTTAAGTTGGCATAAAACTGGGTAGGTCAAAAAGCAAACCAAAACAAAACAAAACCCAAACTAATCTCTCATTTTATTTGTGAGTAAAGTGGCTTTTTAAAAAAATGTTTTCCTAAGAAATGTATCTAATAAGGAATTAAATTCTGCAAAGTTCCTGCTTGGAACAGTAGGATATTGAGGTGAGTGGGCATGTTAATTTACAGACTTTTATTGTAAAGTTGTATTGTTTTCATGCATGCTGAAACTATAGTGTATTTGCAATGAACCATGAGATAACAAGTCTATGCAGCAGTTAAAATATCCTCACTATAAATTATATAATTGGAAACCCCAGTACTGACACTAAAACCACAGTCATTTAATATCAGATTGAAAGGAAATGGAACCTACTTAGTATCAATTCTGAAAAATTCTCAAACTTGAATCTCTTTTACACAATAGCTCACATTAATACCTCTAGGTACAATGATTATACCAATATATAGAAAATTTACCCAAGCTAATAGGGTTTGCATATACAAATCCAGAAGCAGAAGCACATGTTAAATGTGCTTAAAAATCTTGAGTTATAACATACACACATTCTTGGAAAATTCTGACCTAAAGATTTTTCCAGTTTGACAGTTGCAAAGTATTGTTATAGAGAGATTTTTCATTTGTATTTAGAAGTGTCCTTTTGCTTGAGGTGGTAAAGAGAAGGCTGATTTCCTGTGAGTAATACTCTCATACCACTGATGACACCAGTTTGGACATTTCACAAATAAGTTACCAGTGTGGTCTCCCTGCGCAGCAGGCTCTTTATATTCCTGGCACCAGGGCACTGAAAAAGTGTCACTAAAGAAGCTACCAGAGATGTTTCAGGGGCATGGCTTTTGAAGTTTACGATTGTTATGAATATGGAAATACATTGTGCATGCATTGAGGGGAGAGGGAAGCAGCATTTTGAAACATATTGTGCATTAAGGGCTAGACAACAACTAGTGTGGAAGAATGGTTGGATATATCAACAATGATAATATAGTCATTAATGCTATTATTAATGATAACTATTCCCTTTCTATACAGTATAAATAATGCTAAACCTTTTAGAGGTTTTTACTGAGTAAATTGATAACACAGTGGTTGTCCCTCACAAATTATCTTAATTACAATATCACTATAAGTTGCATGTTTTAGATTATATTTTGTTAAGTACTTGTTTATCTCCTTCAGAAACAGTTATGAGCATATGTATAGCGAACTGAATTAACTGAAATCTTGTATCTTCTTAACAGAAATCACATTGAGAGTTGCAATATGACTTCAGAGTGCTTTGATATGCAAGGATGTAATTAAAGCCATTCACTTATATATGTAAATATATACACACATGCACATACATGTACAGATATACATATACGTGTTTGTATAAACTTATATATATATCCATGACATTATATTAGAACAAGGCATAATATGTATTTGTAATGCCCATTAGTTTACAAGTGAACATGTTATCTCAATGTAGAATTAAAAGAAAGTTACCCTAGTTTAGGGAACCGCGCTTTGACTGGCATATGAACTTTTCTGTGTCCTTTGTGGGACTTCATTAGAAAATGTTTTATTATTTCACATTGCAAAAGAAAAAAAAAGAAACTAACCAGGTTTACTTTTTTTAGCCTAAGAGATAATTTGAAATCTAATGTTATTAGTGTTCCAAGTTCCTAAATATATGCATTTTCTTGTCTTGTGAAATTAGTAATGTGATTTAGTAATAGGGTAAATTTGTATAGATATATAAACTGAGAGTTACATGAGAGGACTGCATTAAGTTGATTTTATTTTAAAATTGTTTGTGTTCTACTAAGGAGACATTAATTTGAAAAATGCGGTCAGTTCTGTAGATGAAAGCATTCAGACTTGGCACTTGATTTCTGCTATGAAATATTTACACTCAATTGCTATCTAAATATGGTTGATGTTGCTCCTTATACACATTTCCAATAAACTGTCTGTTCGATTGCGTAGGCTACACCCAACCTCATGGGATGTGAATGCTTAATGAGTTTCTAATCTCCACAAATCAACTGCTCAAAGGAAAGAGCTAGAGAAGATAGTATTTTAGCTCAAAATATAATGATTATATTAGACAAAATACAAAGAGATAAAATAAGGAGCAGTATAGTCAGTGCCTCAGTACAGCAATATATAAAGGGACATAGAAAAATGACAACTCAAGTACAAATTAATATTTCATGTGTTACCTGGAAGTCCTTTCTTGACACCTAATGCTCCAGAGGGGTAAATGTCCTTTAGTACAACCATATTGCCTCCGTCTGTATACATCCGTAGCTTGTTGTTGCTGGTTGATGTCTAGTTTTGCACATAACTTCTGGTACTAGGAACAGAAAATTTTAACAATGGGCATCAGGGATTGATACCTCATCATGAGCTAGCTAGCTTCTTTATCAGCACTATGGAAAGAATATTTTTACAGCATGAGTCTCTGCGGTCCAGAGCCCAAATCTGCAGTAAGGCCATTACAGAAAAAATTTTCACATGCAATGTAAGATATAACTTAATGACTGGGTTGGTCAAGATTTGTATATCAAATCATATACAAACTAGCTCATCAATGTGTCTTTTCAAAAAGTAATTTTTTTTAATTCTCTGAAACACAGACCTTTAGAATCTGACAGACATTATTAACTCTTCAAAATCAGTTGGGTAAGGTGGTCAGATGGGTAAGCAACAAAGGCTGTTTGAAGAACTGATAAATGCCAGAAGCTAGGTACCAGCAGACAGCTAAAAGAGGGCTGCAAGGCGTTGATTAGAAATTCTCTTTGCTCTTTTGATCAGTGACAAAGTTAACAATGCCATCTGACTACAGTGTGTACACTCAGTAGAAGTAATTTCTCCATAAACTCAGCTTAAAGAAATACCATCAGTAAGAGCACTAATCTGTAGTGAGTTTGTCTTTATGAGGTCATAAATACAGATCATAATGTTTTTGAATAACAAAACTGATTCTTTTACAGCAAAGTAAGTAAACAGCTTATTAGATGTAGGATATAAAAACAAAGCTGAGAAGAAAGATTCAGTTTAAGAAATAGCTTGTAGTTAATTTATGGGGTTTTTATTTCCATTTGTTTCCTTCTCTTAAATCACAGGATTTGAACTAATGCAATGTATGTTGATGCTTGCCTTTGACTTGCAGAAGTCATTCTCCTTCCTCTCTTTCAATTAGGAAGCAAATAATCCATGTGAACAACTGCAGTTTTGACTTCACCACAATGAAACCCTTTTTTTAATCTACGACCCCCCCAAATGTCCCTGGACTGTAAAATTATTTGAGAACTGAAAGTAAGAATATATTTCAACCCACTATATATTTTTTACTAAATTCCTGAATCTGAGTAACCTTCTAAAAGTTGTGGGTTACTTGAAATAAAACTGTGAATTCAGATGTAATTTTTACAAAGTGACTTTTTTGTTAAACCAGGCAAAATCAAAACTCCACATAGGACTGCCAAGCTCCAGTCTTGGAGTTTCTGAAGCGTCTATCTAAATGTCATGGTTTGAGGCCATGTCCTGTTTTCCTTTCATGATATAAGACGGAATTAATATGATAACTCTTAATCATAACCCTTAGAGCCCACCTTCAGACTGGGCAATGCGTGTTTAAAGCTCACTAAATTCAAACTGCCATAGTGATACTAAACGGTACCATAAATAGGTCCAGTAGGTCATAAACATAAATTTGAAAGAAAAAACTCACATTGATAAAAATGAAAGACAAAAGCCAAAGATAGGTGTGTCCTCGATTATGCACATTATGCAAAGTTATTTCAGAAAGCATTAATCACATCCACATCTGATGCTCGAACAGTTTAGCAGTGCCCTTGAAAAGTTTTATTGCTCTTTGTGGTGTTTATTTAAATAAAATATTTTTAGTGTCACTCAGACATTGTTTTCCAAGCTCTAAGTTGATTTCTCCAATATTTAGGTTACCAGGACATGGGTATGAGAAAAATCAGCATATTTTCTGTTAGAAGATTGTCCTTCTTTCAATAGGCCAAATTTTATGCAGAATTTAATAATATAATACCAAAAGCATTTTAAGACTTTCAATGGATTCAAATCAAAACTATATTAATCTTTGGAGGCAGAGGTCCAGACTCCTATTATGCGGAGCACGCAGCTGCAGTTTAACAAACACATAATAAGTATTTTTCCCCCACACAGCATAAACAAGGTCACTTCAAAATGAAATGACTGAGGTAGATTTAACCCCTCCATAAAGTAATTCTGAAAAATATTTGCCTTTCTATGACAGAAGGATAGTACTGCATTAAAGAAATTAAACCACAAACCATATACTCAGTAGAATTAAGAGTGCAAAGCATTTCAGGCTGCCCTTGAAGAGTATACACTAAATACAACTGAATGCCTCATACTAAATGGGGCTGCAGTCAATCATTGTGAAGCTCAGAAATGGATAGTGTGTCTCATCTTAGTCTCTTAGGGATAAATTTATATCTGTCAATGGCATGCAATCAGGGGTACTAATCAGGGTAGTAAATCCTTGTTCTGACAAAAACTACTTCTGGAAAATCCTGTCCTTCACCATTGGAAATGAATGTGAAATTGCCATTATGAGCAATCTGACAATAACACTGGATTAAGGAAGGTAAACACAGGTGGGTCAAATGCAGTGGATAAAGATGTACGCAGAACAGTGGATTTCAGGCTGCTAGTTACAACTGGGCATTACAACTCCCATGCCCTTACTATGCTCCTGAGGACTGTCTCAGTGAAATCATCCCAATCTAATAAGTTCATGCACACAGCACAGGCCACTCAGATACCCTGTATACGTGCCCTTTTTATTAACAGTCTTCAGCCTCAGCACAGATGTCATTGCACCAGCACATAAAGTCAAGCTAATTAATTAATTCTCAAGTATGAGTAGGAGCATGATCTTCTATGGAGGCCTCAGGGAATCTCCAGCAAAAGCTCCACTGCTGATGACAGGACCATGATGATATCATCACAGGAAAGGAATGGGTTTGCTTTCTCAAACCCATTCTTGCACATACATCATCAGCACCAGAAACTGCACTGCTGCCCAGAGATTCAGCAACAGGCCATGACTTCAGGTGTGAATAATGTTGGCTTTTACAGGTTAGAACTAATAAAAATAAACAAGTAGAACTAACAAACATAACCATGAATAATTGTCCAGTGGGTGTTTTCATCCAAAAACTATTGTGGTTTTTGGCAAACAATAAAATCTTTTTCATAATACAGTAATGCTTTCAAAATACAATACTTTTCATTTGAACAGTAAGCAGTATATTACTGAAGAGAAACGCCTAAAGTTCATCAGTGGATCTATATTGTTTAGTTCACAGAATTTTAAAATATATGTGAGACTCTTTTATGTCGAACTTCCATAAGTATTAGGACAATGTGGTAAATTCTGAGACCTATTATTTGGCTATTGTTTGATAGGAGTTCAGACAAGCAAATGGCATGAGCTAAGTATTCAAAGGACTATCAGTTGCTAGTACAGAGTGGTGTTAATAGAACCACCAGTGTTCATCATTCTTCTCTAGAAAACAGACCCTGGCAAAGCATTTTGGTTTCTTTTTTTTTTTAAATGAATATACTGGTTTAATAACAGTTTCCAGCAACTGTTGTTATTTTTTAAGATATCCCAAAATTTTATAGGAGGCTTCTGTGAACCTGAAAAATAGTATAAGAATGTAAGATTGATAGAACTGTTCATCGCTGAAGTAATTTCTGAGTTTTTCTGCAGATATCGGTTATTAAAAATGGGGCTCAGCCAACAGTAAGTGAGCATTGGAGACATTAACTAGATTAAACCTGGATTCACTGATAGGTTTTAAGATGCAGTTATAAATGGAAATCTTCTTAGAGAGTGAACATCCTACTGAGTCCCTCAAGGCTGAGTTCTTGGCTCTATTCTGTGCAACTTTTTTGTCAGTGCTTTGGGAGAAAGCAAAAAGTCATAATTACTGTTGCTTGTAGACACCACAAAGATTGTAAAAAATGGAAAAATCATGGAACGTATAGAGCAGCATAACGAACATTAACTCCTATTTCTGAAAAAGCAATGCATTCCTCTGCTGCATAAATATAATACAATCTTATATTGGATCAGAAAGTTCATATCCGCTTTGCTCTTGGTAACAATGTAGATGAATTGCCTAGTGATGCAATTTGTTTTGGTGTCTACAGTTCCAAAACAATGTTGATAAATTGAAGGATACAGAGAAGATGTATGGAATAACTTAAGTATTGTGAAATAAACCTAATAGTAATTCCCTCCATGAGCTCAAAGGTGTTTAGCTTGATAAAAGGAAGACCAATGGTTATATTAGTAGCTGAATGAAAACCAGGAAATTTATAAAAGAGGGCTATTTGGTCAGATTGACAAATGCCTAAAATTCAGGTACTAGCTGCAATGAAAAAAATAATCTAAACATATTATAACAAAGATTAGGATACATGCTTCTAACAGGGAGAGTAATTCATCACTCAATCAAAGACTTCTGAAATTCCCTTAAACTAGATGATTTTCAGTCCAAACTGGACATTTAAATAAAAAAAATCTGTGTTTGTCCTCAAACAAATTAATTCAGGGAAAGCCTATAGCATGTTAAAGCCTATAGCTCTTTAACATGAGTTAAAGGACACTGATTTATCCCAGGGTTTCTTTGGTAAATTAATAGAAATGTGCAATGAAATGTACAAGAAATACACAGGATAACTTACTGTGCCCTCAGCAATTATGGACCACTTTTATATACTGATGCAAATAGATGCCAAATAAGGAACTTCAGCAGTTATTTTCCAGGAAAGAAAACTGGGTCTGAATTAGATGAGTAGCATCTCTAGGCAGTTCACTTTTGAAGATTTGTTCTCTGTGGATTAGGGTGAAGAGAATATGTGGCACTACTTCTTCTACCATTCAGACAAGCCAAGTGCTTTTTAGCTGTTTTAGTGCACAAAGCCGTATTTTCTAATACTTGGTGAAGAAAATTCCCTGGACCTAGAACAGAACAAAGTCACTAGATGTTTTCTGCAAATGGTTTTGACATCTTTTCACTGCCTATTTAAGCAGCCAAATTATTTTTAACCTCAGTGGAATCAAATGTAGAATGTGAGGGCAAAGCCTATGCTGAAAATGGATCTCTGCAGCAGTTTCATTTTCCTGTTTGTAGGGCTCACTGGCTCACTGTTTGGGCTCATGTCCTGTATTAACTGCAACAGCATTCCTAGACCCCAGGAACTCATAATTCATGAAGATCACTGGATATATTAAAAATTTGTGACTGAATTTCTGTACTATTCTCCAACATGTCAAAACAAAAGGAAGTTTTAGATTACTTTATTCATCAGATAGTAATATTCTTTCAATCAGCTTGAAAACATTCACTGTCTACAAAGAAATGAATGTTGGGACTCACCTTATGGTTCAGTTAACAGAATGACTTTTGTGCAAAGAAATGCCATCTCTTCTGGAAATAGATTTGCCCCTTGCTCTGAAGAGACAATTTGTTGTTTTCTTTCTTACAAGTATTACAGATAAAGTTGCCAAAAATATTACTGAATAATTGAAGATGGTCAAAATCATGCCTTTCCTTAAACAAACTCCAGTTACATGAAAAGGGTGTGCACGTAGAAATCACTGCACACCAATTCTTTTGTAAATATAGAAGTAGCTAATTGCTGATCTGAAGTAGACCCATCTTAAAATCTAATCTCTTTCCTCATGCTTCCTCTTCATAAGGCAATATTTTTTTACCAACCTCAGAATCCTTTTACAAAAGTTGTCCTAAACATACTTATAAAACATCAAAATTCTGAGCAGGAAAAAATATTAAAAGTAGAGGACTATTAAATTTAGTTCCAAAGAAAGGCTTACATTTTTGCTAGAAATCCAAAGTCTGGAACATTATTCTAGGATCAATGGCGATCAAAATTTACAGTCACAACATTTTGTGTTAATCTAAAAAATCTTGTCACTTTTTTAAAGTTTATGCTGAGGGAAAAAAAAAAAGAGTGGATATGGAATCCATTCATTGCAACACTATAAATATCTAATATCCCAGTAATTCAACTTTCTGTTCAGTCCCAAAACACTGTCTAATCCTTGAGTTGATAATAAAGGTGTATGTATAACTGAATGCTGGTCATATTTGCACAGCTGAAAATATGACTTTTTCTTTTTTAATATATTTTCTTTGATCTATGAGACCTAAGAGATAACTTGAGATTCAAGACACCTTTAGAAAGTGACATAACACCTATTAAAAATTTACTGTCCAGACAAAATAACTTTTTTGAAGTTTCTAATGAAAAAGGTCAAGCACAAGCATACCTTTATTTGGAAAAAAGTTTTGATCGTGCCCTGTGGGACCGTTCTATTCCTCCAAAACCTTGTGTTTAATATCATTATGGGGCCAAAATAGCAAAATGGAAGATTTCCCAAGTACGCCTTCACAGAAAATATATTATTGTTGATATTCAATAATAGCAAATTAGAGAGATTTTTGTTATGGGAATTTTCAGTAGTACTATATGTTTTGTATAAATAAAACACATGGAGACTCAAATGTTTAAATACAAACAATAAATGTGTATGTCTGTGTGCAAGAGGTTTATAATAAAAACTCCAAAGGAACAGTTCAGCAAAATAATGATATGTTTAACTTCAGACAAAATTGAAGATAATGACTATCAGGATGCTTATTAATTTTTACAGTCTGTTATGAGTCAGGACTAAAGAGATTTTCAATCTTTCTTTTGACAATTTCCTTTCTGTCAAGTCATTTTAGGTAGTCTCATGCATGTTCCACCCAACAGAGTATATAGTGTTGGTTCTTTTTTAAACCAGGTTTCTGATTGTTTTACTAAAAAATTACAGTATCAGTTATAATTTAATTTTTTATGGAAGGTTAAATGTAGAGACATTTATCTTCATAAGTTGCTTCTGGTAAAACTATAGTGTAGAAACATTAGATTTAAAGTATCAAGGAAAGAAAAGTACTGATATGTCACAGGCTAGAACCTATATGAGCTTTGTGTCAGCTCAGTGCTTCAGATCAGTTCTACTATAGTGGCACCATCCCTCTTTTGAATCTAGGGTGAAGGCATGGTGGCTAAATCAAAGTAATTACAGAACAGTGCTGAATTAAGTGAAAAACAGATGAAAACATTGTAATTAACTAGGTTTTTCATTGGCAATTTGCTGGTTGGAAATCAGGTAAATTAAGGGCCTAATACAGTCACTCCAAGCAGCACTTGGAGAAATCAGACAAATCCTCTGCCATAATAACAGTGTCTTTATAAGATTGATAATTATAATTTTTAGTTAATTTAAAAGAAAAATCAGAATTTTTTATTTAAAACAAAACTAGGTATTGCAAGTAAGAGTTTTCCTGCTCACGAATGGCCTCAACAGATGAGTAGGTAGAGCATCATTTGAAATAACCAAATTAAATTCTAGTTGGGCTTTGGCTCTTCTAATTTTCTCCCTGTATAAACTCATGGCATTTTTCAAGGGTCATAAACTCCTCTTTTTCCCTGAGTTCCAGCCAAACCTCCTAGACGGCCTCCTCTTCACTATAATCTATTACCAGCAGACATCTGGCAAGTTGAAGTGTTCCATGAGGACAAAAGCTAGCAATTTAGAGATTTCTCCTAGCTGTTATAGAATATTTCATCTGCCTCTTCATCCTGGTTGAGTGGTCTGTAAGAGACACTCATCTTCCTTGTTGGCCTTCCCCTTGGTTATTAGCCATAAACACTAAAACCTACCATCATTAACCTCTAGAGAGTTGAAACACTCCCCAACACACAGGATTACTCCACCACCCCTCCTTCATTGCATATCCCTGTTTAAGAATCTACACTCATCCAATTCAGCACTCCATGTGTGCAAATGATCCCACCATATTTCCATGATGGCAACATTCTCCCACTGCACAGTGGCTTCTAGTTCCTCCCGTTTGTTGCTCCTGCTGTGTGCATTGGTGTAAATACACTTCAGTTGGGCTGCTAATCTGGCCACTTTTTTGGGAGGAGAAGCCCTAATTCCTGCATGTCTGTACCCAAGTGCTTCTGTGGTTTCTAACAGGTTTTTAACAAGTTCTGCCCTCTTGGATCTTTATCCCTTTTCTGAGACAGCAGACTGAAGGACCTTGGTTACAAAGTCCCTAAAATATAGTCCTGCTGCCCCCAGGCTTATCTCTAGTGAGCCTGATTTTATCCCTTTCCCCCTCCAGTTGAGTTTAGAGCTCTTTCAATGAATCCTTCTGACTCCTGTGCAGAGATCCTTTTCCGCTTTTGAAGCAGGTGTACTCCGTCTGTCAGCAGTAAGCTTGGTGTTGTGTAGAGTAATACGTGATCAAACCCCCCAGAATTCTGCTGGTGACACCAGGCTTGTAGCCAGGTTATCAATCTGCTGGACATTACTGTTTCTTCTCTCATCATTTCCTGCAGCTGAAAGCATAGAGGAGAGAAATATTCATGCTCCTGATCCCTTAACCAGTTGTCCCAAGGCCTCGAAATTTCTCTCGAGAATGCCCTCAGATTTCTTGTTTGCAACTTCATCATTGCCTCTCTGAAAAAACAAAAATGGATGGTAAACTGAGGGCCCCAGAGAGGCAGCGGGCTTCCTGAAGAAGTGGGTCCATCTGCATATTGAGCCCTCTGTTCCCTTCAGAAGGGTGTCCTGTGATAATGACACACCTTTTTCTTTATGGAGCAGTTTTGATCCAGGGAATCGGCCAACTTAACCTTGGTGACACCACCAAGTTAGGTGAACCATCACCCACATTACTGTTTGGTTACACTCACAAAGCCTCAGACCTGTTTTGTCAGGCCACCTGAGAAAGTGGGCCACTCACAAAGGAGATGCACCTCTCACCATATCTCACCTGTATCTCTTAGGTCACTGTGTTCAGTCAGGTGGAGAAAATGGAATCCTCCATATCATGCATCCTGCCTGCCTGTCGGGCCTATCCCAGAGAAAGTAATGTGTGATTCCAGTAGATTCTCTCTGTTGCACTTCCCTGATACTCCACAAGGTACTCATCCTCCCTCAGACCCCTATCGTTGAGCAGAGGGTTTTTTTCTTTATATCAAGTAAAAATTTCCCATATGTGTGTTTGTGTTCATTGCTTCTTGCTCTTCCATTGTGGACTTCTGAATCTATCTGCCTAATGTGTATCTCTTTGATCAGGTGGTTATAGACTACTATAAGATACCTTTTTTTTTTTTTTTTTTAATGCAAGAGTGCACAGCTAATTATATGTAATTTTTGTCAATCAGAAGGGCCTGATCCTTTGCTAAAAAGTTACTTTCCAGCCAGACCGCTTCGCTGCATGGGATCCCAGGTACAGAACTCTTCTGTGCTAAATTTCCTGAGGTTCAAGTCAGTCTATTTTTTACTGCTTGACCAGCTCCTTCTGAATATGAGCCCTGTCCTGCAATCTGGTACCATCCTCAAATGTGCTGGCCCTCCATCCCATCACCGACGCCATTAATATAGACACAAAGAAGGAATGGTTCCCCTATTGACCCATGAGGAGCACTGCTAGTCACTGGCCACCAGCTGGACTTTGATATTTCACTTTTTAAATATAAATGAGTATAATATCCAACAATGCACCAGTAAGGTAGACTAAAATGTGGAACAGAATTTGTCTTAAAGAGTGAAACTTCTGAAATTCCAGGTTTCCCATCTTTCTTTAATATTTACATTGCTGTCAAATCATTCTTTTATGTAAGAACTATCCCATCCCTTCCTGCACTCTCACCTTTCTTTGGCTGTGCAGCAGTGTGACTATTGGAGAAACACGAAAGCACTGGAGAATGATTTGCAGAACTCTAAATTAGTGTGTAAAACCTTTAGGAATTTGCTAAGAAAATGAATTGTTTTCATTGGTGTTGCTGTGTGTTCTTTTTTATTGTCTATCTACATGAATGCTTTTCTGAAAGACAGGATTAATCTGTATTTGTTATTTTGTCCCATCACAATTAGCAGTACTCTGGGGTGCTTTGCTTACATCACTCCCTATTGCAGTGCAAGTTCACCGTGTCTGATACTCATACAATTTGAAGTGTTACTTTTTTTGTACTTTAGAATAAAGAGGATATTAGTTTAATGGCAGCTTTTCCTCCAAGTGACAAAAAATTAATCAAATGTACATTAGAACTTTTAACTCTGAATCATGTGGTATCCTGTAGGGAATGCAGCTGGAATAAGTTATGGTGTATGAAAAACACTGCACTCATAAACAGATCATTCACACTAAGCTTCCTGTTATCTCCTTTTATCTGCTTGGCTGGCTTCCCTGAGTTTAGAAGAGGTGTCCAGGACAACTACAATAATTTCAGATCAAAATCCGTTAAGTTCTTTGTCACAGTCCTATTGCGTAGTCAAAATCCAGGTACTATGGATCAGGTATTCAGCTAGTAAGTACTAAGTCAGTACTACTACAGTCCTAAATTTCTTGTATACAATGAGGTTTTTAAAGACAAAAATGATATGATGTCAAAACAAAACAAAACAAAAACCCAATAAAACCAAAATCATCAGCATGGGATTTATTGTTTTTTTGGGTTTTTTTAATAAAATTGAACATTATACTATATTATTGATGACACTGAAAAGTGGAAAAATTATTTTCTCTCTAAAATTATAATAACTGATTGGTCCTTTGCTTAGGCTGATATCGACCCTGAGTCATCAAAAAAACACATCAAATCATGTTCAGCTTTGTAAAACGGGCATGAAAATATATTTAGTTAATCACTTTTCTGATGGTCATTGCAAATGCAAATATAGCAAATGCTGGCAGGCACCTTAAGCATGGAGCAGTTGCTAACCATTGGGAAGCATTAACAGCCACATATAAACTCTTTCCTGGTGGTCTATCCAGTGAAATTATAAGATGTAGTATACATATTCACTCGAGAATCGTACTTGTGTTCAACAAATAGCCTTGTTCTAGAAATCCACAGAGATTTCTTTGACTAAAACATAAAATGTCCTTTGAAACCTATGAAGTCTCATATGTCAAAAGTTTGATGCATTATGAATACTATCAGATTATTTCTTTATTTCTTGTCACTGGACTAGAAACCTTCCTGATTTTTGGAGACTTCATATTTTTTTCACGTAAGGAACTAAGATGTTTTATATCAACAAGCTGTGAATAAATAAACTAAGTTTATTTCTGGACAAATCAGGGTTCTGTTCTGCAAAGGTTCTCTAATACAGAATATGGCACTTCCACCTACAGTTCTGACAGATACACTTTACTGATATTTAAATGAATTATTATTTTTCTTTCACTGTAGTATTTGATAGTTATAGCCTCATAAAGTGCTTGATTTGAGGCAGCTTTGAAGATGACACTGTATCAGCTGTCATGGTTCTCCAGAGGAAAGTATTGTTTTCCTGTTACTTCACTTCTTTTTTTCTGTTCTCTCTGAAATGGTAGTACTGGGGGAATATCATATTAAGATAATTTTTCTGCCTAATTCACTATGTGCTTCAACAAACTTTCCTGCAAATGCAAAACCCATGTGATTTATAGATGCTGTGCAAATGTTCCAGTCTGCAAGTACAGGGAGCTTGCCTTCCTCTGTATCCAGGTGTTGAGAATATGCCACTTGATCACATAAAAGAGATCAAGAAAAGTCAGAGTAATTAATCAAAACCCAAAAGATAGGTGTGCATGCTAATGTTTCAAAGAATCAGGAACAGGATGGATTGTTGTTCTTAACTTCAAAATAAGACCACAAATTTAGAACTGAAAGAATAATAATAATTAAAAAAAAGGTAATTCAAACTTATTTTGTGTTTTCTTTTAATGCCCATGTTTGTGCTGATAATTGCTTCTCCCGATTCTATTACTCATTTACATACTATCTTGTTACCATGGGCTGAGAAAGCTGCAGTTTTAAAGGAGGTGCCACAATGAAATGAAGATTTAATCTAATTCTTAAGAACGTGTTTCCTTCTTGTTTAAAAAAAAAAAATAAGAAGAAGGAAATAAAGAGGGACAGGACTTATAACTCAAACATGTTAACAAACTGGATCCAGAATGGAATATTAGATCTCCATGATAATTAGATTACTGTGTATCTAAGCTGATTTTCTATAGAGGATTTTCAATTTTGTTCAGAAAGAATGTAAATTCAAAAGTACTTAAGTAAAAGGAACAATTAATGAGGAAATTTCTGCAACATAAACTACTGAATGACTTTGAGACTGTACGGAACATTATGAACTGGGACACAGGGGAAAGGAGGAACCAGAAAGAAAGAAAAAATATCTAGGTCAGCGGGAATAAATTATTTAAGCAACTTATTACGCTGCCCTCTCACTTTACCCCCACCTTACTGTGGTCCTAGTGCTCAGCTGTAGAATGCTATAGGCATAGGTGAGTTTAGGGAGTTGTTTTTTATTTTCTGTATTTAGAGTATCAGCACCATTTGCATCAGGAGAGAATGATTTTTGCTTTCTGCAAGTAATACTGATACAAGTCCTGGCAGGTGTGTTGGGTGCAGTTCAGTTTCAGTACCCACTGTTCTTCAGTAGTTCTGGATCATCAATCTCAGACTACATAAAATTGTCGAGGAGTTGATTTGAAAAGATCTCTTCAGATCATCAAGCTTAGCCTTTGCACACAAAGTAGGACTGTTGCAAAGAACTAGGTCAGGTCACTCCTGGTTTTGTCTAGCTGCAAATCAAAAACTTCCAAAGATGGTAGATCCCTGCTCAACTCATTTCACTGCTGCACTTAAGTTCCTGGTGGAAGAATTATTACTAATGCCAAAACAGAATCCCAATCAAAAGAACATTCTGTACTTCATTTTCTTACCAAAAAATCACACTCAAAGAAGTACAGAGAAAATAAGTCATGAGACAAGGTAAAATGACAGGAGAGGTGAGGAAAAAACCAAACAAATAAGCAAATCAAAAACCTACGTAATATAAAAAAGAAGGCATAAATTAGAAGAACAAAGGTCAGAAAAACAAGTGGAAAGAAAAAAATTAGAATATGTATTAAACATTCAAACCAAAAAGGAACAGAAGTATAAAAACCAAAATGACACACACCATGGATCCAGTTTATTAATAGCATAACTATATAGTCTGGGGTTTTACCCTAAAGATGAAATTTTCCCATAGAAAGTGAAAACACATAAGAATAAAATAAAAATATTAGACATCTGATCCAGTAAGTATAAAAACATGTAAGTATGAAATTATTTTCAAGAAGAAAAAGATTTCTTTAGTTTCTGTAATCCACAAGTGGTGGGACAAAAAAATTCAGTAGAAGATCGCTAGATTTGCAGTTGCATGGACATGTGATTTTAGGTGGCTTACAAAATTTTCTGAACCTAATTTTTCAACAGTAGAATACTAAAATCTAGTCACCCTTCATGATTTTTTTACAAATACAGACGAAAGGATCTCCATGGATAGATGCTATATATTATTTGTAGGCAGACAAACCATGAGAAATTTGAAATGGGAACCAGAGAAAGGGAAAAAGGAGATAGGAGGAGAAAAAAAGAGAGGGAAAATTTTCTTACAGTGGAAATGAAAATCAGAGCAGATTGATTTGTGAGCCAAAACACTATAGCACAACATCAACACAGGCTCCCATGGTATTTACAGCAAAATGTCATGCAATCCATGTTATTTTTAAACCATAGTCCTCAGATCTTAAGAAGAAGTTTGTGCTTTGCAGTGAAGAATACAGTTATTGAAGGGCAGGGAGAGAAGACATCTGCAGTGACTGAAATGGAACACATAAGAAGCAAATACCCAGGTGAAATCCTGGTTACATTTAGAGCTACTAAAAGTCAAATCACTTGTTTAATGGATATTTTGTTTGTAGTCCTAGTGGATTATGCTACATTTTAAAGTGCTGCTTCAGTCTGGGATTGCTATTTAAGTGATTTGATTTAGGTACTCTGTCACTCCAAAGTAAGATGCGTGTAGCAGTTTCTGGAGGGATATGTGGAACAGAGAGCATCTGCTCCATTAGATTTACTTTGTCAAAGACCTTTCTGGTGAAAAAGGGGATAACAAGAAAAGGTGGGAAGCAACAAAGGTTACAGAGAAAGAAACTTGACTGAAAAACTATAATGGAGACAGTAATAAGAACCACACCTGGTCAGTCACACTAATTCATAAGAATATATGCAATGTGAGAATGTTGATTTCAGTAAAATTATCTGCTCAAGGAACTTGCCAAAATGAAATGGAAAGGAAAAGGGAAAGGCAATGAACAAAACATACTAAGACACACACTTGACAGAAAAACATAGTGGGAACAAGGAGAAGAAACAAACTTTTGTTGTCACACTAATTGATGGTCTATCAAGAAGTTGCAGACAAACCCATACCATGTAACAGATAAGGATACAAACCTGGAGGGTCCCAAATATACATAGGTGTGGAAAGTGGAACTACGTCAACTGATGAAGGAATATATAGGGGAATGGGGGGGTGGGTAGGAATTATGGGATAAGAGATAGAAAGGTTTGTGAAAAGGGCCAGTCACATGTAAAAAGGGTCCAGTCAATAGATTTGTCCGAGGGAGCCATGTGCCTAATCACTGCAGTCTGTGCTTCCTTGCCATTATATCCTTTCTTGACTATCTTTCTGTGTAAACTCCCCTGCTATTCTGCTTGCTACTAGAGGACTGGTATGACTGGATAGCAGGACAGCAACTAGAGTTAGAGCAGAGGTGTAAGTCCCCTTGGCCTGTGGTGTCAGCCACTGGAGTGAGCTGGGGCATGGGCAGCCAGCCATGTCCTCTGTGTGTGTGTGTCTCTGGAACACGTGCTCAGCTTTATTACTGGATGAATTTGCACAAAGGAAAGCAGCAGGTGCATCCATCACCATGGGATGGAGATGGTGGATCCTCAGATGTTGCAGGTTGGCCTCCAGCAGCTGGAGGCTGTAAGGCTCAGGTGCCATAGGATACAAAAACAACCTGAGGAAAAAACCTTTTGCAGACTTGTTATTTACTCAATCTACAGCCTTTGATTCTGCAGTCATGAGTGGGAGGGATGAGCAAACCATGACTGTTATTAAAAAATTGTGGTTGATGTGAGTATTTTACTTTTGTGGGTTTGCTTCTGTAATGATTGCTAATAACTTTTTATGTACTGCAGACACTGCATGTTATCATTCATGGCTCTGCTATATTTTATTATCTTTTGTATGACTAAAGAAAGGCAATTTTCAGCTACTTTCTGAAAATAAATAACTTTGAAACACTGAAAAGACTATACCCTTGTTTTGCTACTTGAAGAGTAATTAAATATTTTGTGAAGTGAGACTGATATGATTAAGGAGTTCTGCTGTCTGAGAGTAAAGGCAGGTGGAGCAGCAGAGAACTAGAGAGACTGTTCAAAAATTGTATATTTTTGTCTGAAAAAGGGGGCAGACTTCTCTACGCAGGAAAGGTTACCCAGCATAGAAACTTGAGGTAAAAACTCTAATGGAGTTTGCCAGATTCAAGGCCCAGACTCAAACTTCTAATCTTGCAAGCAGAAGAGAGGACAGAGAATTCTGTTGTCAACTTAATATGTAGGATAATCATCATATTTTTTTAGAAGATTGGTATATCGGTATATCCTTCTATGACAAAGTGACCTGCTTAGTAGATGAGGGAAACGCTGTGCATGTAGACCATCTAAACATAAGTAAAGCTTTGACATCATTTCCCACAGAATTCTCCTGGAGAAACTGGCTGCTCATGGCTTGGACAGGTGTACTCTTTGCTGCATGAAAAACTGGCTGGATGGCCAGGCTCAGAGTTGTGGTGAATAGAGTTACATCCAGATGGTGGCCAGTCACTGAGCAAGGGTTCAGTTTTGGGGCCAGTCCTGTTTAATGTCTTTGTCAATGATGTAGAAGAGGACACTGAGTGCATCCTCAGTCAGTTTGCAGATGACACCAAGTTGGATGGGAGTGTTGATCTACTCGTGGGATTTTGACAGACTGGAACAATGGGCTGAGGACACTTGAGGATGGGCATGAGGTTCAACAAATTGAAATGCCAGATCCTGCACTTGTGTCACAACTCCATACAGAGCTACAGGCCTGGGTTATGGTGGCTGGAAAGTGGCCCAATGGAAAAGGACCTGGGGGTGCTGCTTGACAGCTGGCAGGACATAAGCCAGCAGTGCGTCCAGGTGGACAAGAAGCCCAATGGCATCTTGGTCTGTAACAAGAATGGTGTGGCCAGCAGGACGAGGGAAGTGATTGTCCCTCTGTACTCAGCACTGGTGAGGTACCTCAAATCCTGTGTTCAATTTTGGGCCCCTTACTTCAAAAAGGACATTGAGGTGTCCAGAGAAGGGAAAAAAAAGCTGGTGAAGGGTCTAGAAAGTATGTCTTACAAGGAGTGGCAGAGGAAGGTGGGATTGTTCAGTCTGGAGAAATGGAGGCTCAAAGTGGGCTCTCCATAACTACCTGAAAGGAGGTTGTAGTGAGGTGGGGGTTGGTCTCACCTGCCATCTCTCAAGGGAAAGGACAATAGGAAATGTCGTTTAGTTGCACCAGGGTAGGTTCATATTAGATATTTTAAAAAAACATTTTTCACTGAAAGAGTGGTTAGGCATTGGCATAAGTTGCCCAGGGAGGTGGTGGAGTGTTCAAGAGGCATCTGGATGTGGCACTTTGAGCTGTAGTTTAGGGGTAGCTGTGGTGGTGCTAGGTTCACAGTTGGACTAGATGATCTTGAAGGTCTCTTTCCAACCTTGATGATTCTGTGATTTTGTGGTATGTGACTTCCTGAAGGTAGGACTAGGTGTATAATTCCACTGGACAGCTAAAAAACTTGACTAAATTTCACACCCTACAGGCTTACAGGACATTGCTTATTTTCTTCAAAGCCCTTACTACTTTTGCATATGTCTCTTGAAATCATATTCTGCAGTATATTAAATTTGAATTTTGTTGGAAAATGTTAGATGTGCATTCATCCCTTGACTTCCTGAGATGTATATTTAACTGAAATCTGCCTCAGCAAAGATTTTTTTAAAATCCTTAAATTGTAGACAAGTCACAGTTCATCTCAACCAGGCCAATAAAATTCATATGCCCTGCAGACCTTAGTCATGACTTGGTAAAGCAATTATATGCATGCTTGACTTAAAGAATGCACATACCGTCATGTCTCCTCATCTAAGAATTTTAAAATGCTTTAATTTAAGAAGCTTATTTTCTTTAACAAGACAACTTCTCTCCCGCGTTTTCTGTCTCTCATTTTGCAGTTCTCTCAAATGAAATTCCTCTACATGGTCAAAATAGGTTTTATTTTGCTTGAACTTTTTCTTAGTTGATTTGTATATGGAATGTCAAAGTAATGGTGTTCAAAACAAGCATTCAAATCCAAAGCATTTAAGATGAATTTCAATTAGGCATATTAATTCACCTGTCCCTATCACTTATATTTGGTTTAACAGTAATGTATGCTGCATCCTTACCTGGAAGCTGGCAGATCTACAGTAGATTAAGCAGTTAAGTTAAAGTTAAGTAAAATTAATATATTGACTACGGAAGGTGGAGCAGTCTCTTTACAATTAGGGTCTAACTTCAGACAGTGGATTTACTGTAGCTTTCCTAAAGCTAGTGGAAGAGATGTCAGAGAGATTTAAGAGGAAATTGAACCAGACCTCCAAAGACAAAAATGAACACCATCTGCATTTCAATCTGGTGAGGGAGTGGATTTAGAATTTTAGGTGACATATAAAGACTACATAACTAAAGACTAACTCCAAATACTGTTTTAAGCATAATTCTTGTCTAAATCACTGCAAATATTTGATTACATGGAAGGGGCATCAGCCTGTCTGAGCAGCTGGGAGTTTTATAGATTGATTGGAGTTTCTGAGACAAAGGAAAACCAGAAGGAAAAATAATTTATGATGAAAAGTCTAAAAGTCATGAATGGAAAAGATATTCTTTAGTTTTCCAACAAAGATAAGCAAAAATGTACATTAAAATAATTAAAAGAAGCTCAATCATTGACATTTACTTGAAAATCTGGCCACACTTACAGTCATGACTAGATCTAAAGTGGTTACTGAAAAGGTCAACATTAAAATATCTGTCTCCTTGTACAGTTCAGAGGAAAAATTATTTACCTTAAAAAATTTTTCTCAAAAGCTAGAAAGGATAACAGAAAGCTCCTTGAAAATGGCCATTGCTAAGACACCGAAGGAAAAAATCTATATTAAATCCAATCTCTCTGGGTAATGGGTGCCTTATTTACATTTGTCATCCTTTTATGCCTAAATCCTTGTGTCCTTTGCAAACTTCTCAGTACGTAGGATAATATAGGTCCTTATTTTCAATGCAAGACTCAATTGTAGGGGAAAGGTGTATCAAAAAATGTTTGGGGTTTGTGATAGTTTCCAAGAATCAACAGGTAAACTTCCATGAGAGTGATGAAGAGCTTAGCAATAGTTTTGTTTTTACATCAATACTCTGAGATATAATAGACTTGACTTTAAGTACAAGAGTGCTACTGCCAAATTGTGTACTCAAGGAAAACTAGTGGCATATTGATCTGCAGTAGGTCCTGTGTGATTAAACAAAATCTGCATCCGAATTCAGTAGAAGTTTGTACAGGAACAAGACTTGTTTTTCTGCAGGATTTCTGCTCTAAGTGTTATCTCTCAAGGTCTGTCACATACCAAAGGGGATTCCTTTTCCTGTGTACTTTATCTTCTTTGGTTGTCCAGGGTGCACATTTTTTTAATGAGGGATTGTATCTCCTAATTTTCCTGTGAGGTACTTATCATAATGGAGACCTCATGTTAAGTTGATGTCTTCTGGCATTGTTGAAATAGAAGAAGAATAATATAATCATGTAAATTAAAGATAAAAAGAATACTCTCAGTCCTAATGGTTCTGTGCCTTTTTTTTTCCCTTTGGTAAATACTTGGAAACATAGAAAAATGGTATTAGAAGCAATAGGCTGACCCTGATTTGAAGCTGGGACTGAAACAGACCATCTTATAACTTCTTTAAACTGGTTTAATATGAAATGTTTACATAAAGTTTACATAAATGTTTACATCACATGATGTTTTATCTTCTGGCAGACTTCTTGAACTGAGTTTGCTTTCAAGGTAAAAAATGCAAATTATGATAAATCTTATTCTCTTGGTCCCTACTTGATAAGAGGTTAATGAAGTTCAATTTAAATAAGCTATAACTCCTCAAGTAAAATCTAAATCCAATTTACTATATGCTTCACTGGTTCCTTAAGACCCCTCCCAAAAAAATTAAACCCAAAACCTTCTTAAAAGCCTTCTTATGTTAAAATGGTAATAATTGCATGTTCAGATAGAAAAGAAATTAGTCCTATTCTGAAACCTTATGGTTTAAGATGGTGACATCTACAATAATTCATATTTTTTTAATTTCTTACTACAAATTTCTACATCTGCAGTTGAATAGAAGGCCTGAAAGACTCTTTATGAAAATACATGGGAAAAGTTAGCATGTTAAATCTGTGGAGATAAGCTTCACGTAGACTTGGTAGCATTTCTGAGTTTTTCTGATGGGAAAATTCACCTTTATTAGCATGTGCTGACTCACATCAGTTCAGTGCCAGACACAGCAAGGACATCAAGCAATCTATCTGCTTTAGCAATCACAAATCAAAATAAAAACAAAAGAACATAAACATGAGGAGTAATGTATGTTCCAAGACTCCCAACAGCATTATGATTAATGAATTTGGTGCTTGAAAATGTCTTAAGTGCATTACTGTTGCTCTTTTGACATGTATTGCTTCCTATACAAATTAATCTCAGCAATGCATATTATAAACAATATAATTAGAACATTTAGATCAAAGAATAAATTTTACTTTGTACATTCCAAGATGCACATACACTCACTCAGTTTATGATTTTACTTTCCCAGTTACCTATGTATCTACAAAAATCTCTTTGCCACTGGGATCAAACTGGAATTATATCTTTAATGTAAATGTATTTACTGGGTTAATTTTTCCCTCCCACTTTCTCTTTTCATTAAAAATTTAATTTCATCCTTTGCTTTAAAAAAAGTTTCTTTATGTATTCCTGGTTATTGTTTTCCTTTTTCTTCCTTATTCTACTGATGATAACAGACCACAGGTCTAAAGAACTTGGGTATAGCACAGATATGTGGCTAAGCTAAGGAGACAGGGCACTAAAAACACTTGCCACTCAGGCTTGTGTTCTCTAGTAAGTCTTAGCTGCACTTTTGCCTTCAGAGTTGAGCTTGCCTCAATGAAGTGTCAAAAGGAGCCCAACAAAAAGTAGAATGTGTCATCAAGTAGAACCAGCTTGGTAAAGGAACCGCATCAAAATTAAAATATGGTTATCTTTTTCAATTGCTCGATCTCTCAAAACAGTGAGATATAGGGAGACAGAAAAGTATTAATGAGAGAGAGTTTGAAAGATATACAGAGATCTAATGTGAGAGAAAGTAAAATTCTTTTGAATTTAAGGGTTTTGTTACTTAATTAAAAAAAATCTAATTTGCGTTTTTTAGGTGAAGAAAAAGATTTGGTAGAGCCTGAGATTTAAATTTTGTGAAAAGGTTAAGGATTTACAAACGTCATAAGAAAATTAGCTGAGGTGTCAGATAAAATTACTATTGTGGCCTTTCACTGCTTAATGAAGTATTAGAGATGGTGGACAACAATTGAAATGGTTCCAGACTAACATCAGTGTATTCAAATAAGTGCGACCCTATCAATGTGAGATTTTACAATGACATTGAAAAAAAAGCGCTGAAGAGTCTGCCTGTAAAAGGGGATACAGAAAAAAAATTGTGAAACCAAAAAAGGATGAATTAAATTTAATCACTGGAAAACAACAAAAAAAAAGTACACCCCAAATTTAAATTCTGCTTTATCCTTGGTGCCCAACAGTAAGGTAGGCATGTTTTAAATGTGAAAAACTTTCTATGTTTAGAAAACAAAGACCTTGGTTACAACAGGAAAAAAAGAACAGGAGAGGGAAAGGGAAGGCCAAATAGAAGAGGAAAGAGAAGACAAGGCAAGAGAATGAGTAGTTATGTTCATAGATGTGATGGGTAAATCTGTTTTTCTCTTCAGCTTCATTCTATCTCTAACATTTTGGAATAGAACACCTACACAAGACATTCTTTTAGTAAATTTTTTCTTGTGTCTCAGTGTACAGATGCCTGCAGGATCCTTATGGTATAATTTTTAAAGTAACAAAGATCAAGCTTCAGAGATATACTCAGACACTCAGCTTGATCCATGAATCTGATATTCTCAACTTGTACCTTGTTGTCAAAATTCAAGGATGATTTTTAAAATATTCTTTGACATTTAAAAGCTATAAGGATACAAATCTTTTTTCAGTGGCATGCAAAAAATGCCACGTTCCTTTGCTGGATGTAAAATGAAATTAAAATAAGATTACTAAAGGTCTCTGTCTTCCAGTGGACTCTTTTTCTCAATCCTTTACAAGAAATTCTGTCTATCTTTTCTTCCTTAACACATTCCTTCTCATTTAAAGCTTCTCAACAGCAACATTCTACAGGAATATTCCAGACATTTATTCAGGGAAAGTTCTCAGTAATTTCAATGGATATTTACTCAAAGATGATCTAAACCAGAGAATGATTAATAATAAACCAGTTCCCTATTATATTATTTTCATATCTTTCCCTTTTTGATTGCACTCTATGAAATTGGAATTTTTTTCATAAGGATTAGCCAAAATTATTCACTAAGGGACTTCCATGTGTTCTTCCTGATACTATTTTTGAATCTGTTATAAAGTGTATTTCAAGGAATTGTTTGATTTTCCTAAATGCCAAACATAAATATTGAGAATTAGGTTTGTGATGTGAATATTTGTATTTATGAATTTAAATCACTGCCACAAATGATCTCTAATATTGGCTTAATGTTCACTTTTTTATTAGAAAATTTGCAGAAAATAGAACCAAAAAAGGTGTGTAAACATTTAAAGCAAATAATATACAGCTATAGAAACATTTCTTTTAATATAGTGACATAGAAATATATAGTTATTATCTTAAAGACTGAACCTAGACTGAGAATGAAGTTATTGCTTTAAGGTGGAAGTATGACCATGGATCACAATTTTCTACCCATGTCACCAAAGGATGTTTTTAATAATCACAAAAAACAAATAAAATTATGCATTCCTTTATGTTTTCAGAAGTAATTAGCAAGGGCCAAAACCTCTGTCTGAGTTCCACTAAATTAACAGTCAGAAATTAACCTGATATTTTCTTGAAAGACACTGTGAACATGTTGTACAATAAGCTTTGAGAGTTCAGATTAAAATCTTCAAAGTAGATCCAAGTGTTATTACGGATTTTAAATCTGAAAGATTAAATAACCTGAAAAATTAATCTGAAAGATTAAACCAACAAATATCAGATGTCATTTATAGGTACAAGGAATATGCTCTTATGACCTGGAGTGGTTTGACTAAAACCTGAAGTATTCTGAACAACTGAGAGGGACTCTGAACTCCTTGCTTAAAAACTGTCAGAACAATAAAAATTTCAGCTGGATATGCAATCTGGTTACAACATGTTCCCAGATCACAAGGTGGTTAAAAAATTAGAGTTCCACAGAATAGTTCAGCCTGGGAAGTGCCTCAAAAGATCATCTTCTCCAAGCACCGGTACAGAAAAGGACTAAATTCAATGTTAGACAAGGGACAGTATCTAAGTAAATTGTGAATATCTCCAAATCATGGAGACTGCAAAACATCTCTGGATTACCTATTCTAATGTGACTATCTTCATGCTAGATTTTTTTTCCCTAATCTCTAATAATACTCCTATATTTACGATCATACTAAATATATTTTTAATAAAGACATATATGGTGTCTTAACTTGTACAACATTCATTTTGAAAAACAATATGTATCTAGAAATTCAACACAGATGAACCCTATGCACCTTTTCAGTTCTATAGAAGAGTTCATAAATTGAACTTAGGTTAGGATTTTGCAAATCAGTATGGCTGAATTGTACTTAACTTCTTAACAAGTATTGCAAAATAACTTGTCAAGAGGCAGGCTATCAGCATTTTAAACTGCATCTGAATTTATCATATCTACTCAAATTCTGCATATGATACTTAAAGCAATATTGTTCATCTGCCTGGAAAAATTTTATAAGGAAAGATTAATTAAAAAAAAGTAGTGGCTAATATTTTTTAAAAAAACTGCTTATTTTCTTAGAGTAGTAGATATTAAGAACTACAGGATAATCAATTCTGACTGTATATTAGGATTAAAAAAACTTGTGATATATGGCTCCTTCGTTGAAAAGAAATAGATTGGCACAGTTTTCTCAGCAGACAAAATTAAATGATGATGGGTGGTCTGTCAAGAAATGGCATTATATTAGCAGAATGAGAAATGATTACAAACACAGAAATGTAATAACCAGAGAAAGAAATTATCAGCCATTCAGGCAAGCTTGGATCCTTGCCAAGTTTTACATAACCTCAAAAAAATTACTATATGAAGGTTGAATTTACACATATATTCAAGATACAGTTAAGACTTTTTTAACCTTATTTTACCCTTACTGATTTTTTTCTCTCAGGATTGGTTTCAGTGACATCTGGAGATAACTTAGTGGATGAAAATACTCTTCTAGAATAAGAATTATGTAAGAAACTATTGGTGTACTATCAGTAATAGCAAGATTTTCATTGTGTACCAGCAATATTAGTGAGGTATTTGCTGTGTATGAACTGTGAATAGTCTGTAGGGTGAGTCCAACATGGCTTTGAACAGGAATTGTTCATGTAGAACATTCATGATGCAAATGAGTTTGTTTGATTCAGTTAAGAACTTGAAGTTTCCATCCAGAGCCTGAGAGAGCAAATTCCCTTCTGATCTGCAGAGCAGTCTTCCACAGGGAAACAAATTCCACCTCCAAATTTTTAGACACTAGAACAGTTGTTATTGTGTCAGAACCAAACTGTGGGGAGTGTGTGTGTGTGTGTCTGCGTGTGCGTGTGTATCTGGAGGGGGAAGGGATGGATAGAACCTCATGGAGGTAGGGTGGCATCATATCCCTCATGGAGTCCCCTGGAGCCCACAAGGGAATGCCCCAGAGTAGCTGTCAGCCACAAACAGCCTGGGAAAACAATAACACACCACACCTCCTGCAGCCTCTAACGGAACTCAGATTGGCAGAGACAGTGAGAGCACTGCCCTTCACCATGGCCTGGAACCCTAGAGTGGCTGGTGGGTCAGAGACCCCTCCTGGAGAGGTTGGCCATAGGGGCCAGAGCTGATAAAGCTATAGGCATGTGTTTGCCTCATGTCACGGCCCTGACACTTGAACTTGTGAGAGTTGGTCTCTTACAAGGCTTCAGTGGTAGCTATATACAATCTGTCTCTCATGCTTTCTTCTCTCTTCTTGATCCCTCTGCTTCTCTTTCTCTGCTCTCTTCTTGATGCTTAGGGTGGTTTGGAGCTTGAGGGATTGGATCTTGTATAAGTGTTGAGGAATTGGTTGGATTTTGCCTTAAGTGTTATTGGTTTATTGGACCTTTATTTTAGTGTTGTTTACTGGATTTTGACTTAAGTGTTGTGAAGTAATAGTATATACTGAGTCAGTATTGTGGTGGAACATTTTGTCTAGCTTGTGTGGTGTCCTTTTGAACTTTGGCCAAGTCTCCTTGTTTACTCCCCTAAATTAATAAAGAAATTCCTTGGGAACAAGCCCGTGGCTTATTCTCTTGATGCTATCTTGAGATACTAAAGAACCCTATATCTATACATTAAGGTAAAACTTATAGTCAATCCCACGAGCCGGCAGCTCCTGGGGCTGAAGTTTTACACACACCAGAAAATTCTATTAAGACTCCTAAGGAGGATACAGTTGCAACAGGTAAAAGCTGTATTTTAAAGTTAGGAGCTTTAAAGGTTAGCAAGGCACAGACTCTGCGTATGTAATGTAGGTCATTAATCTGTGCCCTGTTCCTGTCTCCCACCTCCCTCTAATGGTTTGATTTACTGGTTTCATGTTTGGTTCTGCATACATTACTTATTTCTATGTGTTTCATGAATCAGCTACTAAGAGTGCGAAAGAAAGAAAGAATTCTGTGTAGGTGGAATAGATACAAAACATCCACACATATGGTGATGCCCTTAACTGGGTAGTAAGTAACCTTACTAGCATCGTAGTGTGTTCTACCAATCATACAGCTGGGCATCTTTTGGAGACAATTAAAAAACCCCAAACATTGGAAGTTGTTTGAAGACAATTTGAATCGGAAATTACCATTAGAGAACAACTGAAAAGAAATTTGATGGAGTGTAGGAAAAAAACACAGGAAACTCAAGCAGTTCATAAAAGCAGCAAAGCTCTTTGCTCATGATCAATAAGGATCAGAAGCTATGATGCTGGTTTTACAGTTTCTGTCTAACAGATATCGTGTTTGACTCAGTTTTCAAAGACAAGGCATGCAGAGCAAAAGCCCACCACATCAAATACTATTGACATTTTGTGGAAGTTTTGTTGAGAATATTTGGAACTAGCTAATATCAGAAACACAAATTTCCAAGACAAGATTTAAATGCAATAGCATAGTCAGGCAAAGTAAATTTGCACAGCTAATTTGTCCTTCACTATATTGCACCTGTCTTCTGAAGTTTTATTTCTTTGTCATGGTTCACAAACATATAAGCTTACATACAAAAAGAAATACATTTTTCACCTTAATTAGAATTTGAGAATAAAATTCTACCTAGAAAGGGCAATACTATAGCTGCATACAGATACAGTGCTGATTGATCAGCAAGGCTAGAAAACAACATTAAATAACAATTATTAGTAGGATTTCAAGCTCGATTAACTTTCTATGAAATCTATCCCTCACTCCCCATCACTGGCTTTTGATGATTTACAAGACTTTTCTCCATTTTCTAAAATTCATCCTGCTTACTATGTGGCAATAGCAGAGCATAAACGCATATATAAGGGATAATAGTGCTCTGCTTTCTTCGGGTATGGAATTGAGCGATTTATTTTCAGTCTAGATTTAATGATCCAAACAGCTTGACTTTCTGTCCATTATGAATTGGTTATAGCAACATTTTCCTTAAGCTAATAAGCTTTCAATCAAACTTAAGAACATTTTCTTTCTGCAATCTATTATTATTTTTGAAGGCCAAATTCTGATTTGTACTTCCAGCTTCAATGGTGCTTTGTCAGAGAATAAGAGAACTCAGGTCTTTTAAGAAAGTCAGTGTCATGAAATGGCATGAAAACATTTTCTCACTGGAAGTTATAAGACCAGATAATAGGATAAATGCCCACCTGTTGTTTATTTCAGGGCAATCTGTGTCACAGTATAATTTCACATTGCCCTCTATTTTCATTCAGATCTCATTTCAGACATTTGGTAACACCTCACATTTTGAAAGACTTCAATGTACATGCTCTGAAGTTCTTCATATCACAGGGAAATACAGTTTTCTCTCAAAAGAGCCAATCTTGTGCAACTCTGAGAACATGTAGGAATGAATTAATCAGCTGTTCACAGTATACTTCTGTCTCGTTTATTCAACAAACATTCAGGAGTAAGTAAATACCAATAATATACATTTTCTACCTCCCATTTGATAGCTTAAAGTGATTTCATTTAGATGTGCTCTACAAATATCTTCAAAAGATTCTTTAACCCAGTTCTGCTATGGCCTTTAGAAAAGACTTCAACAGAATGTTGATAAGGCTTTTATTGACCCCTTCAAAGACCACCATTTTCATATCATACGACACACTTGTGCCAGGCTGTGTGATATGGCAACGGCCAGGCAGATCTGCACCTCCTCTCTTCTCTGCGATCTTTATTGTTGTTATGTTCAGCCCTCGTGTATTTTTGGTGACAGTTTTGTACTTTGTAATCATGCAACATGCAACCTGCAGTAAATGCAGTTACAAACTTGTGTCAAAGAATCTCTCTTAAATCAGATAGGAAATTATTTTTTATCCTGACTCTGAATGGTTTAGTCTTTCCTTCTATTTATTTATTTATTTATCTGGGTCAAAGAGATGGATTTGGCACTGCAACAATAATTACAGCTCTGCTGTGATCCAGTTGCCATGTGGTAGCTGATGAAGACCTGCAATTGCTGCTCTTTATTATGGCTGAACAAACTAGTTTAATGACTATTAGTGTCAATTCATTGAAATACCAAATTATAATTAACTGAACTAGAACGAGAGATAAAAGTTAGTTTCCAAGAAAATATGGGGAAAAATATCTCACATGGAGAGATATTGCAACCTTGGTTTTGTTAGAATGAGGAAACAAGCATATATGTCAGCCTAAGGCTCCTGTTTACTGTACTGGTCTACAATTTCAAGCTATTCTATTTTCTTAATTAACATATAACAACACATTTTAGCATAATGATGATTTTGCAAAGTAACCTCCAGTCAAAAGGAGGATGAGACAAGAGCAGAGCAAATAAGTAACTCCCACTAGAAAACCTTTTTACCACTTCTTTGTGCCTTGTACTTATTACACTGGCTAAGAATTAAGCTGAATGTCCAAAATGAATGTGAGAAATTATGGACTCATAATGTTCATAGCACATTGCCAGTGTGGAAATTTGTCTTTGGCATTACAGGCAGGAGAAAGACTGATCATTTCTCACACAGCATCACAAGCCATAATAATGTGCACTATTACAATGATTTAAACCCCGCAGGCTTTTAAGGGACATCATATTTAATATTATCTACTTGAGCTGAACCATACTTCACATTACTTTTGTGCTGCTTTACAAAACAAGGATGAAGTTTTGTTGTTTGCTTTTAAATTATCGCTATGCGGTGTGATGAAGTATCCCATATAGAATTAGACCTTGAATGTCTGACTAACTCAATATAGCAAAGCAGCACTAAACAAATTCAGGAATATCCCTAGTCTTATTCCAAAAAGCCAGGTATGAGCAATATGTCACCATAAATTATCAAATAATTCAAAGCATAAAATTTCTAAGTGACACTTGATCAACATTTAATTTTTTCAAGGGTTTACCATTATTACAATTTGTTAAGCAAATTACTTCAGCATTAACTCTTTAAAGATAACCCTACCCTCCTTTCCTGGAAGACATTATTTTCCCTTTTTCTCTATGAATTCTTAATGACTGAAGATTCCAAAATTTCTGTGCATGCGTGCTTCATTCTGGCTACATGTCCTCCTTAATATGTTTTTATTTGCTACCTAATTTCAGTTTTATTTAATGAAGGAACAGAATTACAAAGATAATTAATTTTTTAAAGTTTCATGGAAACATGTGCAGTAAGGTGACTCTATAAACATAATTGCTGAGGAAAGATCTAATATATGAGTTCAAACCTTTCTAAACTCCATGGAATCTCTCTGGGAGACAAATATCTTTCAGACGGGGGAAAAAAAGATCATAGATGGAGGTGAGGTACTGAAAATACAATATAGAGACCTGAGTGACTATAATAGAAACTAATGAAAAAGTATCCGGAGAGAAGAGTCAGTCAGTGACACAAAATAACTAGTTCATATGGAAATAGAGTGCCTATAGAGAATTCACTTGGCTTTTCAAGAAGTCTAAAGACATAGCACAGCTTCAAATAAATCTTTGCCTTCTCACTCTGTGGGGAACAAGAGAGGGAATGGAGAATTGGGGAGTTCCTCAAATCTTTATTTGAAGCAGCCGTTCTTTAATAGCTAGGGGTAAGAGAATTCACCCATCTTGGCACAGAAGTGCTGCTGAAGCATTCGAGCAGCCCATGGTTTTTAAGAAAACAAAGCTGCTGCAGATTTCTTACTTCTGAAACATTTGGATTATCCATGCTGGTTTCAAGCGCCCTGTGACACTCTCAGAAAAGACATGGGTCACTGTGTCAATCTCTTCTGCACTTTCAGAAAAGTACTTCTCCCCAAACGCCCTCTGTTGCTTTAGACAGCAGAATCTTTGGGAGTAAAATTCAAAGCATAATGCGTTGCACTGTAGGCAAAAAAAAGTACAAAGGCTGGATCTATCAAAAGGCTTTTAATGTTTGTAATTTTCTTTTCATGCTGGGAGGAAACCAGTAGAGACAGCACTTTTAAAGTACGTGAGACAGCTGTTGTTGGGGTCTGTAGACAGGCTGTACTAGCCCAAGGCATTCCAAATAATATTTTTGCAATATCTTTAAAGATACTCAGACAGAGACACATTACCAAGCACCATGGCATCAACTACAGGCAGTCTCTTATCCAGACTCTTAGAAAAGCGGTAACAAGGGAAGCTGATTGCTGAGCTGCATTTAGGTAGTTTTGCTCAACTGTGCTGTAGATGCCTTCCTGCACTGTGTGTGTCTCATAGCTTTTGTTAGCAACAAATCTCATGCGATTGTTTTTATGACAAAACATATGAATTAATGTGAATGCCTGAAAGGCCTTAGTACATATGTAACCAACTTCTTAAATACCTTTAGCTGATATCCAGAATAATTTGCTTTGAAAATGACTTTTTATTTATTTGTGCAGTTAAGTAGGGGGTAAAGTTCTAAATTGTTCTAAGACAGCTGTTTCCATTTTCACTGTGGTAAATGGATAATCATGAGATCTTGTGCACACAAACAGGTGGGGCCATTAAATGCTTCCTTTCTCGCTTTGAATGTCTCCACTGCTCCTCATGAATATAACCACTAAAAGCTGTACAAAACTTTCCTAATGAAATCACAGGGAAACTGCTGGTCCATCTGGGATTTCAAAACTAATTAAATGAGGAAGTTCTCAGTCATGATTAGGCCCAACTCCTTACCACAAGTTGCCATAGAGCTGAAAATAAAATCAAAAGCGCTTTCAGAGGAAAGTGGGAAAAATCCTAGGAAGGGATGAGATTAGCTGATGGATTTGCAAACATGTTATTAGATTAAATTTTTCTGTCCAGTACTTCCATTATCCCAAGGTGGTGGTGGCAGAAAGGACCTAAATCCTTTCAGGGCAGACCTTGGAGAAGCAAGACGCTATATTCCATTTTGGTTTTAGGTTTAGTATTTTTCAAAGTTAAAAAAACAAATAAAATTAATTTACCAACAGGGCATTTGGAAGGCAGCAGAGGTGTAGATCAGTTTCTGGAGAGTCCAGCTGTTTGCTTGATAAATTCATGCTTCTCATAAAGATAGCTGAATCAATCAACTTCTGTTGACTAAGATTATCATGGCTCAATGCAGTTTTCCAACAACTTTGGAAAATGAACTGCGTGGCTAAGTTATCTAGCTTTCTTGTCAGAGGGAACATTATTAAAATATATAATCAAATTAAGTACACAAAATACACACAGTGTGTTAAAACTCACCTAATTTACTCAGTTGGTTAATACAGAAAATCAGAGAGAGCTCTGGTGGTTGTTAAGCATCTTCACAATCACCGTGGCACTCCTTTGTGTCATGGGACATAATAAGCTCCACGGATTGCACATTTTGTACCCGTAGGAAAAAATGGGCAGCAATTTGCCTATTTACTGACAATAGGAAAAGGACCTCTGAAACACAAGGCAGATGAGAAAATGTAACCACATTTAATGAGGTACATCCCCCAAACCCATGTTTTCTTCACAAGGGAATTAATTAGAAAGATGAGAATGACTTGCACGTTAGCACAGTCCTGACTCAGTAAGAAGTTGATAGATTTATGAATAAAGCCACCAAGCTTCATCTGTTGAGGTTTGCAGCACATTTTGCTGCTTAAAATTTATTTTCTCTGTAGTTATTAAAATGTGTATAAATCCCAGCGTTTGAAACAAACTATTTTTTTCTTTCATTTTTACTATTTACTACTTGACTGTTTTAAAATGCTGACATGCAATGGCAGATCAAACCAAAAATTTAGACAGCTGTCTGTACAACCAGAATGAAATTAATTCATACTTAATCCTTATTAATTCATACTTAATCCTCTCTGTGGCTGACATGATGTCAGCTTGACAATTAAACTGTTTAATACAGTTTACTGACTGATCTCAAAGGCCTCAGTGGTTGGTATGGTGCTTATTTAGTAGCAACTTTTTAAAACCAAGTCCATAAAAATCAAAGACCTGATATTGAATGTATTGAATCTTCCTTGTGATATTGTATAAAAATAAACCAGTTATTTTTAAAGTAATCATGGCTGACAGTAAACATGTCACAGAATTAAATGGAAATCCTGCCACAAAAACAAACAAACAAACAACAAAATGTTTCTGTCAGGCACTTTGTACATAAAAAATGCTTTCTGGTAATGTCTTTTAAAATTGGTGACAGTAGCTGGTTCTCAGGAAGAATTTGATAGAAAGAAAAATAGTTACAAATTCAAAAACTCATAAGGCCTTGATAATGAAGCTGGCAAGAACAAAATAATGAAGAATTAATAATTAAAGATAGCAATGAGGAAAACACAAGGAAAGCATCACTTAAAATAATGGAAACCTTGAGTGAGTACCAAAACCAAGCAACAGATGCAGAACTCTGAAGAATTTTTAACAAATAGTATCAGAATAGCATATAGCCCTTTATTATCAGCCTGGTAAATGGATGTAAATAATTTCTATAGGTACATAGAATGGAACATAGTATGGGAACCACTGTCATAAAATAGAATAAAATATGCCCTTTTTTTGTAAGAAAACTTATGAATCAAAGCATAGCCACACATTTGCAGACCAGACATTCAGTTAGACCAATATGCTATTTCCAACACTGATTACAAGCAGAAGTTTAGGTAGGAGTGAGACTAGGGGGGGAAAATATATATATATATAAAAATATATTAAAAGTTATTCATATGTGTGTGTGTGTTACGCATATTCCTACATGTACTTTTGTCTGGGTGTTCTCCAAGCATCCGATTTTTTCTGGGTTGGTGGATAGGCTTACTCATTCATTGTGAAAACCACCAGAAAATTACAATAAACATACAGGTTAAAGCCTGTTACAGAAAGAATGACTGAATCTGAGTGAGCATGCTATGCACTTATCTTACCTATGTAATCATGTACTTTTTCAGCATTTCTAATCCTGTCTCTGTTTCATTCTGTGTTCTTCCTAGCTCAAGGAAGGCTTTTTTCACCCTTATCTCCCACTAATGTCAGTGAAACTTCTCATTTAAGCTAAAAATGTGCCAGTAGCTGAGTCAGCAAGCAATCAGAAAATGAAGAAAAGTATGTAAGTCATGAAAATGAAAGCAAGAATGAATAAAGGGGAGGGATTGGGTAGAATGTAAAAGTTCTTCAGTAAATTTCAAAATTCAAATTTGACTGTTTACATTTGCCCTCAACTAAATTATTTCTTTTGTAAACCTGAAACATTTAAAACATAGAATCAAGATTAAAAGTAAATACCAGTCTGTTTAATGACAATGATCTTGCATTCCTCATGCCTAACTTTTAAAGCAATACTGTTGGGAGGTAAAGTGATAAAGTAGCATAACAGAGAAATAAAAGTTTGGAATCAGAGAATTTCTATGATCTTCAGCAATTAACATTTTAGCCCACAGACTCCAACTAAGGAAGTTGCAAAGTAAAAGACAAATAGTAATATTTTCAAATTATTGATACAGTGATACAATGCTAAATCCTACATCATAATACAGTGATAAAGTTTACCAGCAATCCTGACTACATCCCAGCTGAAAGACATTCCTTCATCACAGCATGCCACATAAAAACTCATTTAAATGTCTATGCATAATTTGCCATCTGAAAGTTTTAACCAGCTGCTCATACATACAATTATATTCTCTTACTTCAGTGATGCAAATAGAATTTCTTCAGCTTTTTTGACAGATTTAATTAGGGAAATTCTTTCAGTTTTTCCCTTCTGATGTTGTGATTATATTAGTGGGAAAATGACCATTGAATCTTTAATTCAAAATACCCTCAGATATTTAAAGCACAGTTCTTTAAGGATGGTTTATCTCTAGCAGATGTGTTACTATAGACCTTTACCCCTCGAATCTGCAGGCAATTAGGATGTTCTTTCAACCAAACTGCAGAACCAGTCATTCACTCTGCAGTCCAATTAATTGTTTGGGAGACTTACACAGCTATAGAGTGGGGTTTTTTTCACATTTGAAAATAGAGAATTTTTGAGAGAACATTCATAAAATTGAAAGTGTAACATCAATGGTAACTTCAATTAATTTATATTCAGCTGATTTTGGCAGCTTTTAGCTAAGAAGCAAAGTGCCTTAAGTCCTCACCAGAATTACCCTCTTCTCTGAGCCCTGGAATTTTTATTTAGAGGCAGTGATGGAAGCCCAAGAAACACTAGAGTTCCAAAAAAGAGTAAGTACTGGGGCTATGCATAAATTTGGAACAGGAAAGAGTACAAAAAGCCAAAGCCATCTATGGTTTTAACATTTATATTATGCTTCAGCATGTAAATTAACATGTAAAAATGGGTTGCTTGTCTAAGGTGCTCCATCAAGAGTAATTTCTCTTGAAATCTTGCCCCTGCAAAATATTCTGTGATCTGATTACTTTTAAGCCATAAATCATTACCTGCCACCATCTGACAAATATGTTTTATAGTGTATGTATCGATAGAACACAGCATTCAGAACAGATTTCTACCAGAGGGCCTGAAAGTGTCTTACAAATAGAAACTCAGCAAGCCTCCTAATTTATGTTAGCTGGGTTGACTATTGGTTTTGTGCCTTCAATTTTCCTTTTCTTCATTTTGTTCTGCAGCCCCAGTTATATTCAAAGCCAAGAAAATCTAAATTCCATCCTGAGCTTTTTGGGGAAAGAACATGCATCTTCAATAGATTTCTGATTTTTCTTCCTTTCAATTTTTTAGAAGGACTTGACATCTTTTTTTTTTTTTTTTTTGGTAATGGTTCTGTTGAAAAATGGAGAACTTGTTTATAAAACACTGAGATAAAACATACTAGTTCTGTAATTCAGTAAAATGTGAATCCATTATCAGCTTTCAGATCACACTTCTGATGCTCATCCTTCATCTTTCATGGGAAATTACCTAATGCTCATGACAAATCTGGATTTTAAATGAATATATATTGGTTGGGTCTAATTCTGCTGTCCCTGGAGACAGTGAAAAAACAGCTGTTGATGGTAATGTAACAGTCTGAACAACCCTACATTTGAACTTTTCCCATTGTCATAAATACTTCTTTAGGAATACATTAAACTAAGCACCCCCAATAGAATCTCTTCTAAAACTAGGCAATTGTTTTCTGAAGCCTTGATGTGCAAATACATGCAAGATTCTATCAAAATCACTTATAAATCGGACTTTTTTTATACTACAACCTTGCTTAAAGCTTGAAACCATATTTGCATACCTGAAAGTAGGAATACTACGTAAGGGACTCTTTCATGGGGGAGTTCACTAGCTAGTAATTTTGGAACGTCCCACCTATGACTTGATTCCTTCTTTATCTGTGCTTAATTGCTTCTAAATATAAGCCTCCATGCACTTCATTAGAACTCATGCTCTTGACATAATATTATCAAACTGAAAAAATAAGTGGAAAACCAAATCAGATATTTAGGGGAATAGAGAGGATGGAGGCTGATATAAGGATCTACTCTCTATACTGAAAAGTGCCTAAAAGTAAATGAAATTACGTGATATATTTTACCTAATTATGTGAAGGCTACTTTAGTAAGAGAAAAATCTTATCTTTTTATGTCCTTTGTGAAGCAGTGGACAATTTGTACCCATTGGTCCACCTTTTCCTTCTTCTATCTCTGTACAGCTCTAATGCATATGTGCATTTAGACTGTCAATCTGGCTCTAGGTTCAGACTCTCAAAACAGCTCCAACAAGCCCAAATACAAACACTGTATAAAAACTGGAGCCAGCCAGCTAGATCCTTAACCTGTGAGACTCAAACAGGAGGGACAATGTGTGAACTGGTCTGGGCTACCATGATTTCGAAGTCACACAGAATTATCAGCTTCAGCCTTTCTTGGACACCATTAAAAAGATATAAGATGGTCTTATGTCTGCGAATTGTCAAATTTCCCTTCAGCAGGATCTCCTTCTAAGTCTATCAGGGGACTCAGGGAAGGACTTTTTTTGTCGTATAATTAATATAGTTTAATATATTTTCCTGAATGATTTCTAATATTCCTCAGGACTATCAAAAATGTGATATTACACAGTGTAGGAAAACCTCTCAGGTGACTTGGCTGATGTGTCTTGCTCACAAAGCTACGTTGATTGCTGGATTTGATGCAGGGAGAAATTTTCTCCCTGATGAGATTGGCAAGGCTCTGAAACAGACTGGTATCATCTCTGCTTTCGTCTGCCTCATACAGAAAAACTTACCTAATTCTCTGAAAAATACTGCAAAGGTTGTCTGATTCTGCAAACTCTTTCGTCTATCTGGTCCTTCCTGTTCCTTCTTATAGGATGGACTTGTTCTTACCTAATATAAGCCCTTTTGGCCTTACTTCCTAAATTGTATGAGCCCTTTAAAATACCAGTGGCATCTTCTTTATAACATTTCAAAGGAACTGGAGACAGAATTCCCTCAACACAGAGGAAAATGGTACACTCTTCACAGGGACACAAATGATAAAGAAATTCAACTGTAGATGACCAAACAGTCTACTTGGAAGTAGACAACAATACACAGATATGAGATTGTTCTTGTTTTCTTCATCCTACAAAATATTGTTGTTTTGTTCCTATTATGCACAGTCTGAACCATCGTATTAATAATTCCTGTTATCCACAGCTAGCTCTCTGTGGATAGAACACCATGTGTGCTCTTAGTTCTTTTTCTCTTTGGACATTAACCCTGATCCCACAAGAAGACTTGGAGCTATTGTATTACATAATAGTATCATATGTTTTAAATTATTTACTATCTCATCCAATTTCTGAACTACTCCTCTTCCACTGATGCTTGTCAGCACTGAAATGCCTTCATATCATGGGCCTCTTGTGAGGGGTGAGTAAGATTATACCTCAAAATTAATTCTAAGGGCAAAGGTAAGTCCATGTGAACCCTCTCTCACCACTGAAGCTAAAACTTCAGAAAAAAATTGGTGATACCCTTTCTCTGACCACTTCTCCTTTATGACACCTGAAGGCAAAGCACTGATGAAGTCCTTCTCCTTTTACATTCCCAGTTTTGACTTGAAACAAATATTCTGTGGGCGATTTAAAAGTCTTGACAAAATGGAAGTATTCCTAAAAGAGTCATCAATGAATCTGAGTAAAATGTATAATCACAGCTCCAAACGCAGTGCATTATTCTTGGCTGTCTTCCTCTGCCACTTCTGTCCTTTATTGCTGTTCTGCTTTGGAAGAACTGTAAACAGGACTGATCCCTTTTTGCTCTGGGCTAGTCACATATCTATTTTTGGCCATTTTTTTCTGTTGCATTGACTTCTTACTCAAACATTGGTTTCTAAACAAATTTTAAAGCACTTTATACGTTCTGATAGACCGCATCATAAATATGAAATTGAAAAGAAGTGAAAAGTGAGGTCGACGGAAGAATCAAACTAATAAATATAAGTCATAAATCCATTGCACAGAGAAACTGAATGGCTTATTAAAATGGAAAGTGCTTTTGAGCTCACACTTTAAAGTCTCTGCTATGGCTACATGTAGTGTTATACTGGTAAAGCTATTTCAAATACGATGTTAGAAAAGTATGAACCTTAGTGTAGATTTGGTCATTTTTGGATAGAAATGTTTGTATCTGTAGAGTATAAAAACATACGTACAATTTAGATGGGTAGCTTTTCTACGTCTCAGATATGAATAGATATAGTAATGCTTTAACTGTATATATATAATGCTTTAACTGTTCCAGACTAGTTAAAACACTATTTTTCTGTGATTAAAAACATTCTGGTTGAGTATAATTATTCCAAGCTTCTGTTGTTCTTTTGTATCTAAAATAATAGCAATTAACTTTAAAACTACTGTGTTTAAAAATGTTTATGTTTAAGAGGGCTGCAATTTCTTCTTCTTTCTATCCCCTTGTTTCCATCCCCTCACTCTGCTTGCGCAAAAATCTGATTAAACATTAGAACAGCGAAATATTTACTTCCCAAGAAAGATAATTTGAGGACATTCCTGTATCAATTTTAAACATAGCTGAGAACCTTAATTTCTTAGGCTAAATCTGAGTGTGGATACTTTATGGATAATTTATGATGAATTTAACCACATAGAAATCTGCCCTGTTAAATAGTTTCACCTGCACTGCCAGTTGACTGTGCTTGATGCTGTAAGGGACCTCTGATGCACTTGGTATGTTGTTTGAAAGAATTCGGTTCTGATGAATTGAAAGGAAACTTTAACAGTTTTCTCAGCATACCACCTTGACGTGAAAATTGTTGTGTTTACCGGATCGGAATGAAGGTTCTTTGTCCAAATGGCCATTACCTTTTCATAAAAAGGAAAGAGCGGGGGTGGGGGAAGGGGGGAAGGAGAAAAAAGAATGAAGTGAGGAAATGCATGGTCTGATTGTCAGGAATCGGTGATGCCTGCTGCTTCCATTGAGTTCAGCAGAATCTCTACATGCTTTACATTTCCAAAAAATCAGGCCATTAAAAGTCAAAGGACTTAAGGCACTTTCTAATTCTGCCTATACTAATCAAAATGACCTTTCATAGTACAGCTGAAGGGTGAGGCTTATCGCTTTTGCAGACTTGAATAAAATTTTCCTATTTGACAGGACAATTTGCTGAAAAATGCTGTTCTAAGAATTATGTCAATTCACCTTCCTATGCACAGTATACAGGGCTTGATTGGAGGTCATATCTGAGGACAGCAGCTTATCACCCATTACATTTATTAAAGCAAACCTCCTAGAATATCTTCATTCATTGCTTTATTCTAAAATGTATTTGGGGGAAAAAATAAGAACTCACATTTCATACCTTAAATAAATGTTTCAAGAAATAAAAAAGTTCCAGTGCCTACATACCTGAAGGTAAAACCAGGTGTGATAACATTTCTTCTGCTTTGACAGAATCATTTTCTCTTTAAGGCCTTCTGCGTCTTAGAATTTTGATGAAGAAAGCAAGTTGAAATTAATTATATATTAAGCCCAAGAATCTGTCAACATTAAAGTAACACCACTATGAAAAAACACTGTAGGCAGGGGAAATTCCATCACATTCCCCTTGCATTAGCAATCACATTATTTGGATACAACTCCAGAAACTGTGGGTGCTGAAAAATAGAGTACAATTCAAACAGTGAAAAAAGCATCCTGACATGAGATAGATATGGGAAATGGGAAGTCATAGAAGAAACTATAAATGGATTATTTCTGATAGCTGAAACATATGAACACCATCATTTAAATGCAATATTAATTTGTTCCTCAGAATAACCCTGCCCTCCCTAAAATATTTCTATTTATTTCCTGAACTTCAAGTGGGACTTTAACTTTGCAAGGAGCAACTATTTAAAAAAAGAGGTTAGCTACAGAACAGAGTAGTTCATTCTTTGTGATTCCTAATATGATTATGATATATTGAAATGAAAGTAGGAAATGTGAATAAAATTCAAGTGCTTCCTGGTCCTAGATATCATTTGAATTTGTAGAACAACATTCAAAACTTCAGTTCTTGTATGTGAAGAAATAGAGGCAAATAAAATCAATTTTTTATTGTGGAGAAAATGTAAAGTTACAATTTTGTGCAAGCTAGACTACATAGATCTGTCTCAGAGTGGACTGTCATATGTGATAAAGAGAAAGCTCCATGACGAGTAACAGTGAAAGATTTTAGTACAATTTACCACCTGGTTCTGAGGACAACAAGGGATGATGTTCAAAATTGATTCCTTAGAATACCTTGCAGGCTTGAATGCAAAATTTTAGAATATCCAGTTTAGGTGTGGATTTGTGGTTATCTCTGGAGTCTGGTGGATGGGACAGCTTTTCTGATCTTGGAAGGTAAATGGACATATAGCATGGCCACACAGAAGCACTACAAGGCTGAAGTGCTATTGTGTCCATGAACCTCTGCCTACTGGGCAGAGCAATGGCTCAGAGGATGTCACATTTTTGTGCTCAGGCAGCAAGGAGCAGATTGGGAAAGTTTGGCATCTGCTCCCTCACATCATGCAACTGGTGCATCTACAGGAATGGAATCCATCCTAACAACACAGGATAGAGCTCACGGGCTAACAACGAAATCTTGTTTTCAGGTGACTAGTTTACTGGAAACCCCATTAATGCAGATGGCTGGCACTCTAGTGTGACTATAATATATTGGAAACACGGCCATGCAGGTGTTAACAGTGGCAGCAGGCAAGTAGTCCTCTATTTTAGAATACCCCAAAGATGAAAAGCAGACTATTTGTGCTAAAAAATGTACAAAAAATTACCTTTTCTTAATACCACCACAGCAGGTAGATGTCCTGCTCGGTCTATCATGATGCGTGCTGAGAATAGATCTAATGGTATATTTTTTTTCATGGGTTTTATAAAACAATTTCCATGAACTGAATGATTCTTTTTTTTGGTTTTGCTGTATTCCTTCCAGAATAACTCACCTTGCCTTGCATTTTACCATTAAATGATTCACATCATTATTGCCTTGTTTGTATAAAAACAGATTGTGATCTTTCTGTACAGAAAAAAGAGTCCTAGAGAGAATGTTTATCACTTTGCTGTACAAAAATGGAAGGGGAAGAAAATTATTCAATCTGTCACGAACAACATGTAGATTTCCTAATATGGAAAAGATTTGTACCATCTAAAGTTGGTGAGAGGTTAGAAAGGTCTTCTGGGTAGACTGATAGGTCTCTTGTATGTTGTATCTCCAAAGCAAGCTATTTAACATCTGCCATACATAGCTTAATTATAGTAATTTCTACTGTGTGTAAGGTCACAGAATGAGAAGTCAGTTAGGTGACTTCTTGTCCAAAAAAAAAAAAAAAAAAAAAAAAAAGAAAAAAAGTGTTGCAAAGCAAGAAAAAAAGTCAAGCTTTCATTCATGTTGACTCACATATTAAAACAGCCAAAGAGGAAGAGGGTAGATAGAATTTTCATCATTTTCATACACTTTTCATGACCATTTTGGAACACGTTTGCAGTGAAGAAATGCCAAATTGATGGGCTTCTGTCTTTCAGGCATAAATTGCAGCAAAGTCTTAAAAGAATAGTGATGAAAGAAAATGTTGACTAAAGAGAAATATTATCTACTTAAATATTATCTTACATGTTAAGGGAATTATGAGAGGTTTTTATTATTTTAATGTACTCTCAAGAAATAAACATTGTTGCTAAATCAGTGAACTTTAAGCTAAATAAAGTAATAGTCTTAAAAAAATTTTTTAACATATCTTCCTTGGAACCAAATATATATTTCCCAAGTGTTAGGAAAAATCAGATATAAATTTAGTACAGTATCTTCTTAGAACAACTACTTGAATACAGTCCAACAAAATCAGTCCATTCGGGAGACAAAGTAGGGACACAGAACTCCTTATACAACAGTATCAAACTTTATATGAAAGAGAAGCATACACTAAATATTTTATTTTCAGGAAAGCCTATGAGTGTACAGATATATTACAAGGAAAAAAGGGGATATTTGTCTCTATGTTCTTCGGATTTTACCACTTCATTTATCTTGTTGCTTTTGGAAATCCAATTTGCAACACTTTGAAAATTGCCCATATTTTCTCTGAGGATCATAGTTTCCTGCAGCAATTCTAAACAGAATACAGAGTCATTTTTTGTCAGACTTGACGAATGTAGGTTGAATTTTGTAGCAAGTAGTTTCATAGGATCAGCTTCATGAACAATTTCCTAGAAGTACAGATGACTTCCCAAAACAACAACCAGATTTCTAAGTTGAGGAGAACCCGCCATCATTTAACAAATTCAATTTTGATATATTTTAAGTCAACTTGCCATAGAATTTCTGGGAACTTAGATTTGAAAGGAAAAAAAAACAACGGAAGATGTTTTTCCCATAGTTGTAAGGTACATTTAAAAAGGCCTAGTAAGGAGGATATGGGTCTTGTGAGAGCAACAGTGTTATTGTCTCATCTAATTTTAGCTATTTATTAAACTACCCAGTTCCCTGCAAGGAGTACTGTACCTCTTGCAGGCACTTCTCCCCATACAAAGATTCCTCAGGAAGGCAAGCTGCATCCAAGGAGAAACAGTGAGCTTTCATATCTTGGAATACCAGGAGTCACAGTGATGGACTTGAACTTTTAAGGCAGTTAAAGTAAAATTATATGAATTTACTCCTCAGCGACCTTAGTTCAGCACTATGCATCTTGCTATTACTGTTCCACAAAGCTTTATTCTGGCAGAAATTGTTTTTTTAAAGAGTACAATAACTGAAAGGAAGCGCATATGTCCCTAGTATCTTGAAGATATGTAACCTACTGCAACCTGGTTTTGCAAACTTCTTGAAGAAAAGGTACAGAAGCATGACAACTCTTTTTTTTCCCCCCCAATCAATAAAGAAAAAAACCCCTTTGATTATCAAAGGTCATCGTAAACTAATTTTGGAAGAGATGGATTTTGGTATTGCCTGCACATAATGAACACTCAAGAAGAAATAGAATTACAATAATTCTATATATTCAATGGTAATGGAATGTATTTAGGCTGATTTTTCTGGACAGGAATTATGACCTTTCGAAAACACTTTTGGCTTCACATTTAATATTTTTATGATCTAAGTACAAGAGGAAATAAGAATTAAAATCTGAGTGGGAGGTGAAAAGCTGTCACAAATAGAAAGTCATTCATGAGAAATGAATGGAGTTGGAATTAATGGAAGAGGGAGGCTCAAGTACACAAAGATTACGAAGGATTAAATTAGAAATAGCAGGAGAAGAGGATAGCAAAGCTCAGGGAGAGGAGAATTAAGAAGAGCTGCACATGCAGGAAAAGTTAGAGAGATTATAAAGTGAAAGAAGGGGAGAGAAGGTGAGAAAAATAAACAGAAATCTTTATTAGGTAAATAATGTATTTGAGGAAGGCAGGTGCCAGAAAATAAGATAGTAGAATTAGCAAAACCACAAAAGGCAGAAGAAGTGTTTTTTTTGTTTTCCTGCAACAACAGTGGATTGGACTTGATGGTCTGTCATAGAATCATAGAAGCATAAAATGGTTCAGATTGGAAGGGACTTTAAAGATCATCTAGTTCCAATCGCCCTGCCATGGACAGGAACACTTTCCACCAGACCAGGCTGCTCAGGGACCCATCCAACCTGGCCTTGAACACTTCCAGAGATGGGGCATCCACAACTTCTCTGCGTAACCTGTTTCAGTGTCCCACCACTCTCACAGGAAAGAATTTGTTCCTAATACCTAATCTAAACCTACTCTCTTTCAGTTTGAAGACATTCCTGCTTGGCCTGTTGCTACATGCCCTTATCAAATCGTGGTTGAAGTCTGCCGTGAGGACGAGGATTTGTAAACATGAGGCTGCTCCTATCTGTCTATAGGTGAGCTCATCTCTTCAGTCTTCTTGGTCAGGTAGCCTGTAACAGACCTCTACTAAAATGTCACTTGTGCCTGTCCCTCCCTTTAATGCTGGCACATAGGCCCTCAGTTGTCTCCTTATCCATCTCCAGGTGGAGCTCCATGCACTCCAGCTGATCACTGACATAGAGGTCTTCCAACACCTCACCTCCTCCCCTGACTATCCTTTCTAAAGGGTCTGTACCCTTTCATCCCAGCACTCCAGTCATAGCAGTCATCCCTCCTCATCTCCGTGATGCCGGTAAGGTCATAACCCTGCAGGCATGTGCATGCCTCTAAATCCTCTCGGTTATTCCCCGTGCTGCATGTGTTTGCCCAGAAACATTTAAGTTGGGTCCTTGACAAAGCCAACTTACTGGCTGGAGCAGCTGGAATTCCTCTGTGCTGCTCTTCAGCCTACCAATATGATGCTGTCACTTCGCTTTTGCTGTGCCTCCTCGAGTGAAAGTAAGGAACAGGCAAATTTCCTTTCCTCTGGATGTCATAGAACAAAGTAGCTAAGCTAATATCTCTTGGCTCCTCTGGACTAAACTTCAAATCTCCTGCCTTCAGTAAACTGGGACTTCCACACTTTTCTTTCCGTTTTACCTGTTTACAGTGTATTTTCTATGCAGTGCCTTTTCATCACCATGCCTGGGACATCCTGGTGGTTTATAATCTGTGACTTAAGTAGGTTAGAAATCAGAAGGCCAGTTTTTTTGCCTTTTGTTTACAGAGCAATGATTTTCCCACCACCTGAGGCCTAATTTTCAAATTTCATTACTTTTAAATATGTTATAAAATAAATAATACTGACCTGTTATTGCTAGCTTTTATTGTTTTGGGCAAAGCAGACCTACTAATCAGTGATAGAGGTAGAATCAGAAAGACAGCTTTTATTTACAAGCACAGGAGAAAAACTTCTCTGAAGAGGAATTGGACTCAGAAAATAAGCAAAGTAATTAATCCTAAATTAAAATAAATAACTGGTTTACCTAGGAAAGGGAGATATAAAGCATAAAGAATTTGTTAGCAAATCTGTTAGTGAATCTTTCTTGAGGGATCCTCAGTACAGATTATGTATAATTAAGAATGCTTTATGTAGTGCAATGAGAGCTCAGAAGACAACTGATGATGATGTTCTTTGGTTGTTTTGTCTCAGATATGTTATAATATTTTTTACTATAAGTAATTATGCAGTAAGCAATTATTCACAATTGGCTTGCTTTTGTCATGTGCAAAAAATTTTTAAACATTTTCCCTTAAGTTCCTGAAGTCTGAACAAAGAGTCAAACTCACTATAACAAAAGCATGCACTTCCTAACTTTTTTTTGTTTAAAATTCCACATGAAAGATCTAATACAGAATTTACACACACACACATTTTTGTCTTCCTTCATTTTTTCATTTCTTGTTCTTGCTACTGCAAAAATAAAATTAAAAAAAGAGAAGTAGTTGAGAATAAGAACTAAAAATATATATTCCTCAGTTTGAATAAATAGCATGGAATGTATTTATCTCGATGTGTTTAAGCTGAGATATCAAGCCTACTATAGTTGCCTGCCTGCCTTATTGTAATCTTGGGATTATGAGACAGTGGTATCTCTCGAGGGCATTTTATACCTCCTAAAATACATGTCTTAGGTATATGAGTTAAAATAGAATAGAATGAAGTGGAACAGAACAGAATGGAATAGAGTAGAACAGAATAGAATAGAATAGAATAGAATAGAATAGGAATAGAATAGGAATAGAATAGAATAGTTCAGCTGGAAAGAATCTACACAATCATCTAGTGAAACTGTCTGGCCGTTTCAAGGCTGACCAAATCAAGATTCTGGAGAGTCTTTTTCTTACCTCTGGGTATAGGAGGAAGATAATTAACAAGGAAGATCAAACTTCTACATGTTTATCCCATGCCTTAGTGAGAAATTGTTTGCACGTTCTTTCTGGGGGTGGCACTCACTAAAACAAATACAACTAGGCCTAATAAATCAAGTGAATAGATTTTGTTGTTTCTTTCTTTGGTTGGTTCTATGAAATATCATTCTCAAGTATTATGGTTTCTTAGCAACTTGTGGGACATTATGCAAATACCAGGTTTAGGCATAGAAAGGCATCACTGCTAGCAATAGAGGATTGTGACAAACTCAGCAACAAATGATTACTGGAAAATTGGAAAGCATGCTGGATTAACTCTTCCACCCCCCACCCTCCTCCTCCAACCCAGCAAGCTCATCTGTGTGACAGTCACCTGCATCAAAGCAATTTCAAAGCCTGGACTTTCCCAGTATTAAAAAATTGCTTTCCCATTAGGATCCGGATACGTTAAGTAGGATAGTTTTTTCATTGTGTCAAAACAGTTTCTATTAACATTAGGAGGGCAAGTTTTTAAAGTTCTAAGGCTTGGCAAAGTGTTTTATAGTCAGAGCAGGTATTGCAGTAGCTCACAACAATGGAGCAAAGGATCTCATTTCAAAGCTGTCTCTTATGGGCTCTCTTTTTAGGATTACAGTGCAAGAGTAACTACTGACATTATGAAGCCTATCTTTGGGGGATAAAAGCAGATTTTTGCATCAGACAGTGATGAGCCTGCATCAGAATTTTCCTTATTCCAATTCCTTATTAGCTTCTGCAGTGCTACTCTCAGCAGGAAAAGATCCGCATCTTTACTATTTCAGACAGGTACTGCTAAAACTAGACAGTACTGCTTCCTCATGATAGTCACTGGTCCAAACCTCTCCTCCTATGTTAGTTTTGAAGTACAAAACATACAGTCCATGTTTTGATGCTATGTATGCATATATATATATATATATATAACAATTAATAAACTTGACTCAAATCCTGATTCTCCACAGTTTGATGAAGAGATGACTAGCACAGATAGGAAAAATATTTAAAATTATTGCTGAGATATTTTCTGGTCAATTGTGCTCAAGAATATTGAACTCAAGACTGAAGAGATTCAGAAAAGCAATATTATATGTACAAGGGAACAGCGATTATTTTTGCCCAGGACAATGGGAAAGAATGGCTTATTTAATCTTAGAAAACCAAGTGTGGAAACAGACATGAGATGCATATGTTTATGTACAAACACTAGGGAAGGAGAAGAATTGCTAAAGTTCTCATAGTAACATGCAGACAAAAGATAATAGACATCAAATTTGTAGAAATTGGAAATTAGAAAAAGCATTCTCGAGTTAGAAATTAACTTGAAAGAGAGGAGTCGAAGTGAATGAAGGAGCAGCAAAGGAGGATATGGATTGAGGTAAGGCATTCAACTGCAAACTTTTCTTTCTTGCCTCAAAACATAGTGTTAATTTTGAAATACCTTTGACCCGAAAAAAAATGAACAGAACCAGAGTTAGACTGTAGGTGACATTGAACCAAGGAATAAATTATTGGTTGGTGATTTTAAAAGAACTAATCAAGATTTTGTTAATTTCTGGTCTCAGTAAGTATGTATTCAAAGAGTGAGAGCAGTTCAGATTAACAAGGACACTGATTTATGTATGCACCAGCCAAGGAACCTAAATGGAATTGTTTTCTTACATTGTTTTTATGGATTCCTACCAATGCTCTGCACTTCTGGGAGATATGCGGTTAGGAGGAAGATGGAGAGACATCTCATCCATTAGCCAGGAATCTATGGATTAAAACACAGAAGAGTGCATTCATTCTTCTAAAATGATAATGGGTAATCATATTTTCTCTGAGGTGCTTTAAAAAGGAAACTTGGCAAATAGTAGCACAGAAGATATTATTGAGTAGGACTCATACTGTTCACTGTTCCAATGAGACACCGAAACATCTTCCTGATGTAAGAGCAAGGCTGCAAAAAATGTCTCCCTATACCTTTCTCCACCTTTTCATCTCTGCTCTCTTCCCTTGCTAATCAGTTCATTGAGCAAATTGTGTCATGAGAATAATGACAATAGCGCCTGAGCTGCTCGGTATTTTTCTCCAAAATAAACAAACTAAAAGCTTGTTTAAAAAGAAAAACATGCTTGTTTTTCTTTTTAATTCCAAGTTAGTTAAGTGCATTATACAAGGTCACTCTCTCAGGGTTTCCTGCACAGCTCTTTGTTTTTATAGTAGAATCATTTAAAAAACAAAACACATATTCCATTACTGCTGACTCCTTAATGACGAAAGAGGTGTTTTGTGTTTGGTACTTAAAAAAACCCCAAACCAAATCACACTCAAAAATCCAATGAAAAATATGTCTGTGTGTCAGATCAGATGGGTACTGATATGAAAATGAAGATTCCATTATGACCTGAGTAATTTTGAGAATACTCATGGATAGTATTAAAATACAGATGAAAATTTGAAGAACAGTCAACAAATCACACTTAATGACTGTTTTAAAGTTTGTCTCCTACACATCTAAGCTAATTAAATCCTACAAATAAAAGAGCAGAATAGTGATAATATTGGTTTAGGACTCTACTGTGAGATTAAAGGGTCTATTGTGTGTTGTCTAACCTTCAGTTATTAAATTAGAGACAACCTTTCAAAGAAATGCTGGTGATAAGCCTTCAAGTGAGTCAGACAATGCTGGAATAAAGATCAACATGCCCCAAAGGACCACGACAGTATATGATGGCTGGAGGCCTAAAAGCTAATGAAACATAAACTCTCAACAGAAGGCCTGTCAAAGGAAGTAAAAGGTCTAAATAAAAAGTCAAGGCAGGAACAGTGTGTATTCTGCAATAATACTGAGGGAAAGAAAGATTTGAAGAATGAGGTTGTGAAATCCAGCCTGATCTTCAGACTTGTAAACATGTGTCTCCTGGAACCAGTCTTTAAAATCAAATAACTTTATTTCTAGTTTCCAGTGGATTATGGAAAGTCACCAAAAGTAACTTTAATACTTTGCAATGTATTTCACAGACAGATAAGAAGTCATTATTTAACCACCACATGCATCACTGTATACTCCCTTCTGAATTCAGAAGATCATGGCTGAGTCTCAGGACTTTTGGTTTATATGCCACATGCTACATTTAGGTGAGTGTTACCTGTGATCCCTGGTTCTCACTCATTGAATGGCCAAACTCCCTACAACCAAACAAACCAACAAGCCAGATTTAAACAGCGGTATTTCTAGTATTTATTTTCATAGGGAGAAGATCTCAAAAGGCCTGAGGATATCTCCTTTTTCCATCTAGAATGCTCATAGTCATTTTTTTTTTTGCCACTACATCCTTTACAGTATAATCACATAGCAAAAATGGGAAAAAAAAAAAAAAAGGCAAAAACCTCCAGGAAAAACTACACTTCAATCTCATATTCCAATGGCTCAGAAGACAAAGGACCCTAATCTGGGCATTGTAGCACTACTGAGTGCTCTCAGAAAATTCCCCAAGGTGAATGATATAACTAGCCCATAAATTCAGAACTGCTGGCATATCCAAAATGTGTTTGTGCCAAGACTTTCACAAGCATGCAAATACCACCACAGATACTCTGTGCCTAACAGGATTTTGCAAAATCAGCCTAAACAGCTAATATTTTGAATTATTTTTTACTTGTAAATGCTATGTGAAATATACACTAAAATTCTATTAAATATAAGCAAGAAGTACTGACTTGACTCATATATATCACCTCTTTAAAATGTGCATAAAAACAATCACTCTGCAGTACAAAAACTTTTCTACTCTCTGCTTTCTCTAGCAAACCAGACCAATTTTTTAAATTTTTTTTTTAAGGAAGATGATTCTCATCCTTAAGATTCTTGAATAAATGTCTGGCAACTAGCAACCAGTAAAATAGAAAGCTATTGTATGCCAGCAAAGTTAACTCAAAGATCACTGTTGGGAAAAATATACCTTTCATCACTTCTATCCCCTGCAATTGATTCCATTTCTCAACTTGGTCAAAAATATATGGGTAGGAGGGTCAAAGCTTGCAATGAGACACCCCCTTCTTCTAAGCCAATAAGACAAAGCTGCAAAGGAAATAAAGCACTGTAATTAAACATTTGTCTCCTTGATTCCTTTCTTCTGAGTGTATCATAGATACTATTTTTGTATTGGTGGAGAAAAAATAATTATATAATGGCTTTTAACCCTGAGAAGTATGGATTTAGAGATTCTTCTCATCCACATCTTCAATATACCATTCAAGTACCATTCCAACTGTACTTCACAGGGCTCTCATGTTCTAATAGATCACTCCCATTTGGGTAAGGGACAAAAGATTGGAGCTGGAGATAAAAAGAGAAACCAACCAGCTCTAGGCTTAGCATTTACAGCACATGCAGACTAAGAGAAAGAGAGCTGAACTTAGTTTTTAATTCTGCTCTAATTTCATAGCAGGGATTTTGTGAAAGTATTTACTCTAAACCATATTTTCACAGTTTGGCAGAGTATGGTAAAATAACTCCACAGTTTTATACCCTTAACTGGTAGTATATGTCCAGTAGTAAATAATTTTTTTGTAAAAGGTAAATAGACAAGAGCATCAGTCAGTAGGAGACATTGTTACATGGATTTTGCTTTCTTTTGTTCCTACCCTTTGCCTGTAAAAAAGAACAACACTTCAAGAATTCTAGAGGTTTCTGTAAAAGATGGCACAGAAGTTTCCAAGGATGACAGTGGTTCAGGATCTATGACCTGATAGATGCAGAACAACAGAGAACAGAAAGAAGATTTGGAAGGAGTTCAAGAAGTTATGTCTGTCTCTGTGCAGAAGGTGTGAGAAAGAACATGTTTGTGAAACACGAGGAGGAAAACCAGTAACCTCAAATCCAACATCCCACAAGCTTCACTTTTGAATGTGTCAGTGTAAATGGCATATCAGATACAAGGGTATTTTGCTGGCAAAGTATCTATTTGTAAAAAGACTAAGAAGCTAATATGTGTTTTACTCAGTTATCTAAATTCTTAATGTTGATTTATCATTTCTAAAAAAATATTAGATTATTATTCAAGTATTGTTCATTTTACAAATTATAGGTTAAATTTTCTCTCCGTTATGTAGAGTAGCATCTTAGTTCCACGAATAATCCTGAATGCAGTGTTATGGATTATTGGGGAATGAAGGCAGCAACCAAAACAATTGAGCAAGGCAGCTTCTAGATCAATGACTCAAGACATTTCCCAAAACAAAGCAAGTAACTCCTGACATTCTACCTCTCTCTACTAAGTTAGAACTTGCTGTATTCCAGGGACAAATGCAGAAAAGATAAACCACCAAGCTCCCATCTTTGTTCTGCCATGGATGTGGTAAAATTCAGGAGGACACAACTGACTATCTGAGAAACTTGTTCTGAGGAAGAAGTGAACAAAAATAAAGAAAGTATTATTTCTTTACATCACGAGTTTTTTTAAATTACAGTTTAAATAATTTGTCTGAACAGGGATAGTTTGACAAATGAAAAGAAATTTGTTGGACAGTAATGATCTCTGTCCATATTAAAGCAGCCCTAACATTTTTAGATAGAACTGAGTCAAAAGCATACCTAAAATCATTACTGTAATTTTATATCCTGATCACAGGCTTTGCAGAGAATACCTAAGCAGCCCCAAGTCCAGTCAACAGCATGTTAAGTGGGTATTTTTCAAAATGTCTAAATAAGAAATTATGGGGCAAAGAATGAGAAATTAAAGCTCTGTTTGGTAATGAGAGTGTTTGGTAACATAAGACCCAAATGGAGATCTTAACTTTTCTACATCATTGCAAGAGGTTCGCATGCTACCTGTACTATAGCTGTGACACACAAAAATTATAGGAAGCCCTGAAAATACAAAAAGTAGAGATAACTGTCAAACTTCAGCATGTACATTTCTGTTGAACTGAGATTCACAAATTGTTTTGGAATGTTAGAGCAAGGAATATTTCGGTTATCTATAGCATGGGACAGATGAGCAGCTTGGAAAGAGAGAACAGCTTTTGTTTATAATATCTCTGGTAGCAAATTAGCAAAAAAAGCAAATTAGCTTTTTTCCACCACAGTGTGTTTCTTCTGGCCACAAAGTGCTGTGTAAGTGGGTAGGAATGGAAAATTCTCACTAAACCATGATGAGCACTCATTAGAAAAACCCACATTTTCTTGCAGAAGTGAAGCTGGTACAGCTCAACCTTTATTTAACCCCCAACTCACACACCCTCCCTCCCCCACATACAGATATATAAGATTCAATTACATTTTTGCCTCCAGTTATGTCAAGTATAAAAAGGAAAATGAGATCTTAACAAGACTGGTTTTAAAATAGCCGCAAGTCATAACTTTTAAATGTTGGGACTTGCTGTGCAGTGTTCCAGACATTTAAGTGAATAGTCCAAATGAGTCAATATTAGGAACATTTCCAATATAAACCTTCATTGCATTCTAGGTGAGATGATTTGCAATTAAACCCCAGAGGATGCTATTCAAATTTTAAAGGAGTCCCCTATTTTCTCTTGGAATAAGATTGACATACTTGCTTAATAGTTTCCCAGCTTCAGTAATTGAATTGCCTCCTCCACATTTTTCAAGTCTCAATCCATTATTTTAATGTATTAATTTCTGAAAATCCTTTGTGTTTTCTTGTTTAGAAAATTTGCCAAAATAGCAGCCTTGGGAGTCTGCTGTGCTTTAATTCACTGTAAAGCCCTAGCAGTTTTGGTGGGATTTTTTGTTTGTTTGGTTGGTTTGGGGTTTTTTTGTTTGTTTGGGTTTTTGGTTGTTGTTGTTTGTTGGATTTTGTTAATTTGTTTGGGTTTGGGGGTTGTTTGTTTTTACTAGGTTTTTTTTTGTTTGTTTTGGTTTTCTTTCCCCATTTTTCTAGAAGTAGATGGTTAAATCCTTCAATACAAATGAAATTCAAGGCTGAGAATCATACAACAATGCCTTTTCACCATAACGTATTATACAAAACACACAGTACCTTTTGTGGGCTCTCTATTGTCAGGAACAATGTTGCTTCTGCCTTGAATCTTAATTTCCTTTTTTTCCCAATTAGAAGTTGAACATCCCATAGGAAAAAAGAGTTCAGTATTTTTAGGCAAGCTCCCATAGCTTAAAAAAAATACACTGACCTGGTTCAATACTTCAAACATTTATTATATTAACACCTATTTATATGGCATTACTTACATGTCACAGTTGTGGAACCTTGAGTCCACCTGCAGGAGCTCATAATACATGAGCAAGAAAAAAAGAGGTCAAGGAGCATTCTTTAAAGGCAGATTTTTGCTCTAGAGTAGAAAAAGAGGATCTCTTTAAACTCTTGAAAATGGGCAATGTAAATGCAAGGAATGTTGTACAAGTTGACTTTGCTTTGACCTCTTGTACTTGTAGCAATAGCAAGATGAGGGGAGACGCGAGCCACATACATCTCCCAGTTCCATGGGCTCTAGGGACCCTGCACAGCTACTAACTCAATCTGTTATACTCACCATCCCCAGTAAAATGCTGTAGAGATGATAGCATTTGAACGGCAACAGCTAAATTCTTTTTTTGGACTGAGTCATACCTTATATGCTTAGGATTACACAGTACTAATGTATTATTTCTGGGTTTAGGATCAGGCCAATAACTGAATGACATAAACATATCGGTTTCAATTAATGCTAGCTTCAGCACTACCAAGCAGCATAAATTTCTGTAAAACAGTCTGTTTAATTTGATAACATGGTGTACAGTAGCACAGAATGTCTGAAACACAGCACTATTGATTAACTGCTGCTCATTCTTCAGCAAAGTTATTTGAAATCTACTTTGAATTACGCAGAATGGTTTGAAAATGCCAAAGTAAAACATGAAACAAGGCAATACCACTGTTCAGTCCACTTCTTTAACTAGAGCAGCATTTAAAATGAAGTTTGGGAGGGTCCATCAACACCTAGATAGGAAAAGAGGAGATCTGAATTCTAAGCACATTCCATCAAACACAACAGCTGGTAATCAACAAGCAAAAACTAGTTATTAGACTTACAGTCATTATCTTCATGATTAACCCAACAGTATTTTTATACTGATACAAGAGAAGACAACTAGAGATGCAGTCATTTATTCTGAGTTCTGCAATCAATGAAAACAGGATAAAAAATCATTTTCCTGTTCTCTTCCCTATCATGTACACAGCAAAGGTGTAACAAAACTAAAGCCATATCAACCCTTATGATCCAATTTCCATTCATTAGATTTACTGTAAGGCATGGCTTCAGGACTGTCTTGTACATTGTGCATTAACTTTTTTCTTAAATCCACTGGAACATTCACATTTCATCACCATACACTTGCTATGTTTTCTAATTACTGTAAGATTCAACTTGTTCTGCTCTACTGATGATTCACCAAAAATACAGCCGTTGTGCAAATTAATATTTACTGTGCTATCACTGGATAATGCAATGGTTCATGTACTTAATAGTGGCTCAAAGTATAAACTAGACTCCTTAGCTAGAAATGTGCATTTTACTTTAAAGACACAAGTTGAAGTAAACCTTAGACAACATCCAGGTCCCTTTTTGTTTAACATTCTTTCAGCTTCCACTTGCCTTTCCCTAGAATGGAAATATGTTTCTCACTGTTAATTCTGCTCAGCATATTCTTGGACTCCTTGCACGGTTCCCCACTACATTAATAAATGTGCTGCCATTTTTACAGAGATTATTGGAATACTGTGCAAAAGCTCCTCTGTGAGTCTCATAAATAGGAAACATTGTCAGAGAATGAGCGCTTGAAAGCTTGAAAATTAGCTTCATAGCATTAATGTCTAAGTTATGCAGAGTCATTAAGAAATAATACTTTATTTTATGAATAATAATTGTTTAATATACATCAAAGAACTGCTGTGTTTGTCTAATGTTTCTCTAATTAAGCCAACAGTGTAAGGATGAGCCTCATTCACCGGTTTTTGAAGAAGCATGATCATTGTGATCTGTCAGAAGATGATATATTCCATTAAAATACTCCATATACTAAGTATTTATGCATGTGATTAGAAAATTACACCCAAAACATATTAATTCATTAAATTTCAAGAATTCATTAATTTCAAGAAATACTTTACTACTACCATCATTAGGGTGGAAAATGAAAGTAGACAAAAAAAATCCTTATGACAGCTAATAAATACAGTGGTGCAGTCTGTCGAACTGACTATGAAACCCCATGATTAGACGAGTAAGCACCAAGCTTAAGGGGTAAGAAAGAAATTGGTTGTTAACAAAAAGTGTTATCACTTTCTTATTGCTTCTGGAAAGAAGTCATTTGTCTTTGCAAGCACAATCTCTATAAATAATGAAGGATGTTCTGTAATGGGGATAATAAACTGTCAGTTGCATTTTTATAAGCAGCAAGGCATATCAGGATTGGCCTTGTGGAAATATAACTATGTAGATTAGCAATAAATATTGTTCCACATGTTTTTGTTATCTATTATTCTTATTTTTAATTGCTTCAAACAACTACAACATGGAACAGAAGGAGAGCTTTGACATTCTAAGGGTTTGGGAGCCCTTTTTTTGTGCTTTTCAAGCTTTAGGCTGTAAGATTTTTACAACCCTCTGCAAAAGTTCTTTAGTTCATCCTCAGGGACTCGTCCTTTCATTTTCCTGGGAAGATGATTTTTTTGTTTCCCTGCCTATACAAGTACTACCCTGTAATATTTGTCAAATACTATTGTGTTTTTTACAGTGGCACCACATGAAGGCACTCATTCCCTGGCATATAGTTTAGTAACAAAAGAATATGCCTTCTTTACACATGGATAAAACAGTTCAAAAAACTTTCTAAGTAGACTCCGAGACAGGAATCAGACTTTCTGAGCCTTTCTCTTGACATAATTCAAATCTCCACAGTCCAAAAAAAAGTGATCATCAATTCTATTAACTTCGGAAAGATCAGTTCCTAAAATAGAGTTACTGATTGGTATTTAAGCATTGTGCATGTGGCTTTATATATAATGTGTAAATATAATTGGCCCCTCTCTGTCTTCAAATACACCTTCAATAGGCTCATCAGGCAAACACAGATTACAGACTAGAAGCAGGTAACTAAATTACACCCTTAGCACTGTAAGGTGAAAAAGAGAAACATTTGTCACATATGGTTATCTGATGGGATGAAGTAGTAACAAGTAAGCTGAGAATGTCTGAACATCTTCCTTATATCTAGCCTTTTTTAGTTTAAAACCGTTGCCCTCTGTCTTATCAGGCCCCAATAAAAAACTTCTCTCCACTGTTCTCATAAGCCCCCTTTAAGGACTGGAAGGCTTCTATAATACCTCCTGAGTGCTTTCTCTTCTCCAGGTTGAACAACCCCACCTGTTTCAGCCTGACTTCATAAGAGAGGTGCTCCAGCCCTCTCATTATCTTCCTGGCTCTCCTCTGGACCCACTCCAGCAGGTCCATGTTTTTCTTGTACTGTAGACCCCAGAGCTGGATGCAGTACTCCTGATGGGGTCTCACCAGAGAGGAGTAGAGGGACAGAATCACCTCCCTCTACCTGCCGGCCACACTGCCTTTGACACAGCCCAGGATACAACTGTCTTTCTGGGCTGTGAGAGCACAGTGGTGGTTCATGTACAGCTTTTAAACCACCAGTACCCCCAAATGCTTCTTGGCAGGTCTGCTCTCAATCCCTTCACCCCCAAGCCTGTATTGGTATTGGGGGTATACAGGAGAGAAGTTTCTGTGAATCTACTGGCTCCACAAAATATTTTTATTTCTCCTGAGCTAGATATTTTGCCTATCTTTCAGTTCTTTTGAACTGTAAAGTAGTAACAATAGTATTCCCATAAAGTTAAACAATGTTCTACTCTATGCCACGTGCAAGAGAAAAGATCTTGAGGTCTATAAGTATTACAGTAGTGGAATATATCTACTTTTGATAGACCAAACTGTATTTGATATTTCAGGTTCCACTGTCTCCTTTATTTCTTAAGCCAGGAAAAGACGCATCACACTCATAGCAGTATATATGAATAAGAGACAGGAATTACCACAGCCTGAGGAAGACAAAGCACCACGGGATAGACAAGATGTAAAAATTTAGAATTTTTTAATAATTTACAGCTGCAAGTACACGCAAGCATACACACAAATACATGCTTTCATACAGAAACATGATTATTGCTTTAATTTGCTAAAGTGAACGTTGTAGTATTATAATAACAAATGAATACTTTTCTGATTAATTAATGAATTTTGATTGCATCAAAATATGAAGTATGATCTTTAGATATTTTCATAGATTTTTATTCTGAAAAGTTATCTACAAAAAATTATGTAGTACTGAGAATGATGTGAGTTATGTGAACAATGTGAATACGACAAAAATTGGTGAGAGTTCATAAATGCGTAAGAAGCAATGTTAGGTCCACTTTTTCTGTCTATATAAGCAAGCATTTGAACCAAAAATTTATTTCAAGCCATGTGCTTTAAGTCTTTTTAGCAATTCCACTAATTCTGTTCTTCATCATGGACCTTGTCCTAGTGATTTAAGAGAATGGTAGGAGGGCAGAGGGGATAGGAAAAATACCAAACTAAGGTCTTTGTTAAGATAACAAAGTAAGTGAGTTCCATATCAAATGCTCGTCACTACTGGAGACTAAAGAGCTCACTTCATTCCAAATATTAGGTCAACACCATTGACTGGTCTAGGAGATTCAGAATACCCCAGGACGTGGAGGGAGATATAAAAACCAGAACATCTGCCTTTATTGCAAATTCATGAATGACAGAACAATCCCTCACAGCTCACTAGATCTAGGGGAAGTAGAGCTTCTTCTATGCATTTGAATAACTGCATTTATGAGCTTCCAGTCACACCTTGAAAATATGACCAAATAGCAAGTCATGACCAAATTTCTCTCAGTGGTAGGCCCTGCCATCCGAGTTTCCATATGAAGATTCAAGGATCCTTTCTCCACTCTTCACCTTGTGTTTTGAACTGCAGCTAATTGGTGTTTTACAAATCACTTACACCAACATTCCTAAGGGCCCTAAGGAAACCAGTGATCCATTAAGACAACTTATGAACATATCAGTGAAACAAGCATTAAGAAATGGGCTTAAAGTCTAAACTCGACAAAGCATCCAGAGAGGAGGAAGTGACACAAAGTGGATGCACCTTGGATCTCACCACAGTGTATGAGTGGTGGATGATTTTCTGAATTCCTACTCTGGTAACACACTAAAGGCTTTATGTCTCCCTCTCTGTATTGCTAATCAAAGACTTTGAGATGCTTCTAATTACAGATTTCTATAAAACTGAAAATTAACTATTGCTATAATTGATGGAATATTTTATCTCTCCTCAGTGTGGGGTAATTTAAACCAGACTATTATGCATGTGTATTTCAGACAGTAACCAGCAAAAGCACTGATTTTAAGCATTTTATGTCGGTATGTATATTTAATACACACGAAAACATTGTATCTCCTCTAATAACTGTAGCAAACCATTCCTAAGGAATTAATCACTGTATTTTTTCTTCAGAATCTATTTTCTCTCTTCCAAAACAGACCTCTCTAGTGTGCCCTAAGTCAGTCACTGATGCCGTACCCTAACTCTAATAAATCCACTTTACTTTGCCTAAAGAACCTCAATTCTGTCTTTACATATTCACGTAGGCATTGTGAAGAACATATATTCAGACCACATTCCTTGGATAAAGTTGCTTTAAGCAGAGTGAAAATGAAGCAGCAGTAGGGAAGCACAGTCTTTCTGATCCATCTGTTGTATTTGAACCTTAGTGTTGTGCCAGGACATGATCTCGAGCTCATTATTCAGGTTTTGCTGTACAAATGACTGGAACCAAAACTGCAGGTGTTCCCATTAAGATGGGAATTTTTCAGGTGTATGATTTTTTTCTCCTATTGGCATCAACAGACTTGCCTTGCTAGAATCTGAGATTAAAATGAAGGACAGCTTGCACATAGCGGAGAAACACACTCTTATTTTGACTTGAGAGGTACTGTTCTCAAAGATTAGGAGGGAAGGGTGCGTCTTAACAGAATAGACATCTTCAATGATGCCTAACCTGTCTTTCCACCCCTTCAGCTTTTCCTTACAAATGCCATACTCTAATTTCACATGCTTGTCTGTATTTCATTCAGACCTTTAGCACTAAGGGGAATATATGCTGTTTGCCTGTGGATGTTCCATCACAGCTGTATAATCTCCTGGGTTATAGAGGTATATAATTGTATTGATGGATTGGCAGATGGATCACGCTGCACTCAGGTGGGTACTGCAGCTTGGTAGTTGAAATTTCCACCTTTGCGAAGAAAAGAAAACCAGGTTTTTGAGAGCTATTAAGAAATAGATTTTTTCAAAAATGAGGTCATGAGAAAGCAGACTCTGGAGGTGACTTTTTTTCTTTTTTTTTTTTTAAAGGTGAATTCTATCAAGCCATTGCTGCCACAAGCAATAGTGATGCACAAGGAGAGGATGGGCTCTACTGAAAGACCAAACTAAAAGTAATTTCTTACCTACCTACTGCTAAAAGTGAGAAGGCAATACCAGGAAAGGCTGGGAAAGACACTGTATGTTCTGCATTAAGGACATTTATTAATTTTCCTCTAGCGATAGGTCTTCTTATCTGACCAACAGCATGTGTGCTATTTGATAAATTTCTGACCTGCTTGATAAAATGAATTTTCTAGGTCATCTTTTTTTCTGATATTACTCAGTTTTTGTTTCTAATAGTATTATAAACTACATCACAAATATGTCACTAATTTTGAATCCTGACACAAGTCTCTATGGTGTAAGTTCTATACTCATACACGTTACTTAAAAAAGACGTATCAGTGGAATGAATTTTAATGAATGCAAAATCAAGTGCCCAAATATTAGGAAATGCCCAAATATTAGAAAATGCCAAAATTAGGGCTCTCTGACCAGGATTGTTTCCACTGCCTTATATTTCTCTATCATTAAACAGTCTATAATTACTTGATCATTCAACACGTGATGAAACATTCACTTTGTTAACAGAGATTCAATATTTCTGCTTAGCAACATTATTCAGTGAGATATACATCTTTGCACATATCATTGAAATCACGAGCCAAAGACAACACAATTAATTTCTTTAAGGTGTTTCCTCAGGTAATGTTGTTATAACATTTTAATACTTTCTACATATTGAAAAAATCAATCTTCAGAACACTTCTGCAGGGTGAGATTAGGTGTGTTTTCTTCTTAATAGATACTTGTTGAACTAGCCAGAACTGCCCCTAAAACTTTGTCCTATACAGATATGGCTCCTTCCTGAGGAGAGGGAAAAAAACCAACCAAAACCCACGATTCTATAATTAATGCCAAGGGAATGAATAAGATTTGCATAGGGTATTGTCATAATTCTGGCATATCCTATTTCTTAAGAATGTGATTTAATTAGGCTAACACCTACTTTTGCAAGCAATTTTCTCCTTTTTTTTTTATTAAAAATCTCAGAACTATATCTTTTAAGGTGATATTTACTCATATATGAGTCATCTTCAGGGATGGGATCTTTAGATCTATAGCACAACACCATTTTATAGTTAAATGATTAAAAAATGGAGAAAGATTCAATTGCTGACAGCATTTTTACTTTTGAACTATTTTTAAGTGATGTGGACCTGTCACTAAAGAGGGTAGAGATACATGCTTTATCAAAATTTTAACAATTTTCAAATAAAAACTTTGAGACTCAAGATTCACAGTTTTTTTTGGTAAAGTTTGTGTAGAGGCATAGCTAAAAAATTCTTTCCAGATCTGCTAGATGATTTTGCTTTTCCCCCTAATAGAACCCTTAATAGTTCTGTGTGTCTCTGTGGGTGTTTACAAGCAAATTTGTGGGTTTCTATTAAAGAATCATTTTGAAAGTGAGAGATGCCTGTGGACTGGGATTCTGAGTTAGTGGCTCTGTGGCACTCCTAAAATTTTTTGTTATTATTACAAAGCTAACACTACCAGTGTAGCAGATGGCAAGTGGTCTCAAGACTTCCCAGCCATGTCAACCTTGAAATCTCTCTCCCTATCTGAACTCAACAGCAAACTTCATCAAAGAAAGCCAAGGAGTAAGCATCAATAGGAAAAGTCTGTGTGGAATGTTTAGAAAGCGTGCAAATCCCATTGGTGTTCTGCAGGGTGGAAAGCACTCAAGCTTCAAGGTTATGTCAGAAGTCTTCTCAAGGATTGTATCCTGAAAAGAACTGTATATTTATTTAACTTGATGCACTCTGAGTAGTTCCAGCTGCTTAAAACAAAACATATGTACAAGGCCTCAGAAGTATACAGAGCACGGGCCTCAATATGAGAACTGCAGAAAGCTAAAGGATGTTATATAGTTGATGCCCCTTATTAGAAAAACACTTTAAATTCCAAATTCAAACAGTATTGTTCAAGATGACAGTCTTTCTGCCATGTCTCATTTGGAAAAGAACCATTTGTGAAGTAGCAGTTTGTACAGAAAAAAAATAATTAAATGACATTTTAATGGAAAGACCCAATTTTCTAGCTGCAGGAGGTGTTGAGATGGGCAAACATTCTAATCTGCTGGACATTAAGTAGTTTTAAAGCTTCACAGCTGCAGGAGTGTGAGGAAGAAACTTCCTAATGAGCAAAAGAACAGTTTTCAAGACAGAAAAATGAAAAGCATGATTGCTTTCCACACTTATTTCTTTATTAAATAGGCAAACACAGCAAATCAGCAATTATAGGCCCAGACTCAAAATCAATTTCAAAGCAGTGTGTGACCACATAATAATCACAGTAGACCTTATATAAGTTTATGAAACAAATAGGTAGATCTGCTAGCAGCAAATGCTGAAGGAAATGCAGCCTGTGCAAAACTCAAGACTCCAGAAGTAGGACTCTGGGTCAAAAGTCTGTTAGTTCTCATTTTTAGTGATGTGTGAGTGTACCCACCTGGGGTACTGTGTCCAGCTCTGGGACCCCCAACATAAGAAGAATGTAGAAATGTTGGATTAAGTCCAGAGGAGGGCCAGGAAGATGATCAGCAGGCTGACTTACATCACCTATGAAGACAGACTGAAAGAGTTGGGGTTATTCAGCCCGGAGAAGAGAAAGCTCCGGATAAACCTTATAGCAAGACTTTCATTACCAAAAGGGAGCCTGCAAGAGAGCTGGGGAGGGACTTCTGACATGTAGTAACACAACAAGGGAAAATATATTCAAACTGAAAGAGAGTGGGTTTAGATTAGAGAGTAGGAAGAAATTCTTTCCTGTGAGGGCTGTGGGACACTGGAACAGGTTACCCAGAGAACTGGATGGACTCCCCACCCCTGGAAGTGTTCAAGGCCATGTTGAATGGGGCTTTGAGCAACCTGGTGTAGTGGAAGCTGTCCCTGCCCATGGGAGGGGGATTGGAACTACATGACTTTTAAGGTCTCTTTCAACCCAAATCATTCTATGATTCTATGATTCTATAACTTATTTGTGAAGGTGCAGGAGAAAGCAGTTTACTGCCACAAAAGCTCTCACATTCGTGACCAATGTACACCATTACACCAGTGTAATGAAACCTTTCAAACCAAAACACTCTTAGGCCCCAGTTGGAATAAATAAACAAAGCAAGCCAAATTACTTATCATATTCCATTTCACATTGCTAGACAATGTATTAGGCATTTACACAAACACTTTTTTTTATAATGGAAGTATTTTACTCCAGAACTGAAGTTTTCATCTTTCCATATCGTCACTAGGAAAATAATATCTAATCTTTTGCTGTGACTACAGGAATATGGTCACACACATCCATTGATATCTGTGCTTTTCCACACAGAAAATCACAGCTCAGGAAAAATAAACTGAAGGGAGAATGAAGAACTCCAACTGTATGGAAAAGAACATATAAAGAACACTGATGACTTAGAGATATCATTATAGAAGCAACAGTGAAAAAAAAATTCTTGTAACATGCATATTTCATTAACAAAGTGATACTGTACCTCAATCATGACAAATTAAGTGATTTATCATGCTTGCCTAAGCACCATCTAGGACTTAATTTTACCCATGGAAGAATTGTAGGTTCAGCTGTGAAACAATGCAAATTCAACGTCTCCAAGTATGAGATTTCAAATTGTTAATACTGAAAAATGCATTGCTATCACTAGTGCATATTTTACAAAGCCTTAAACAACAACTAAATAAAAGGATTTTCACCACTTAATTAGGACAGTTTTATGATCCAACTCCCAATGAGTTTTCAATGTTTCTGAACAAAAATAGACAAAATACTTTCCATTTCAAAAGTCCGTAGCACAGATTAGAATCAGGGAAATCTACCTTTGAAAGCTTTCTTTACATTACTAAAGAAAGCAGTGAAGACATTTCCTCATATATTAAGTCACAGGGTCACTGATATTCCAGTCTCAAACTCTGTTGGGTATGATTCCAGTAAAAATGCCCAGATACCACACACAGGTTTGAGATTAATCTCTTGGAATTTTGTAATTCCTCTTTGAACCTAAAATGCAAAAGCCTTTTTTTCCAATATTATTTTTACGGATTTATTTTGCAATTTTTTCTTACAGGTCAATGGAAATTTTAATTATTACATTGATATGATAAGCACATTTTATCTAAAAATATGTTGTCTAGTATCAGACAATAAGTCAGTCATATTGTTGTGAGGGTATGACAATTGTGAGCTATTTCACTCCTTTAAAAAGTTAAAAGATAAACAAGTGTGAGCTCACAAAGTCTTGGCAAGGATTCTCTCTAACCTAAATTACAGTCCTTTTGGTACTGAACACAGCATGAACTTGCCCAGGGCCATCCCTGAGGAAATGTGAGCACATGTATGTGGGGAAAAAATGACAATATAAAAATAATGTTGGGGGATGTAAACTGGCAACTGGACATGTAAAAGCTGGTAAAGGTAATTACAACATAAACATTAAATACTACAGCATAGTATGGATTTTTTATTGAGACTACGCATATTTCCTCTTTGTTCACTCTCACTATTACTGCAAGAATATGACAATTATGAGGAAATTTTTTTTCAGCTTTTTAATAAGAAGAGGATTTTGTATGGTTACTTTTTAGAATATTTTCACTGTACACAAATGTTGATGCTTTTTGTTCTGTGGAATTTAGGAATCTGTTATGAAAAACATGGTGAGGAGGTCTTTCTGCTATTTATAAGAGTACTTGAGGAACACTACTGGTGACTGATGAGCAGAATATGGAAAGTTAACTCAGTTGCAGAGATGTGGTGGGATAGTAGAAGGCAGAAAATAGCTGAAATAATAGATTCACACTGTTCAATGCTGGCTATGAATATAAACGAATAACTATATTATAAATAAAATACTATGACTATAAAATAATTCATTCTGAACCTCTGGGTGTCATAAATAATTTATTTTCACCAAGTCACCCTTCAGTAGCTCAGTTATTGGTGCTTAATAAAGAATTAGATGCCTTTGACTAAAGCAGAGTTTCTGACATGCACCCAGTTTTGAACTGGAGAAATGAGAAATGGGACTCTGATATTTCTTGACTTTGCTTTTTTTCTTTTACTATTGATCTAGTCCATCTAGCTGTTAAAAATGGAGGTTTTTCCAATCTTTTGAATTTGTCTGACTTCAGCTTCTAGACATCATTTCTATTTTTTTTATCCCCTAGATTAAAGAACTCTTTTCTGATGAGAAAATGGCTAGAGAGAAGAATCTAGCAGAGCTGAACACTATAAAGCACTTTCTCTATTATATTCACAGCATAGAAAAGATATGTTGTGGAGAGGCAATTGTGTGAGCTGGCACAGGCAGGACACAGGAACAGCCACGAAACCGCAGATGAAGAGTAATTTTATTTTCATTACCTCGCCAGCTGAGGGATCCCCACATGGGCGGAGGAATGCAAGCAGGGATGTTGGCACCGTGGAGCTTAGTCTATGATAGAGAATCATTAAACCTCCTAGTTTTGCCTGTATATCATGGATTCACTCAAGCACAGTTTAACACAGTGCTTTTTTTTTTTTTTAAGATTCTTTCCAGGAATCTTAAGCATATTCTGTAGGTTGTCTCTATCACAGGCCTATATTATCTAAATATGGATGCTCTACTTGTCCAACATACAAGGCTAAAGAACAATTAGAACGATATATGGGGTTTCCTTACACCCTAGCTGCATGTCACTTGACTGTGTTTCCAATCCTCCTTGACAATTTTCCATTATCTTCCCAAAACAATAATAATTTTCACATCAACAGGGCAATCCTGGGTGGAAACACTGCTTAAAAACATCACCTTTTTATTTATTCATGTTTGTTTGTACTTTGGTACTTAACAACTGTAATCAAACAATGAAGAACTTCAAGTATCTCATTGAAGTATTCTCAAATTATTTAATAAATGCCAGAATTTTATTGTAGTATTTACTTTCCCTTTGAAAATTCTGGGACCCCACATTTTATAAAAAAAATTACTAATGCCTTTACAATGTCTCATGCTGAATGAAACCACCTTGTATTCCTACTTCCATTGTTATATACTAATTTATATCTTATCTGTGGTTCCCTAATAACATATTCAGGGTTCATGCTTTTTCTTTACCTATTATTAAGACATTTTTCTTTTCAAAGTGACTGATACCGAGACAAACCCCTATTTTTTCAAGTTGTGGAATGGATATCTTGTTCCTAGGTATACACATTTGCTTTAAATTGCAGAAAGAAGTCTAATATTCAAAAGGATGTAAACTATCAAGCGATCAGGAGGATTCTATAACCCATCTGCACTGTTCATTTGCCACGGTTGTTATATTAGTGTCATCTTGCAAATTTGGTTTGGTTTTGTATTTCTCCTAGATCATTGATGAAAATGTTGAGTTGCATCAGATCCTATATTATATATAGTGCATATAGAAACCAAATAACTTCATTGTATTATAACTCTGTATTAATTTCTGTGACATATCAACCTGCTCTATTAAATCTTAGTTAATACTGCATATAGTTCTGAATGATAATGCTAATTTCACATACCCAATTTTGTGTAGAACTCAGTCAGGTACTTAAGAAAAAACGTCTACAAATGACTGCATGTACATAGTTGGTTTTTTTTTTTCCAGATGATAAATGACATGAGGCATATTTTAGTCATGGAAAGTCTCCCTGCTGCTTTATTTTTAATTTGGCACCCATTGCCCACCCAGGTCCTTTGCTCCAGAATGCTCTTCAATTGGTTCCCAAGCAGCACTGGTAAATGGCAATGTTCTCACTTTACACTTCTCCTTGATGAAACGCATGACATTTCTCCTAGCCTAGACTTTTTTTTCCTCTGGATGAGGTCTTTACCACTCAGTATGCCAACTGCTTCCACTAAGTTAATCTAAATCTGTCAGACTCCCACTTCTCCTCCGAAGCTGAAATTATTCAGTAGTCTTTTATCTTTTTAGACTTTACAAGAAATATATTGTTATAAAGTCAAGGTTTGGGAATTATTTTTGTTTATCTTATTTACTAAACTTAACTATAATCCTGAGATAAAGCCTTAGGGAAAAACAAGAAATACTAGGAGGACCACAATATTGGAATATAGAGCTTTTGAAAAAAGAAAAAAAGGCAAGTATTCAAAATGTAACTTTTTAGATAACCATGCTTGAGTAAACTTTGAGAAGTTATTTTCACAGGGTCCACAGTGAGTAGTACAGCTTCGTAAGTAATTTTTTGTGTGTATGCACAGCTGTGAAAGAGTAGGTTTAGATTAGATGTTAGGAAGAAATTGTTTACTCTCAGGGTCACGAGGCACGGGAACAGGTTGCCCAGAAAAGTTGTGGAGGCCCCATCCCTGGAAGCATTCAAGGCCAATTTGGATGGGGGTCTGAGGAACCTGGTCTAGTGAAAGATGTCACTGCCCACAGCAGTGAGGTTAGAACTAGATGATCTTTAAGGTTCCTTCCAACCAGGCCATTCTATGATTCTATGTGATGAAAACATATATGGAAATGAGTAATTCAGATATCATTGAACTTTTCCAGTCAAAACAGGATTGAAATTTGTTTATTTCATACCTTCTTGATGAAAACAGTAGTCTTCATTTACAGCTGAAGATACAAGTAAATTTCCTGAGCTATCCCTTTGTATGAGGTTCTTCGGACCTTGCTGACTATCCAAGAGAAAACTGTCCTAAAAATCATACTGTTTTGAAATTAATTGTGCATTTTTCTATTCTTTCACCTACAGTGACTGTGGTTAACCACATCTTCCAAAATTCACCACAGCAATGGAATTTCCTTCCTTTAAATGTTTCTGAACTTGAAAAGGCTGATAGATGAGAGCAACCCTATTAAGCTCAGTCTGAGCCACCCTCATCCCATTCTAACAGCCATAAGCATATCTGCAGAAATAAGAACTGGTACAGTGAATTAAAATAACTTTAGTCCCTTTTCATTTTTAGAGTTCCCATCCAACAAAACATATGAGTATGCACTGAACATTAAACACATGTTTCAATCCCTCCACAGCCATATAAACATTTAAGAATGTGCTTGGTTTATGTACTACTTAAATCAGACTGACAACAATTTGACTTAAGCATACGCTTAACTGCTCTGCTGGATTGGGATGGAATGGGGTAACTAATGTGTTTAGGACTGGAATTGGGCTGCATGTGGAGTGAAGGTAACGTGATAGTATCACAGAGAAATTTGGATCTGCCCACACTCCACTACGTGTTTCCTTTTATTCATCGGCATTGTCAGACACATTCCAGTTCACCACAGCATCTGGGCAAATGACTTGCTACAAAGCAGAGGGTCCAGGGAGGGAACAGGTTATATGCCTTCCGTATTACTTCAAAAGCAGGGTAATGGTGAACCGAGGTCTTAACTCAGTCTCAAAATCTGGGTCCTGAGAGAAGGACTGCATAGAGATGCGTTTTTTGGGAAAGCATCGAAAACATTTAACTCGGTACAACTGGTCAAAAATTGGCATGTTCATCCCACACGGCATTCTATTTTGGCTACTAAATCTAGCTTTTAGGTCCAAATGATAATTTCTGCAGGAATACAACTGAGAAACTTAATTATCATTTTGAAGAATTAGGATTTCTTTTCTTTAATTTTTTTACAAAGCTTAAACTAATTACTTGGCTAACCCATATTTTAAAGATCTAAGAGTCCTTTATAGCAAAACAGAGGGCAGAAGAGAGCTTTTAGGACTTTGAAAGTCTATATCGCATAAATAGAAAATGACTTCAAGAACAGCTCTTCTCATGTTTTCTCAGATGAACCGGGAACCTGAAAAGAAACTCACAGGTACAAAAAAGAATATTGCTACAGAACATATTGCTTTCCGGCAAACCAACATATTTCATAGAAAAAGAAAATGTTGTAAGGCTTCCAGTAATCTCTAATCCTCAGGAGAAAACCTTTGTTACTCTCTTTAACAGTGGCAGCTGTCCAAGAGGAGAATAAGAAGTACATGGTTGCAATGGGTTGACACATAGCCACTTAAGTATAGAAGTAATTCAGGGAATAAAACACTGGCAATATGCACCTCTGAATACATCATCTTTAAGTTAAACGAAAAGTTTTTGAAATGAGTAAAGGAAAGACTGTTTCCACTCCTTATTCCTGAATGAAAGGTCACCACGACCCTTTCTGTTACAACAAGCACTTGAACTCCTCTGCCTTCTCTGAAGAGAATTATGGTTACAGCCCAGCTGCCTGCACCAGCACCATAAATTCTGACAAGGTCATGCACATCAGTAAATACTGTTTCTCAAAGTGTGGGTAGACAGAGAGTGCCTGAACTCGTTTACTCCAAAAGGCACTCTGCACAACCAAGAATTCAAGATAAAACACTCTCATAAAATACAATGAAATAGTAGAAACTCTGTCTAACAAGGCAAGTTTAAGGGGCAATGGGCACTTGAAAATTTAATGTTAGCCTTCTGCTTTTAGCTACCCTGTACAGAAGGTATTCTGCTGTGTATACCCCACCATTTGCTCAACAGCACTGGCACTATTTCTGCCCTGGAAATATACTTAGAATTATATTGCTGTTTTAAATCTAACCTTCACCATGTCTCCAGCAGGGATTAATATGAGAATGTCACAGAAAGATCATCAACAACCTTTGCTCTCATGCTGGAAGCAAACACCTATATCAACTGCTGCTGGTAAGTGGACAAATGCATTGCAAGGTCTACATGGCTTGAGGGTTGATAAAAGTTTATAGAGCCAGGGGTTGCAAGAAAGTGTTTTACTATCATTGGATGATAGTAAATTAGATGGAAATATTTACTTTTTGTTAGCTCCTGGAGAACTAGTCAAGAGCTTTGACTGCAGTAGTAGCAAAGCCATCTCCTGCTCCTACTCTGGATACTCCATCATCCATTTCAGCAGTAAAAACAGCTAGGCACCTGCCCACTGCTTAGGTAGCCCTGACAAAGGACGCAGTCACAGCTGGGCAGCGAGGTAGGAGAGTTGTCAGTGCACCATGGCCACCACAGAAGTGCAGGACTAACAGGACGTGAGGACTAACACAGGGAGATCAGCCCGCTATGCAGGCAGAGTACCTCAGCACAAGGCTCAGGAGCACGGTGGCAGCTCAACAGCACATTCAGTCAAATGAAAAGGGTGCAATAAATGCCCTGAGTCCAGTGTGGTTTCTAACCCTTAGTCGCATTTGAAATCAACGACCCGATCTCAAATCAGGTCAGATAGAAACCATCTCTGTTTCACTGCTGCAGCTGCCTCTGCCCTTCCCATGCTCCTGACTGCCCCTCCATAGCCTCTGGCAGATTTGCAGCTGCCTGAAGGCAAACACAGCTCCTGCTTGGGGATCCTCAGCAGTGTCACTACCAGTCACGGGGAGCAGCACCCCAAAACCAGCTCACAGTTTAATATTGCTCAAAGTGGAGTGCCTTTTTCCTCTGCTTACCACCATTAGCACTGAAAAGTGCACACCGTTCCCTATTCAGCTCACAAACCATGCATCACCTTTCAGGACTTTTTCTGTTGATTGCAACTCACTACAGTGTGAAGATTAGATACCTTTTAATCTTTTACTAGCCATGATTACGATCAGTGGAGTGAAAAAGCAACTGTGCAAGTGGTAGACCAATAAAAAGTTCTCAGAGCAGAAATTAGTCATACATCAAGTTCAGCCTCCACTTTTCAAGTCCACAGTGCCTCCCCTTGAAAACTGTAGAACTTAATGACTGTTTCCTGAAGGATTTTTCATGACCCTTTATGACAACAGCTCATATTTCTCATTAATAACAATCCTGACAAAAAAAAAAAATTCAAACTTGAATATAATTCTTTTTGTCTTAAATATTTCAATATTTTTACTTACCTGGAAGACTTTAATTTGTATTTCAACAGATCATGAATGAAGAACAAATAATTTCCAGAAAACTGGAACAGCTCACTAGTATTCATCAGCTACCTGCAACACTTTCAGCATTGGGAATGCTCACATAGAGACATTTATGCAGCTCTGATAGTATATGAGCAAAGATTATTTTGATTTAAGAATAAAAAAAGAATTTCATTTCCCATTAAATTGGCATTGGTAATACTAATAACACTAATGTTACAGCTCTGTTCAGACTGAAATTAGGCATATAATTTCAGATCATGGAATTTTGGCTAGTACCAACTCCTTAGACCGGTTGCAATGGCACAGGTTTCTGTGTACGTAAGTCCTTGCAGGTGTACCCCACATCTCTGTATGGCATTCATCACAAAAGTAGCTGTCATGTGTGTCTTCAGTGTTCTTGAGATGTACAATTACTGAACTAAAACATCCAGAGTGTGTCTTCACATGTTCACTCCAACCTCTCTGACACAGCATGAGCATCATTGTCTGGACTGAAGAAAAATAAGTGTTTTGAACAGATGTGTATAGATACCAAAATCTGATTTACAAAGTTAACTTAACCCATTAGCAAAAGCTAACCACTGAGTAACAACGATAAAGGCAATATTCAAGGAGGTAAAGCCTGGGTTAAAGTTTTAGATATCTCATTGACATGCTCTGAGGCATCCACTTTTTTCTTAGCCTTATGGGAGACATTATGTGAGTTAAACTCAAAATGCCTTTTGAAGCAAACAGACCTGAAGTGATGAGGGCTTGCAGTTTCTTTTTTATATATATTGATTTTATTTAAGTATTCACTAGAAGCACCTTGCCCATTTAGATGGGCACTTGTCATATTATAAACCTAAACAAACACAAGAGTCTCTAGTATAAAAAGAAAAATGGAGCTATTAATCTCAAAAGTAAATGTGACTAGAGAATTTTTATCCAGCAGTCAAGAATCATGGGTAGTAAAGAATAAATATTTGAGCCAGAGACATCACCAGAGGTGAACGAACAACCTGACCTTAGATGTGGAAATGTGACAGATCATAGTAGTAGAAATCTTAAATTTAATTCACTTATAAATTCTCTCCTATTAATTCTGAATGATACTTGTTCACACAGATTTAAAGGAGGAGATGACATCATTTTGTTGGTGACATAATTTCTCTGGTATCTGATATTTGAAATTAAGGAAACTGAAAGGAAAAAGAAAATATAAAATAGCTAAATCATACACTGTATGGAAAAGGCACAGGAAAGGCAAGACTATTTACAAGAGCATATAATGACAGGACAAGGGGGTATGTGTTCAAATTGAAAGAGAGTAGCTTTAGATCAGGTATTAGGAGAAGATTCTTTACTGTGAGGGTGGTGAAGCACTGCAACAGGTTGCCTCCCTGGCCAGGTTGGATGGGGTTCTGAGAAACCTGGTAGAATTGGAGGTGTCTGTGTGGGAGGGTTGGAACTAGATGATCTTCAAGGTCCCCTTCCAACTCAAACCATTCTATGACTCTGCTCCCGTTTATATGAATACCGGTTTCTTTCTCTCCCAGCTACAAATTACTTTTGGAGCATCTTGGAGTGTTCCTCAAAGAAAAAGGTTAGCTGTTTTTTTTTTTTTTTTTAACACTGAACACATCTGGATAACCTTGGTAATTAGTGTATTTGAAAACTACAGTTTCATTTGCATGATATAAGCTCCATGCACCATACAAATGGGACTTGCAGTACTTTTTGAATTCTCCAATGTTTTGAATGATTTAGTACAGTGACAGGACATTCTCTGTAAAAGCATCAGACTGATTTTCTATTTATACACAGGACTGAAGGACAACAGTAACCACATCAGACACAATGTCAAAAAAGCACTAACTAAAAGTTATCTCTTTGACTTTTAGGATATGTAATGATATCTATACACCCCTAAAAGCAATGTAACCACATACAACCTCTCTTTAAATGATAAAAATACGTGATTATACTGCCATATGATCTCAGCACCTTGGAGCAAGGAGAAGCACAGAAGCTTTTGCTGTAGCTAGAGTGTTTCCTTCTTCTATGCTACTTCCCATCTCCAAAATTTTGATAATATTATGCACTTATGAAGGACATCTGCTCAATCTGTCAATCAAACTGGATGAATTAGGCAGCTGAGGATAGACCGCCACATGCCATCCCAGGTCAATTTTACAGTCCAACAGACAGGTTACATCTTTTTCATAGTTTTCTCACGGTGCGATTTTCAGTGTATCCCTCTGGCTTTTAATTTCCATCTGCTCAGATCAGCTGCTTGTATAACAGCAGGTCCATGGGGAAAGTCTCCAATGTAAGTGCCTATATAATTGCCATTCCTAGCAATTACTGTATGCAACTATTTATCTGTCTATCTATCTGATAAATCTGCAAACATAAAGATAACAGTCAAAATAAAGGAAAAAATACTCCAATTAGGAAAAAAAATAAGAAAAAAGGATAGCAAAAACATAAATCACCAAATTCATAGTATGTTCTGCTTTATTAATTTCTATTTTTTTATGGCATGAAACTCACTTAGCAGAACCACAATCTGTCTCTTTTCAGGGTGCAGATTTACAGACCTAGAGGTGTACAGTTTAGACCCTTGATAATAAATCTGAGGCAAAAACTTCTTCTGTCTCCAGCAATGGTGGTGTGAGAAAGCAGACTGTCAATAAGTTCAAGCTGCAAGGAAGGTTTGTTGAGTAACAACCAAACAACATGATAAATAACCCTTTTTCTGTGTCCAGCTATCAATGCAGAACATGTTGGACCAAATTAATTTTTAGGAAGTCTAACTAGAGGCAAATATTTATACTATATATCTGACTATTTTTCCTATACCAGAGGTACAGATGTATATTAACATAAGGATGACATACTGCAAGTGTGAAATAAAATCTCAAAACACACCACTGAACACAACATTTGCAACTAGAAGATGAGAGGGAAGACAGCTAAGCCCAGCAATTAGATAGTCTGGAGATTTTCCTAAAATACAGATTCAGGTCAAATAATCTCAATCACGTGAGCATTTGTGTATCTAGACTGATGAACTTTCAGCATTCAAATCAGCCTGATTGCACAAGGTTTGTAGACATGGAAGAACTGTAGGTCAAAAAAGAAATTCATATCCTTGGGATCTCTGGACAAAAATCAAAAAAGCTCCTTTGCTCAGGAAGTTTATTCATGCTTATCCAGGAACAGACAACCTGATCTATAGCTGAAAGAGTGAATTCAATGTTATTTGATATGAAACCATTATCTGAAGCCTCTGCAGATTTCCTGAAATGGATATTTCAAGAAAAGTACTGACTGTGCTATGCCTCTGTCAGCAGAGTATGTATATTTAATTTTATTTTCCAACAATTGCTGGCAAATGAAATGGTCGTAGAGTGTCCCTGTGAGTCTGCTTTTCCAGGACCCACTAAAGTGCCTTTTGAAACTACTCAGAGAGGTCCTCTTGCAACCCATAAATGTTGAATCAGACCCCTGAACTAAAGCTAGCTGACCATTGGCTTTAGAGTTCGTTCTTCACCATGAAAAAAAAAAGAATTTTTCCAGGCATTTCTGTTTCCTGATGCAGCTCACGGGAGAGGAGGGTTGGTCCACTCCGGGGTAGAGCAAGTGCAGTTCTGCGGCTAGCTGGTGAGTTGCGACATGCACTATGGGCCTCAGGAGTTGTGACACAAGGTGAGAAAAGTCACACAAGCACACACTGCTGAAGGTTGAAAAGGAGTAAACTTTATTAACATGGAGGCAGCACCTTTTATAGGGGCTGCCCCGGAACGGTCTAGAAAGGAGAAGGGGTTTGCCATATTAGGAAAGAAAAGGTGGAGCAACAACCGAGTTAAGAAGGTGTGGGAGGAGAAAAGGGAGGGGATATTGAGGAAAGGCAGTGAACATGCCAAATAGGGAAGGGAGGAGGGGTACAACCATATAAAGGAGTATAACAACAAGAAAGGGGGTTTATAACAATATATGATTATAAGTTCTCTAAATTATTTTGGAACTGGTCGTATAGTTCTTTCTCTCTGTCACAGCAAGGTTCTGCCACAGTTTCCGAATGCTTTTGCAGTGCATTCAACATCAACAGCTTGGACGCTCCACCATCCATCAGGTGGAGAGATACCCCATAAAGTCACTTTCCTGCTAACTGTCCTACACGTATTTTTGAGAAAAATCCGTAAAGTGAGGTAATATGCTTCTGTCCTGGAATCACATTTCAACGTTCCAGAAAAGTCAACACAGCATTTAATAAAATGAGCAGTTGCTCGTATCCATACTAGTACATGCAATGAGTATAAAAGTGAAGTCAAAATAATTTTCATTAAAGCCCCTCCATTTATTACATAGAAAATTTACTCCAGGAATACTTGAATTCTACTGATCTTCATGTTATTGTTGGAATAGAAACTTTGGACATTGCAGGCAAGATGTACATGTAGTAACCAATGTAATCAATGACAGGTGAAGAGTCATTTTGAGAGTAGTATCTTCCCTTTCACTGGGAGTCTTGAAAATAAGAAAAGAACATTTGTAGCATGAACATTATTTAAGGGGCTTCGTACAAGAATGTCTCTGTGAAATCTATGGCCCATGTTATAGAGGAAGTAAAGCTAGCTCTTACTGGCCTTAAAGTGTACAAATCTCCAGGAATTTGCACTGGAGATTCTCCTTACAGTCATCACGTTTTAACCCAATTGCCAGTTCTCCAGAAAGATTTCTTGACTTTCTGTTGAAAATCTCACCTTTGTGATAAGACTGATATTTAAATGTTCACCAAAAGAAAAGAGCAAGAGCTTTTGTTTTGTGATGGATAGTGTTAGTTGTGAGGACAGCTTTTCTGCTATGTCTGCATTGCAAAGGACAGATAAGTTTAGAAGAAGCTTTTAGTACAGCAAGACCATGATTAATGCACGTTATATTTCTGTTGTGTGCATCTACATTAGCAGTTTATTTTGAATCAGAAACATGCTTTCAAAGTGACCCTCCCAACCATCCCCACTGCACATACTTTGGCTCACATCTCAGAGCAGTCTTTGATTGAATGAAGTAGATGTTGTCTGGATGAAATTAAACTGAAATACACATTTTAGGAGTGCAACTACTAACCAAGGACCTGACTACAGTTGATGTAAACCTGATGAAACACCACGTAGTGTATGTCAACTGGACTCCACAGATCCACCCCTAGTGAGCTGTGGAGACAGGGTAATTCTTGGTAAAAATCCGGTGACAGCCAGTCTGTAGGTCAGGAGCTTAGGAAGGCTACCTCTCAGACACAAAGTGATTCCCCTTCTCCCTTAAAGCACTTTGCTACTGCTGACATACAGGACCAAATTTTCAGGACCTATTTACACACCACCTGCCTAGATTACACTAATGAATTACTGCGTCAAATATCTTCTTGCTTGTCATCTTCACTTGCTTCCAAAACTCAGATCATGGCCTACTCTGGGGTCTCCTGGACGGACTATGCAGATGGTACAGGTAGCTGATTTAGTGCACAATGCACAGTGCTACTTCGACAGATTTTGCTACAACTCTCAGAGCATGCACTGAATGACAGCTTTCTAAATTCTGCTTATCTTTTTGATAGTCTTTCCCCTTAAAGAGGACTGACATCATAAATTTTATTAAATGTGATTGCAAATGGAAGGATAATTCATTCTTCATACATTAAATGGGAGAGCAAGAGATTTGTGCAGGCACCAAGGAAAAGCAACCATCAATTAAAACAATTTCCGTCTAGGAAAATTGTACTTTCAAAGTGTTAAGAGTAATGGAAAAGAAGCAAGTGTATACACAATGTAGACAATAAAGAGAAGAGTGGAGGCTGGCAGAAGAAACCTGTGATTTTTTTTTTTTTTTTTAGTAATTGTTTGTTTTCAACTGCAATTAAACATTTATCATAAATTTAGTTTTTTATCTGTATTTGACTCACTCATACTTTGATATCTCTAAGTGGGCAGTAGCAGCCAGGCATTATCACTTAGAAGTTTAGTCCTGTAATAACAGGTTCTTTTGGGTTCACTTGTAATTGTACAGAGATATTCTAAAACCTTACCCATTTTTATGCTATTACTGGACAGGAGAGAAGGAAACATTTTGTTTTTCTTTCTGTCTTTCCTAGTAGGACTGAGACAAATCAATGTCTCATAATGTACGAAAGACAGGTCTGGCCCTACTCACTTACTTATTAGTGAAATATCTACTGATCTAATGCTAGTCACTCCCTCAGATATTTAATCACAAAACTACAGAGCCCTTCTAGTGCCTCTCTGGAAGATGAAGTTATTCTTTGCTTTGCCTATGATTATACCTCCTTTTATACATACAATTTATGCATGAGAAAATATTAATTTCCTTCATGAAAATCTGAAAGTGTACACAGCTTATCAGATAAATAAATCCTTTCCCTGTTTACCATTCTCCTCCCAAACCAAAGTGCATGCATACAACTCTACTATTACAGAGGGTACATCCAACAACATTTAACAATATCTCTGCAATGTTTGAGGTGCTATGAATCTCCTCTAAAAGTCAGAAACTGAGGCAAGTTTCCAAGTCTTTCTGCAACTGCTTGAGCTTTGCTGTAGAAAACTTCAGCCCAGAGGTCATAATTATTAATCTGCCTGCCTGGGTTGACCAGGAAGTGGTAAGCCTGGACCTACCAATGCCTCATAGCAAGAGAGGAGAGCAGAATGTAGCAAACAGCAAATACTGATAGAAGTCTAATATTTTCTAAACTCCAGTCCCAATGGCTACCAGTTAATGCATCTTTTGTAGCTTTATTTAGCTCTTATTTTACACATGATTGTGGATACTCTTGTTCCCCGGTGACACCAGCCAGACATTTTATTGTCCACAATGTGCCAGTAGAAAGTTCACCCCCTGGCTCTGACCTTCTCCCTCCCCATGCACATATTTTCAGACACTTCTCTACTGTTGAGGTCTTTATTAAAAACTTCTAAATATTTTTTTTGTCCGTTTTATATATAGGACACGGTTTTGTGGAAGGTCATTCCTTCCCTCACATGCAAGCAGCTTCTTAAATGTCTTTATACCCTTCAAATGGACACAGCATCTTTTAATTTTCACATCAGCTTTTTGTAGAGAAACCACTGCACACTTCAGGCTTTATAAATAAACTAGGTGAAAAATGTCCTTAGGCATTTGGAAGTGAGGTGAAAAAATTAATTCCTACCCACTCTGATTAACTGGTTTGCAAAGCATTTTTAGCAGATATCCCCTCTGGAAAAATTTCTTAATTGCTTCCTGAAGGCAGAATGTCTGTTGCTAGTTCTTGACATTATTAGGGAAATATTTTACTGTAATTTTTGGTGTTGTGCACACCAAAAGAGTATGTATTACTTAGAGAGAAACAAACCTCCATGCTCTTATTCATAATTTCCTGAGGTTTAATAGTTAAGATGGAAGAAGTAGTCAATTATCAATTAGCTGCATTTTCATGATGTTCTTAAGTAATGAAAACTTGCATTCTGGCACATGTCAAAAAAACCCCAACTATGCAGGCCTTCTATCCCCAGAAGAATTAGATGTTATGTTCCAGCAAATTCAGTTTTCATAGAAGCATGAGGAGATATACGTATGTGTGTAAATATAAATATATATTTGCATTTATATGTGTGAGGAAAGGGGGTGATTTAAAGACAGGTTAAAAATCCTGTGTGGAAGGATGTCACATACTGCATACTTAGGGAAAAAAAGCCCCAGCAAATAAAAGGAACTGTAAAATGCCAAGAGATTCCTAAGTACAGAGAGCAAAGAGTGAAGTGTCAATAACAAGATTTGTCTTTCATAATTCTCTAGCACCTGACTCACTTACTGGTCCTAACGAATGGCAAAGTCGACTCAAGAAAACAGATATCTTCAGGTTTCTGTGACCTACTAAGCATATTAATTCTGCAGGTAGGAGCTAAACAGCAAAACTCTACACTACACTGATCAGCTTCACAAGAATGAACTGCACTGGACTTCACAGTAATTTTTTTTCTCTTTCTACTTTAGAAACAGTGTATGTATTTTTTTCATTCATACAAGAACAAAATGGTAAATTACAACAACATCAAAAAAACAAAACACCCCAAAGAAACAAAAAACTATCTTGGGACTTTTAATGTCAACAGTGGCTCCACTTACCTATGTAGAGAGCATCTAAATAGAAGGATGTGATGTGGTCTAGTGGTTCTTTAAACTATGATGAACTAAACCCACTGGATATAACCAGTGGCATGTAGTCTAGTCTGCATATAGATGTCAGGTGCAGTAAAACACTGCACTAATCATCAAATCATAGAATCATAAGAACGGTTTGGGTTGGAAGGTAGGTACCTTCCAAAGATCCATGTGGCAGAGCAGGGATTCCCACACATCCCTTGCAGAAGGCAATGACGACTTGGTTTGTTCCCGTGCACCCCACAGAGAACCACGCTGAAGGAGATCTCTACACTGCAGTGCATGGAGGACCCTGCATCAGAGCAGGTGGATATGTCCTGAAAGAAGTTGTAGACCATGGAGATCCCATGCTGGAGTAGGCTCCTGGCAGGAACTCTGGCCCCTGGAGCACTCATGCTGGAGCAGTTTTTTCCCAAAGGATGGTACCTTGTGGAAAAAACTCACACTGGAGCAGTTCTTGAAGAACCTCAGCCAGTGGGAAGGACCCGTGCTGGAGCAGTTTGTGAAGGGAGCAACTCCTACTGGAGTAGTGGAACAATGTAATAAAGAAGGAGCAGCAGAGAAGTTTTATGGAGTGACCACATCATTCCTCATCCTCTGACACTCTGGTGGGGGCAGATGAAAGAAGAATCAGGAGTGAAGCTGAACCTGTGAAAAAGGGGGAGGTGCTTTTAGTTTTGTTTTTGTTTCTGTTTCTCAGTGTCTTACTCCGTTTTTGGTTGTCAGGAGATTAAATAATCTTCCCCAAGGCAAGTCTCTTTTGCCTGCAGCGGTCATTGGTGAGCGAGCTATCTGTCCTTGTCTTTATCCACAAGCCTTTTCATCTTGTTTCCTGTATGCGTCCTGCTGAGAAGGGGGAGTGAGAGAGCGGCTGGGTGGGTACCCGGCAGTCAGCAAAGGTTAAAACACTGCCCACTGTTAATGTGTCTTCTGAGGGACTGTGTTACTAACACACATACTGAGAGTGACTACACTGCTTATGTCTGTTGCAGATAGAGCTCAGTACAATAATAATTATGGCATTAGCCAAGCTAATATGACTAATGGACCATAACTGCAAAGTAGCAACTGTGTATACATTTTTTTCCCGGGGGCAAATTAAGAGATACCTCCTTTCAATCATTTGGCTAATAAATAAAACAGGGAGGAGGTCTCAATTGGCACAGATCAAGGATACGTAATATTTTTACTTCTGTAAATTAGTACTCATCAGTGCTCCCTCCCCTTGCTTTTCATTTTATTCCAGAGAGGTTTCTGTAGCAACTAGGTCATATGCCCAGGTTAATTTTCAAAGCTGTAACATCACAGTGGATCCTTTTTGTAAGTGAAACAAACAATAAAGGGCACTTTTTATTTGGAGCCGCTTAGGTCTGATGATAATTGAGCTCTACAAAAGGATCTCTGGCAGCCAGGCATGTAAAAGTCCACCCTTTTTCACGGGTGGTTAACAACTGGTTATGGACAGGAACATGAAGGCCTGGAAGCAACTCTCTTCTAGAATTTGCCCAACATAAAAAGCAGTACCACCCCAGATACATTTCTGGAGGTAAACAGGAAACCTGACTAGTCCTCCATAACCCCTTTCAACTTTGCATTGCTCTCTTGTCACTGCTTCTTATTTTTTTGAAAAGTGGACTAGACAGCTTGAGCAAAGCAAGTATTATTTATATTTCAGCAGTGTGCTTGATCCGAAACATTTACAGATGTGGAGGATAAGCAAGGTGAAAGGAGCCAAGCATTTTTCACTTTTAAACACAAACTGAGACTACAAGAGACAGCTGGTTTTATGGGATTTATGGTCATAAAAGTTAATGTCTGAATACAAAACTGTCATGGTTTAAGCCCAGCTGGCAACTAAGTACCATACTTGCTCACATACTCCCCCAGCCCCCTCCACTGAGATGGGGAATAGAATTGGAAAAATGTGGAACCTGTGGGTTGAGATAGGAACAGTTTGGTAATTGAAACAAAGAAAATGCAATATAATAATAATAGTGATAACATTGCAAATGATAATGATGATGATAATAATAGTAATAGTAATATATTAATGAAAAGGAAAAAAAAAAAGGGACGAATAAAACCTAAGAGAAACAAGTGATGCACAATCAAGTTGTTCTCCACCCACTGATCAATGCCCAGCCCAACCCCAAGCAGCAATAGGCCTCTCCTGGCCTATATTCCCCAGTTTACATACTGAGCATGATGTTCTGTGGTGTGAAATATCTTTTTGCCCAGTTCAGGTCAGTTGTCCTGGCCATGCTCCCTCCCAGCTTCTTATGCACCTGCTCACTGGCAGAGCTTGGGAAGCTGAAAAGTCCTTGGCACCATGTAAGCACTACTTGGCAACAACTAAAATGTTGGTGTGTTATCAACATTATTTTCATACTTAATTTAAAAACACCGCACTATACCAGCGGCTAGGAAGAAACTTAGTTCTACCCCAGCTGAAACCAAGATGTTTCTAACATGAGTTTCATATGGCAGTGGAAACAATGAGCAAATTGATTCAAATGAGCTCACTATCTCCTATGCTACTCCTATGCAATGCAATAACACCATACCAAAATCCAGAAAATTGCCATCTTATTCTCTTAAGCAGTCCAGCTCACATTGTATGAAGCCTCGACATCCTAGAGCAGCTCCTTCCAGCACTAGCAAGGCAAAAGACAAAGCAAGAGCTCTGGTTTTGTGCAGATTTCCCTCTCATATTCCTAATTTTTTAAAGAACACTATGTTCTGTTTGCTTGCTTTTGCACCAATTACCTCCCATCTGAAAATAACATTTATATTCTTTAGGTAAAGAATATAAATTATTCAACATAAGGATCCTCTAGTTGATTTCAAGGAGTAGGTGTTATGGAAGTAATAAAACAGCCTAGAATATTGCTAGGTAAATGGATAATTGAACAGAGTGGTGGTTTTGTTTGGTTTTACAGAGAACTTTTGTGGTGGTCTGACACTTGCCGGATTTCAAATACTCACCAAAATCACTCTCTCACTCTCCTCTGCAGCTGGACAGAGAGAGGAAAAAAAAACAGCTAAGGATTCCCGTGTAGAGATAAGAGCTCGGAGAAGTCATTTACTAATTGGCAAAACAGACTTAACCTGGGGTAAAACTTAAATTTATTACTAACAGGATAAAAGCTAAAGAGTGAGAAATAAAACAGTCTTAAAATACCTTCACACCCTCCCCCTTCATTCTACTTAGCTGGAAGATTTGCAGTAACCAAAGCTCAAGGTTAAATCCCCCATTTCTGAAAATATTACAATCAGATATGAGTCCTTATACCTGGATTTCTAAAAAAAAGTCAGGACTAAATGTATTATAGAATATTAGTAACAGTTTGTGTGCAATCATGATTCTTTAGGAGACTGAACTAATTAAACATGACATCATTCTAGTTAATTAAGCCTAATTAAAGTGAAATATTAAATTCATCTTTCATTTTAAGAAAATGGGAAAGTGAATAAAGTTTTACGAACAAGAAGAATTGTAAGAAATGCAAACATCTACAAAATTGGTGTAACCTCTGTTAAGAACATGAAGTGAGAGAGCCTACTTCTAGCGTATGCTCTCATTTAATGTTTGTTATCTAATACTTCATATTGCAGTAGATGCATAATTGCTCTATATTGCATAATATGCATGTTGGCCTTTGGGCAACCCAGTTCCCAGTTTTCTCTACATCATATTCATCATCACAGAGGAAAACTCTAAAAGCAGAAAACTTTATTTAAGTCCATAAACACTAACCATGATTCCTCCATAATATCTTTTAGCTATCCAAATCCCATCATGGTCCAGATTGTGGACTTAATTTGTTTTAAGAAATACTTTTTATCCATTCTGTTTGAAACCATCTCTTACATGACTGGCAAATTAAATGTCAGCTTTGAATTACTAATCAAGCTTTTCTCACCTTTTCACTATTATCACAGAATCTCACTGGCTCTTTAATGAAGGATAACAAAAAAAAGACAACCAAAACTCTGATATGATCTCACTCCACTCCTTCTTCCCTTTGCCTTCCATCCACCTTCTTTTTATTCCTTATCCTTTGCCACCTACGCAGACTTGAAATTCTCTTGCCTTTCAACTCTTCTTATTCGGCTGAATTTTCCCCTCATAATATATACCTCACATGCCCTTTCTTTTCCATTTCCCCCTGCCCTTTCTTTTACAGCATAAACAAAAACATATTCCATTCATCAGTAAAAAATTGATTCCTGATAGTCCTTACTAGATTCAGTTGTCATTGTGATGAACATGCCACCATCAAGTTGACATCTTTAGTTCCTCCACACTGTTTTACTGATTATATGTGTTCCCCTCCACATGTTAAAACTGACCTGTCTTAAACAATGCCACTCAGGAAGCCTGCTAAAATAATGTATTCATCCCACAGCCTCCTTCCTTGGTATCCCACCCTGTCATTATGTGCTTCTATCTGGTACACTTAATTGTGTCAGATGAGAGGACACATATAGTCAAGCCACTTCTTCCCAGCTGTATTCCAAGGATAAGCCCTATATTGGGTCATGTGAAAGAAGCATGTCTCGACTGAATGTAGAAAAGATATGCATGTGTATAATTTCTCATTAAAAGACCAGTAAAGTACATAGGGGGTTAGAGCACTGGCACCAGACAAAGTGGAAGCCAGACGAGATGGCAAATTAAGTAAAAGATGTGTGACAGATTGCACCATTCCTTTAAAACTAGATGGAGACTCCATGGGAACATTTTGACTGCATATAGCAAGGAAGATGCCAGAGGCGGGATCTTCCTTGAACTGCTAAAGGTCCTCGATGATGGTCACAGATAACAGTAGCTCTTTCCGGAGCTCTTTAGTATTGCCACTGAAAAGGAAATGGAAGGGGCTAAAGAAGATAAAACAGGATGGAGAGAGAGAAGACATGGAAATGGGACTTAAAATAATAGAAATTATGAAAAGAAAGCATGATAACATAAGAACAAAATAATTTAATTTTTAAAAGTATAAAAGTTCTATTAAAAGTTCATTTTAAAATGTAGTTTCACCTTGTTCATCCCGCAACAATAAACAGATGGTAATGGATAACCATCAGGGATTTCAATTCATTTATTTACTGTTTCTTGTCTGTTCTTACCTCTTGACAAAGAGGTATTATTGTTGTGACAGGCAGGAGATTAAGAGTAAAGCAACGTGAATAAAGACATCATTGCTTAAGGCCACTTCTTTTTAGTGTAGTGCTGCAGTATTTATTGATCTTGCTCAGTAAATCTTTGTCAATGTGAACCAAAAAATTACTAGTCCATGCCATAAAAATGCCTATGTGAGCTATAAAGTTGCAAACAGAGGGCAACTCTGAATTTGACATTTTTTTCATGAGAAAATACAGTAGTCATTAAAGGCAAGACTGAACTGCCATGCACAACAGAGAGGGAAATCTGGGAGTGACTCAGATGTTCACATCTTTTGAATCAAAAAATGAGCATAATTTCTTTAGTTAGGAAGTTTAAAGAATGTAACTGGCCACAATGTAAGAAGCTCTGCTCTACCTTTCAAAAGGAAATTTATTTGACTATTCCTCATTCAAAAAATTTCATGAGGTTTATATATCCTCTTTGGAAACAAGACTGATAAATTTTATTCCTGTATGTTCTTATAAATAATTTGGTTTTGTTCACTGAGGTGTACACATAGTTTTCTTTAAAGAACTGATAGAGAGATTTCCCCTTTTTCCAACTTTCCAGTAAACATTTAACATATGTTAAATGTTCAAAAATATGTTAAATTATGTGTTCTTTGAACATCTTATTTTCAACTACAAACACCAATATCTTCAGCTTGTGGGTTAAATTGTGGAAAATGCTTGCAGAGGCAGTTGATAAACAAAATGTTTAGAATTAAAAAGTTAAGTGTTAAATAACATTTACCATCTCTTATTGAGAAATGATGGACAGCTTAACAGCTTGACTGTGACTCCATCTCCATTTTTCTCCTGTGTTGCATAGCAGTTAAAACTTTTATTTTAATATATTCTAATTAGAGTATTTCAAGCAATTGTACAACAATATAAGTAATATCTGTAATATATAATATATATTATATATAATATATAGTATATTATATAAGTCATGTCTGTTGCTTAAGAAGCAAGCAATTGCTAGCAGTTTTTCATGTGTTGTACTGTATTGTTAATGCAGAAAATGATGTAATGTTTAGTTTCAGTAACCTAGGAATGATCAAGGTGATTTCAACACTTGTGCCTCTTTTCTGTATGTGGATATGAAAGCTTGATGGCAGTGAATGAATTGTGGGACACAAAGGAATGTAAAGTAACACGAAGGCCCTTTTTGCTCCCACTCAAGCCAGTCTGGATACCAGAAACTTTACATTAAACGGAAGAAGCAGTCCTGGAGGCAGGCAAAAGTTGTTATTGTGTCTAAGAAGCCAGGACACACATCCTGTTTATTTGCACAGGTTCATTCCTGTAGCTGCTGAACTTCAACAGGCTTGATCTACTATCCCTTTTGTCTATGTGGCAAAACAAACATGATTCCTGCTTTGGTCATTAAAAACACAGTCCTGCTACACAGTAATCCTCATGAGAAAAAAGGCAAGATTTATTCCACAAAAGTAATTCTGTTCTGTACCAGATAAACTTTGTGATTGCCTTCCATGGATGACAATTCCTTCAGGAATGAAAACAATTGCTAGTTTGTTTCCTATCAGGAACCTGCTTATGTTTACCCTCCTGATGAGGATATCAATTGGTGATGGGTTCCTTTTTCCTACCATCTGCTACTTCAGTGGATCTGTGAGAACAGCCAGATTTTCATAGTGAAGAGTTTTTACAGGCTACAGAACAGTCTATAAATTTACTCATGAATTTCTGTTTATTTCTTTTCTTATATTTGAATATGAAAATCACTCCTGTTAAATTGTCAAAAGAAATCACATAAGTGTTCTAGTGCTGTGTCCACATCACCACCAGAGCACTAATGGCATTAGAAATGCATGGTACCAGGTAGGAGCAAGATATATGAAAACTGTTCTGCCCTAAGAGCTTGACTATCTCTAGATATGATTTACTGTGCTGGCACATCAGATTGAAAATGTTTCATTTAACCAATAACCAAAATCATCTGTTTTGGTTACCAGTCAACCAAGTTTGTTGTTCAGTTCAAATAAAAGCAGTGCCTACTGATACATCTAAGCTTTCAAACTTTTCTCACCAAACATGGAAGGTTTCATGAGTTTTTTGCACTTTGTGAAAAACATTTTGGAAGTATCAAACAACAATTTAAAACCAGTATTATTTAAGATGAAAAGTGAACTCAGCTCAAGAAAAGTTATCGTGGTCCCTTGTACATCTACATTAAGCTATAGTCTTTGATTATGTGATTATAACTTATTTTTCTTCATAGAATCACTACCTAACTCTGTACACAAGTTAAATGCACAAGGAGACGGAATTATGGGCTGAGTGGATAACTATCAAATAAGGTATCTTTGCAACTCTGGAATGTCTTAATTTGACACCTACTTAAATTTGTTGTAAATCTTTTCAAAATTGGATAAACAACGATACTCTTTTTTTGATTGGAAGATTTCAGGGATGATGCAGGTGTATGACAGAAGTTTGGCACTGAAGTGTGGAGGAAGACCTTTGTGGTTCCACAGGATTCACACAGCCTGCTATGAGCAGTCACTGCTGAACTAATTAATGTGGGCACAAAGTTCTGATAAAAATAAAGGGGAATAATCACAGCCAGTGTGGAAAAGAACAGAATTCCCTTTCTCCTGATGAAGACAAGCATCACATTATTACGAAACTAGTTGAGATAAAGGGGAGAATTTCTTAACTCCACTTAAGCTGTTGAACTTATAATAGAAAATTTCTCAAGAGTCTTTCCTTTTGTTGGCCTACAGACAGTGTGTTGATTTTTCTTCTTAATCTCTAATTAAAATATGGCGTTTAAGAAGGTCAGGGTTTCTTTTGAATGAGATTCCGGTGTAAACAGGTGTAAACAACATTTTTGACAATATGCCTATATCCTGTTCATAGCTATCAAAAACTGGAGGCCATGGAAAGAAGCAGTTCCTATGACAGTCATTCAGAAGCACAGAAACTCAGTACAGAAGCAGAAATTTCTCAAATTGTGAGCAAACTGAGGCAATCCTGTAACAGATAGAGTTATGGCAGTTACCTGGGACACTATGGTTTACAGGAGAAAGGCTCTTTCCAGTACCTCATTCTCTGGAGTTTTCTCACCAGCTGGTTTTTTTTACATGTTTTCCACACTTCTTTACACAGAAGACTTCATTCCACAGAGGGTTTGCTTTCATTTCCTACCAGGGAAATTAGATAACCTCAATCCTGATTTCTAATTGAGTTTGACACATGAAATTACAGGCCTGAACCTGCATTGTATGATTGGAAAATACCAAAACTACTAATATGCAAAGGGAAGGACATGGGAAGTGGTCACTAGTGTAACTTCATAAAGAGCATAAATGATTTAGAAATTAAAAAGTAAACACAAAGGACAAGGAAGAAGTAAGATATAATGAAATATATGTTCATCTAAGTTACAGCATGCCAGATCAGCCTGATATCTGTAATAACAATCTTTTTTTTTGGAGTAGATAAAGTTTGGAAAGAGTGTGTAAGCTGGATTTTATTAAGCTATTTAGTTATGGGCTAATTTGAGAAATTATGTAATTAAGAGCAGTGGAAAGGGTTGTAAAACAAATAATAAACTGATGGATGGGAGGATAGTTCTTCTTAGACATTAAGACCTAAGAAATGAAAGAGAGAGGTAACTCATGGAGTTTTTTGGGTACCAGTGAAGGAATTGATTTAATTTTCTATTTTCATGGGTTGGAACAGAAGTAGGAGGGTATTGCTGGTGGTGGAAAGTTAATAGATCCAGTTGATGAAAAGGATTGGTTTGTTGGACAGGAAGAAATGGCTGAAGCATTGCAAACATCAGAGTTCAATAGCACAAAATGAAAGTCATCTCCTTCAGGACTTAAGGCAAGAACTTCTGCTAGGATACATAAGTTTATAAGCTGCAAATGATGAAGAAAAGGAAAGATTGCTGCACTGACTAATTGTAGAGTAAATACCAGCAACACTATCAGACATTTTTGATAAGATATCGTTTTTCATGGAACAGATTTTCTGTTTTCTGGAAGCTCTAATAACAGTGTGAAATTTACATGAGGAGTCAGGACTTTGCATGATGTATCATGCTCTCAAAAGATAGGCTATGTAGAGTCTGAGAAATACTGTTTTGAAGTATTCCATTATGACAAAGTTCTAGTGTGATCTGTGATAGGATTTCGGCATCTTTGGTTTTGTTTTTTTTTTTTTATCCTTTTGCAAAGCTTCCTGACTTGAAATTTCACAGTACACCTATCACTTCAGCAGAGAAAACCACAAAGTACAAGACAATTGTAAAAAACATCTCTAGTGCTAGATGCAAAGTCTTCTGAAGTAAATGGAAAGATTTACATTAACTTCAGCATGCTTTAGTCACAAAATATAAAATCTAAAGGTCATTTTAATACATATTTTCTGCAGATAATTAGGTTGTTTTGATGGAAATTTAAGAGCGAAAAAGCTGTGAGGGATAAAGGAAATATTTAGGTAGCTGTAATGTAGGCATCCTGATAATCTAACCATGCAGCAAATTACTGAGCTAGATACACTAGCCAGTGCTAGTCCAAAAGATTACTCAGTCTCTGGGTAAAATTCATTAACCTTTAAGTACCACTGAACTAAATCCTTCTTTACAAGAGACTACTTCACTGTGACAGCTTTAAGCTGTTTACAGTCCTAAGAGAGGGGAAGAGAGAGAGAGCTGAAAGCCTAGTATGCCTCTCTCTACTGATAAAACGTATGCCATATGTTTATTAACTTGCAAATTTTGACAAGAAAGTGGAGGTCATTACAAGGTTTTGTTGTACTTTTGCTATAATTTTCTACCTTACAACAGTGTTTTTGCAAACAGAAGATGAGTTGCGATAGCTAGCTATTCACATACCTCTGTTTTACGGAGAAAAATGCCAATTTTATTTCTTACAGTTGATATTTTTGTTTGAAAAAATTGTATTTGAAAAAATCTGAAAATTCTGCTTAGATATAAAAGCTTATATTGGGAGTAGGAAGTGTGATTTTGGAGAGGAAAACCTGGCTTAGGGCAAATGCTCACTTGGCTCTGGATGGAAGAAATAATGAAGTTTCAGAAATGAAAGTGACTGAAGCTGAAAAGCTGAAGACAAAAGGAGGCCAGTCAAAACAAGCTGGAAAACAGAATATGCACAAAGATTAAGGCAATGTCCACCATATTCATAGGATCTGCTTCTGGAGAGGATTGCAATAGGGCCAATTGGAATGGCAAAATGTTCCGAAGAACTGGTGCCCTAAATCTTATCCAGAAAACAAGGGAAATCGGGAAAGATATGTTTCTTTGTAATTTGCTAAATGATTGCTACAATACTAAAAGTACATTGCACTAGTAGGATGCTTCTGAGTCATTGAGACAACCTGTGAAAAGTGTGGTACTATTTTAGGAAGTAGAGGCAAATATCAAGTAAATCTCAAACAGATTTATAATAAGGATTTTATTAAAAAGATGAACAAATACACAAATTAGCACAAGCCAAGCCACTACATGAGTTCTAGAAGAAAACTAACAAAAGAACTCTTTTTTTCCATAGCAGAAAGCAAGGTCATATATAAAGACATGATGAATATGTCCAAGGTATCAAAGCAATAGATATTCAAAGCAGATAATCAAACTAATCGAACTGAACTATGGATGAGAAAATTAATTTGTCAACTTAAGTCAGGAAAATTTACAAAGTAGCCAGTGTTTAAAAAATATAATGCTTTTTCTTTTTGCTGAAGGACAAAATGATCTCTAGGATAAGACTGTCTGTGGGAGAGAATCTGCTTTGATCTCAGATTCTTGCAAGAATAAATTGACTAAACATACAGTCACTGTATCTTGGCTCTCCTTCAGAAAGTATAGCAATACTTATAAAAAATCTGATTTATCATCTTCTCCTCCAGTTTCTTATTACTACAATTTATTTTGTCTCATCCCTTCTGATAATAATACACAAACTTTTCAAAGACTTTGTGTAAAGGTGGGACAGTTAAAACTTACACACCAGTAGCTTCTGAAAGACACCAATTCTAACTCCAAACAATTTACAAACTAATAACAGGGAAACTGATTAATAAAAATTAGCAGTTACCATACCAACAGCCACATGATGCATATATGCAAAATCAGAATTGAAGGAGATCTTTATATACTGCTTCACCTTTGTGGGAAGGGCTGACAAGTAGTGTTGAAAAAACCTCTATCAAAGCATTGATCAGTCCAGTGTGAGACAAAATTCTTGCTTATTTACTGTCTTTGGCAATTAACGCAGCAAAACCAAGAAAATTGTATATGACCACTTTTTCCCCTGACCATTACTGGATCCTCTAGGGTAAACACGTCAGCTGGAAGACATGACAGAAGAGCTCAGTAACACTGGGACAGAGAAAACAGAGGAGCAAGCATGGGTGCATTCCACAGTCTCACTTGATCTCTTCAATGTGCTACAGTAATTTAAAGAAGAGAAGTAAACAGACCTGTCTTGGAGAGTTCCCTAATAGCTGTGAGGAATTGGTATCCTTATCCCACAGAGACAGACACAGGGCTCTTTGGGAACAGCAGACCCACTGAGCAGACATCTTTATGCCTTACCAGGGAGAAAGGGAGCAGCATGGGGCAGTCACGTCAGAGAAGCACAATTAATTGTTCAGCCAGTTCTTGGACCTTGCCCTCATTCTGGCAGGAAAATTTTAAAAAGGCCAATCGTTAGCGGCACTGCATTTTATGTTTTTCACAGAAACTGAATGCTCACTTTGAGGGATTTTTACACATTACTTCACACATTACCTTGGGTGCTGTGGCAATTGCCATCTGATTTGCCATGCTGGATCTTAAACTGTGTTTTGGCAGGACATAGCAAGACAAAATCTGTGACAATTAAATGAGATGGCTTTTGGCTTCTGCACAAAGGCAGAAAACAAGCCAAATGCACACCAGCTTCAAGCTGTGAGCTCCTGTCTAAGCTTTTAATGTCTCAAGGACATTAAGTATACAAAATATTCCTGTGATATCAGAAAGTCCAGTTTTAAAGAAATCCTTCCTCACAGAACAAGAATCCCAATTCCTAGCCAGTGTCCTCCTTCCTATTCTCATTGGGAGTTCAAGAAAACGTGCAAGGCTGTGCCAGGTTCCCAGCCTTGGGGAACCCTTGCTGTCACTTATCTATGCCTATGGTCTATGCCTAGGTTTTCCACAGACCCTAAATGCTCTGAGATTTAAGCACATCATCTCTTCCTTGCATTTAAACCATTTGCCATGTAACAGAATGATTACTCATGTGCATGCAGAACTCACACCTGCCCTATGTCCAGACAGATTTGAACTCTCCAGGAGTAAATCTTCTGTGCACAAATGCCCCCTGAACAGCCCCGTGGGAGGTGTGCCAGACTGCCTCAGGCCATCAGTAGCAGCAGTTCTAACAGAAAAAGCAGAAAAAGCAATAAATATTTGGGCACATTCCCCTTTACTACCACTTTCTCGAGCAGGTGGAATGTCAACGAAACCCGAGCTTAATGTTAACATGAAGGAGTAGAGGAATAACAAAGGAATCAGTTAACCTAATTACAGAAACTCTGTCATGGCCTCATAGAGGAAATGGAAATTGCTTGGTAATGATGGAAGGAAAGATGCCATGGGAACACTCTCAGAGAGGTAGAAATTATCCACAAGGTAGATTTCTCATTTTAGCACAGGAATAAATGAACAAAATGTTGAGAGTTAGTTTGCAGTTACCTATGCCTGACCCCCCCCCCCAAAAAAAAAAAAAAAAAAAGGAAAAAAAAAAAAAGAGAAAAGAAAAAGAAAAAAAAAGAGTAGCTGAGTTTTGGAGTTTGGGTGTAACCACCTTACAGTACAAAGGGGTTGTAGAGATAGGTCTCAAGATCCTGCTTTTCAGTGACATGTCACCCAGGACCATGATCAACACCAGGAAGTGCCCCTTTTCAAATGAGTCAGAATTTGCTTTATTTAAATTACTGTGGCTCTTAGTGAGCCAAAGCTCAGCCAGGTGAAAGAGACTGATAGATGCATATACTTTAGCTAAATGACTACAGCTCTTAGTAAGCGTAGACTACCAGGTGAAAGGAGCAGATAGAGGCAATACCAATAAAACTTTCCTAAAAGTCTTTTATTTTTACTCCATAAAATAGCTTTTCTAAAATATGCAATATAAACAAAAATCCTGGGTTGTTTGCTGTAGTAGATGAGTTTATTTTATATGTTTAGGACAAGCAGAATAATTAGTTCATGGCTTTACTTTCTGTGGATCAGCCAGATGTTCTCTGCTTGAGCCAATAAAAATGTTGCTCACATGTCCAAGAAAAGCAGCAAATGCAATATGAAAAACCATTCAAAACAAATACCTACTCTTGGAAATTGTATTAAATGGTGATTTGAATCAGTCAGGTTAGTAAAGATATACAAATTCATATCTGCATTTTAACTGAAAACCTCAGCATTTTTTGACATTTAAAGCACAATGGATTATGATTGTTTGTATTCTGGTAGATGAAGTTGTAGCCATGAGGAAAATTTCTGGCACAGAGTTTACAAAAAAGCCCTTACTGGTTAGTTTATGACTTAAAAATACATATTTCACATTTTATAAAGTCTACCACAGCATTTGGAAATCATCTGTCAACATAAAACTTAATGACAAAATAAATTTAATTCCTTTTACTGTTAATTTTTTCTTCTAGCTGCACCAACCACAAATAGCCATCAAGGAAAGATCCCCATTAGCTGCTAAGTCAGTGTTGCCTTAGAAACTAAGTCCTAAACTTTCTGCGATTGCTTTTCAGGCATCTCACTTTAGAAGAGATTGATTAAAGATGCATTACAGAAGCCCATCACTAGCCCTGGTTCCAGCTCTTGCAGTGATAGAATCAAAAACCTTCTGGAGGGGAGTTCAGCATCCTGAGGAGCCCTAGAACAGCTACCTGTTAAAGGAACAGGCTGCACATTAAGAGTACATTCATGGTCTCCTCTCCTTTTTACCAATATTAACAGCAATCTAGGTTTCCCCATTGACATCTGCTATTTTTACTTTAAGAAAGTGCATACAACTGCTTCAGCTACCATGCTGAAGGCCAGCTCTTTCCCCTCTGCCAACTGTTTAGTATGTACTTGGCCATCTGTGTTTCTGGTCTCAGGGGAGCACCTCAATAATCTTCTTCAATTTCCTCTCTGTATTTTTTTTTTTTTGTTATCCCCTTGCCCTTCTTTGCCAAAGATAGCTATGAATAATAAAATGAGAGATTATTGGGACCCAACCTAGGATCTTTCTTCTTTGATTGTACCAGATCTCCAGCTGTAATTTTTTTCCTTTGCATGCACACCGTGAACTATGCAGACATGAACACTTTACAGCCCTTTCAGAGGTTCGCCTACATCTCTAAGAACCCTCTGTAATTCCCCAGACCATAAGACATGTAGTTACTTCCTCAGTTTCTTACAATGAAAGGGACTGGGCTCATTTCAGAATTAACCTGGATATTTTCACAAGTGGAAATCATGATTTATGTAACTCTTCAAAACATTAATCTTTTATTTTGAGAGTGGATTTATTTGTTAATGCTGGCACATTCTAGCAGTAGAGTGAAAGGTATCAATCACCCAAAGAAGATTCAAAGTATATCCAAAAGCTGTTAAAAACAGACACAGTTAGATCCAAACATAAAAAATTCCTCTTGGGATCTTCAAAAGCCCCCCAAAATAGGAAATATCCTTTCATCCTCTTTTAAAAGACTGTATTTTTGCACCTGATGGTTTCAGATGTTCTGAAATGTGACTTCATCCGTTGGTCAGAACATCATCTCTCTCCCTGTTTCCTGGATTAAAATATCTGAAATATATGCTCAGTGTTGCAGTAACAGTGAGCATCTTAGCTTTCTTCTGTGAAAAAATGCACTCTTCTGCTGAGTAAATATGCATCCCAGATTATATTGTAAAACTTTTTGACAATATGAATTTCTCTCTTGTGGGTTTGAAAACTGTTTTGTTCCATCAGAATGGGGAGCCAGGTACTTTCCCTGTCTTATTTTCAAAATGTATTTAATCTAATATATCAAAGCTGATAAAAATATTTCAGTGAGGTAAAAAGGAAGTTTTCTGGGTGATAAATTGTTAAAAATATTGAAAATGTTGGTATTTTCCTGATAAATATTTTTATTTTATCACATCAGCATTTTGTATGGAAAAATTATTCACTTGGACCATGACAGTCCATTCATCAAAATTATTTTGATAGATACTTTATTGAAACATCTCATAAAGAAATTGTATGCTACAACACGTATTATATTATGATTCAATGTATCTGATTTTGTCTCTGGTCAGCAGTGTATGTCAGTGAAGTTCATGCATGAGCATGCTCTTTATCTGCACATCTTTCATTACTGCCTTTGTATCTGTAGGTATAAAATAAGCAGAGAGATACAATGAAGATGATTGCCTGTCTTGTAATTATGCACATCTAATTAGTGAAAAATCTTTATAGAAACATAATAGAGGTAAGGTATTCATGCCTGTGAATCTTATAAGAAAATGTAAACTTTTGTGTTGTGTTTATATTATACTCATCCCAAATTTTCACCTCTTCAAAGTACTTACAAGGAGTAAAGTAATTCAGTGTGCTTTGTAAATTGCAGATAGTTTTTCTACTGACTATAGCTTCACATCAGGGTAACGCAATGAACTGACTTAGAGCTACTCCTGGAATACTTCTGCAAGCAAAGGAAGAGTTGAATATTGAATGCTTAAACAAGAGAAGAGCTGTGGATGTCATCTACCTGAACTTCTTTAAGGACTTTCACTGAGACCCTGACAATATTCTTATCACTAAATTGGAGAGATATGGATTTGATGGATAGACTGTAGATGGATAAAGAATTATCTGGCCAACCACCTCTAAAGAGCTATTGTCCATGACTCAATGTCCAAGTGAAAAGCAATAATGAGAGCTGTCCCTGAAGGATTCCTGTTAGGGCCAGTACTCTCTAATATCTTCATTAGTTACATAGACAGTGAGAACGAGTTCGCCCTCTGCAAGTTTGCAGATAATACCAAGCTGACTGATGCAGTTGATGTACTTGAGAGAAGGGATGCCATCCGGAGGAAACTCAATAGGCTTGAGGAGTGGGCCCATGGGAACCTCATGAACTTCAAGGTCAAGTACAGGGCACCGCACCTAGGTCAGGGCAATCCCTGATACCAGTGCATACTGGGGGATGAGTGATTTGAAAGCAGCCCTGCAGAGATGGACTTGGGGATACTTGTGGATTAAAAATCAGATATGAGCTGGCAACGGGCACTTGCATCGCAGAAAGCCAACTAAATCCTGACCTGCACCAAAAGAAGAATGACCAGCAGGTCAAAGGAGGTGGTTCTGTCCCTCTGCTCCACTCTGGTGAGACCTGGAGTGCTGCATCCAGCTCTGGGGTCTAGAGTACAATAAAGACATACACCTGTTAGAGCGGGTCCAGAGGAGGGCCACAAAAAGGGTCAAAGGTGGGGCATCTCTCCCATGAGGAAAGTCTGAGAGACATGGTTCTTCAGCCTGGAGAAGAGAATCACAGAATGGGTGAGGTTGGAAGGGACCACAGTGGGTTATCTGGTCCAACCTCTCTGCTCAAGCAGGATCATCCTAGAGCGCAAGATTGCATCCAGATGGTTCTTGAATATCTCCAGTGACGGAGACTCCACAACCTCTCTGGGCAATCTGTTTCAGTGCATGGTCACCCACACACTCAAGAAATTCTTCCAACTGGACTGCCGCAGATTATGACCGGATGGGATCTACCATTCATCCAGTTCTCAATCCATGGAGAAGGCTCTAGGGAGACCTTATTACAGCCTTACAGCATATAAAGAGGGCTTATGAGTTGGAGAGAGACTTTTTACTAAGGTCTGTAGTAACAGGACAAGTGGTAATGGTTTTAAACTGCAAGAAGGTAGATTTAGATTAGATATTAGGAAGAAATTATTTCTTGTGAGGGTGGTGAGACACTGGAATACATTACCAGGAGATGATGTGGATTCCCCATTGCTGGAAATATTAAAGGTCAGGTTGGATGGTGCTTAAAACAATGGGATCTGGTGAAAGGTGTCCTTGCCTCTGAACTAGATGATCTTTGAGGATCACTTCCAACCCAAATAATTCTGTGATTATATGATTTTATTAATAACTTCATTGCGTTATTCTTTAACATTAAAAATTAAGTAGCATTGAAGAACTCGAGTGGTTGTTCAGTTCAGCAAGGAGAGCCTACGCAAAATGTTCACTCAAGCTTTTCTGGTTTTGGCTGTATTGCCCTAACTGCTTTATGCCATCTGCCAGTGACTGTGTGACTTACCATGCCCCTTGCATCCACTTGACATTATTTCACAACACACACTAGTGAAATTTTGCTACTCCATTTTACCATATTCTTTCTTTGGTCCCACCTCAAGACTACTGTCCATTTTTCGTGTTAAAAATAATCATAATTAGGAACAAATTCTGAACAAAGTGGAAATGTTTGAAAAGAAATATTCAAAGATATAATTAAGAACTGTGTTAAAGAGTGGTGAAAATGTGAGTGTAAGTGAAAGTAAATATACAACAATAACAATTTTAATGTGACTGGGTATTGAAGCAACAAAGAGAAAGAAATTAAAGGTCACGAGTATATATGTTTTGGCAGTACACTGAAAAAAAGGGAAGTTTATTCTGCATACAATAAACATTGATGTAGCATTCAGATGTTTTAATGGAAGAGACTGAAGAGCTGAAAAGAAGTAAATCATCTGACATAAAAAAGCAATAAATATGACTAGAATTTGTAGATACAAAGATCCTTCAGCACCTTTACAAAAAAAAAAAAAAGGTGACTTACCTTGACAATTCTTGTAATTGTTTCATTTATGTCTACCCAAGAACAAAAGATACAGCTAATCTCAGTTATAGTTAACCATACTACTTCTGAAAGTCACTGGACTCTTCTAAGACACTTCTGATGTGTTAATTTTTACAGTCTTTATTTTCCTTTCTATCTCTACTTTTCCTATTTTATTTCAATGTGCTAGGAAAAAAATTATGCACTGCTGACTTGGCTTCTGAAGAAGGAGATCCCATACATCTTGTGTCTAAATGACTCTTACTGAAGGATATCAGGTGAAAAAGCTGTTGCAGAAAATGGAAAACTAGATATTGATTATGACATTCATGAAAAATGTTGATATATCGCATGCAAAAAGAGGAATATAAATTAACATCTACCTGTCGTAAAGATGACAGAAATCTGTTATAAAATACTTGCAGTCTTTTCTTTCAGGCTCATCAACCTGCTCAAATGTCAGTCAATTAAAAAGAGAGAAAAAAAACCTAGAAGAAAAATGACAGGCTTTTTCATCTACTCGATCATATGCTATAAAATTTGTCAGCATGGAGCGTTCAACCACAAAGGTAAAGGGAGAGAGATGATTAAAGAAGGCTTGCTTGCACAAAGTGTTATACTGCATCCCATATTTAGGGTCAAGAGGAATTTTTCTCCCAAAAACTGATGGAGACAGTAAAAGTCTTTGCTTTCCTCTGGAGAAAAGAGGAAAGACTGAAGACCCCAAGCTCAGCCCGTCCTCAGCACCACGACTTTCAGGTGACCAAGTGGTCATGGGTGGTGAATGCTGTGACAAATGTTGGCTAACTGCTACTGTTGTGACTACTTACTAAATCATCACCACTAAGCTATGGATAATTACTCAATTTAGGCAAAGAAGTTACAGGCAAAGAGCGGAGGGACACAGAGGGGCAGCATTTGGACAAACTTAAGAAAACCAGACTGGCCTTTTCTGCTGTTACCAGAGAAGGGAGGTAGAAAAGGTAGCATTAAGCTCCTCTTTCCCTTGTAGCGCCTGATGGAACAAGGTCACCTCCTTGCAGCTCTCCCCAGTTAGACAAATTTAATGATGCAGGTTGTGAAGAAGCCAACAGGATTGTCAAATTGTATCTCCAGCAATCACAGGGAAACAGAAAGGTATGTAGAATATTTCCATCTCACAGCCCAAATGCACTGAGGATCACACATGCTTGCCAACAGCCTAGGAGAAATTCACAAGCAGAATCCTCAGTTTTAATGTTCTGCAAGACATGACTGTAGATACTGAGATCAGTGTCACTGAGTCCCAATAGTGGAGATTTGCTGAGTGAAACTCCTAGACAGTTGTAGGAAGTGGTTCACACTCTGCACACTAGAGGAAAGCACCCCCAATGTTTTTTAGTTAAAATTGAGGGCTTAATAACATTTTCGTTGTTTTCTCTTGACTGAAGAGAAAACAACATAGTTAAATTACAAACACATGGATTATTTTCTCTGATAAGTATTGAATGGATAATGCTTGGCATGGTTTTCCATGATGTATAAATATGTGTTTTTCAGATATGCAAAAGGATGATCAGATTCCCAAGCTGCATGGGCTCATGAGAATCCACTGACAGCTTGAGTCAAACTCAGTACTCTGAGTGTCTCCAGACTTCGTACTGTTGGCACTAGAATTCTCAAAGTTCCTCCTAGAACACATCTAATGGAAAAAAAAAAACAAAACCAAAAGCCTGTAGAGAGCTCACACTGACAGATGCAGAGGGGCTAGTTGTTTTTTCTGGACATATGTTTGTTTATTACTTTGGCCATGAAACTATGAACCTCAATTACCACTCAAGAGTGATGTCTCTTCTAATCACATTATCTCTTAAAGAGCCTGGACCTATTCCAATCAAAGCCACTTTTTTTTAACTTTTGTGGGATGACAAAGCTGTTCTTCCAAGTTTTCCGGTCTTACCTTTAAATTGAAAACAAGTAATTACACAGCACAAGAAGATGTAGCCAAAAGAAAGCTTTCAGACTTCACTAAGTCCTAAAATATATTCTCAGAGTTAGTCAGAATACAAATTCTAAACAAGAAGACTTTGAGGACAACTTTGAATTCTAATTGAATCACGGTGTTTAAATTCTCTCTTGATTAAAAAAAAAAAAAAAAAAGGCACAAGAGTGATCCCTTTACGGTTTATCTTGAAAAAGTTTCTGTTTACATATTCAACCACATCCTTCAGACTGTGTATAAAACTACATCAAGAAGTTTACTTTCCATCTCAAAAAAAATCCCTTTACTTCCTTTAACAGAAACTGGTTCATGAAGTTAGGTGGACACTGCTGTCACAAAAGATTTTAACTAGTTCTCTTTGTAGAAAAAGGTCTTAAGGAGTTCAATTAGGACACTAAAGAGAGTGGGATACACGCATAAATACAGTGATACCTGAAAGACCCCCCCCTTCACACCCAATCCCTGATTATGTTATGATTTTGGGGTCAAATATCATCTTGGAATTCATTTGTGGAGCAGGATTGCCATCTAGCATACATTTCTTCTGGGGGAGGCAGTCATTTTCACAGTCTTTTTTCTCGCTTGGTAGGCCTCCTAGCATCTATGATTGATCCAGTTGACCTCTAACTCCTAAATTAATTGTTCTAGGACTAAGTAAGACACATATATTCGTCATTGATTAAAGATAACTAGAATTTCTCATTAGCTTAAACAATCTTCAATTGAATTTTACTTCTTAACAGTCTCTTATTGATCAACGTTTCTGAGGCATGTAAGCTAATTTCTTGCAGGTAGGCATACAGTACACTGACTATTAGTTCCCATGTTTCATCTACATTCCACATCCTGAAACTAATTGTAGTCCTAAAAGAAAAGACAACTACTATGCCAAGAAAGCAAATCCCTTAGTTGATTAAGATATAATTTTTATCTAAGATAAAACTTCTGATTCCCGAAGTCATTTAGAAAGGAGACCCTCTCTCATTTCAAATCATACTCAAGAAAATCTCTCCAGCTTCACACAGGAGATTTTCCTGAAGCAGCCAAAGGGTTCCAAAGACACTTCTTACTACATTTTTCATATATCTGAAAACACAAGAGACATTTCAGTCTTTAACTACCCTGCTTACAAACAGGCTGGTCCTGCTTTATGCTAAAAGCATGTTACATTTCTAAGATCCCCTTTTCAGTCCCATTTACACTTTGAGAGAAGCAAAATCCTTGAGTAAACAATTAGGCATAGTTTTTATGAATGTATTGATCCACAGTTTTGGGGGTTTTTTTGAACATTAGTGCTCTACATATTGTCAGCAAATTCTTTTGTTAGCAATTGATACATGACATTCGCAATTCCATGTTATGTGGAATGTGGCTGATTAGCTGCTTTGTGTTTCCCTCCTCTTAAACAAAAAGGAGTGAGGAAAAGGACAGGAAGCATTTGAATTTCAGATTTCTGAAGTAGAGCTAAAGGAGCAAATATATAGCATATAAGAAACTGGTGGTTCTTTCCCCATCTGAACTCTCTGGGACAGTACGGCTTTAGATATTTATTAAAATTTTTTGACTGGATGTGGTACCTAAATTTAGTCTTCATTTATTGTAGCCAGGAAAAACGCACACACACTGTAACACCACTTCTGAGGAACACAGGCAGTTATTTATCTTGGCCTTTCTGCAGTTGGTTATGTTCAGAAATGCAAGAAGCATTAACCTCCAGTGAGTGATATTTTTTCCCACCCACTGAAAATAGAGTGGAAAAAGCAATCTTCCTTCATTCATGTGAAGGTTCCTCCCAACCTCAATTATTCAGTGACTGAATCTAAATTACACAAATGTTCTAAAAAAAAAAAAAAAAAAAAATTAAAAGGAAACCCAGGGGAAACCCAAACCCATTTCTTTGTTCATTTACATTAAAGTAAATACTTTTAAAATTTGTCTTTAGATGTGGTATATGTTCAGTTTTAGACAAAAAAAAGAAAACACCAAAAAACAACAACTGCTGAACTCAAAAGTAGAGCTAAATTCAGTAATGTATCTGGTAGGAAAAGCTAAACCAGCTGTTATGTACCAGGGTACATGTATCTCATTGTTCACATCAAACTTTCTCCACTGTCACTCTCAAAATAAAAATATATGCTCTGAAAAATTCAGTACTTTAGCTGTCTATGCAAGGCTGCTTACACTGCTGATGAAGACCCAAACACTTCAAGTTTCAGGACAAAACTTTGCTGGACACCCAAGGATGTGCTATTGAATACATATACTGTTTGTCAAGCTGGGCACAAATTTCATTGTCAATGGTTTTTAAAATTAAGAAAACAACATCACAACTGAATTTAGCCAGTAGGAAACAGATTTTATCCTTACATGTGCTCAGAAGACACCTAATTTTTTGAAAAAGCAGAATTTGCAAAGAATGGGCTTGAAAGAGTGATGACACTTTACTCAATTTTGAGTAACAACTCATTGTTTACAAAACTAGTTTCTCACCAGACCTCAGTTTCTCACCAGCCCTCAGTTGCCTCCTGAAAGTTGATGACTTAATAAAAGGCAAGTACACTCTACAAGGATCAGGATTCTTGGCAATTCAGTGAGTTAGAAAATATATGAATACAGTTAAAGGGAGTAAAGCAGACTTACTAAGAAGGCAGATTTCAGAAGGTCTCCTGGTATTAAGCAATACTGATGAAATTCCATTCAAACCAGCATAGATAAAATGCCATTCAGTTTTGATAAACACAAATGAACTTGAATGAGGAATAAACAGATCTAACTATCCGAACGTGATGGTAGTCTTGAAATTAACTCTCATTACTAAAGAAGAGATTTTGGAGCCACTGAAGATAGTTCTCTGAAAATATAATTTTTTTATCTGTGGAGACAAAGAATAAATGGAATTATAGAAATTACTAGAACAGAAAGAGAGGACAATGTAAATATTAAATGTTACTGTGTTATTAATGAAATATCTGTATCTTGATTCCTATGCAGAGTTCTGGTCACCTCTTTCAAAAGGGATGCAATACAACTAAGAAAGGTACAGTAAAAGAACAAAAGATTTGATCAAAGTTATGGCATGATGTATGATGAGAGATTAAATTAGCTAGAATTTTTCAGGTGGTAAAAGAAAGATCCAAAGGTGGGAATACAGCGCAAGTATTATAACATAATGAGTAGACGAAGAAGAAATTTTATTCAGATCATCATAATGTCAGAACAAAGGGATACTAAATTAAATTATCAAACTGCCCATGGCAGAGGGGTTGGAACAATATGACGTTTAACAGCTCTTTCAACTCAAACCCTTCTGTGACTCTGTAATTACAGGCTTTAAGCTGAGCATGCTTAAACTACAGAACCATGTGTTGTAGGAGGCTGTGGAGACTAGAATTCTAAATAGGACCAAAATGTAATTATATCTGGAGAAGAAAAGCTAAGGGTTATGAAATGGAAAATACTACCAAGAGTTGCAACATGTGAGTGAGCAGAATCAGAGATCCTTTCCCTGAGCTTGCTGTCTAGCCCAGGCACTTGCTGCTACTCATGGTTTTAGAAATCTCTCTGAAGCTAGATGACATTGTAACTGTTTTACATATTAAAATTAGCTGGGGAGGTTTTCCTGCATAGTTTTTTTTCCATGGAAAGCCTAAAAATCCGCTTCCTACTTCTTCTGTGAGTGCATTAAACCCTGAGCTGTATAGAAGATTCTAAGGACAAGAATTTGTTTCATTAACATATTCTTCCATTTTTGTAAAGTTACATAGGAGGAAAAGCTACAAACATATTTCTCCCCTTAGTGTTTCAGTGCAGGTGTCACTGCATTCAGCATGTCACTGCGATGCTTAATATTGGTTTTCTACTTTTCCCATAATAGCGTAATGACATCTTTTTGTTCCTAAATCAGACCCATGAGTTCTGCCCCCAGAACAGTACCTACTCTTTAACACTGCTGGACCTTACAACATCCATAAGTACTTGGCAAATACAGAACAGAGCTTCTTCATTGTGACTCCTAAACACTCAAGTTTCAGAGGGTTACAGATGGTACAGGCATGGTGAGGGACCTGTGACAGATTAGAGGGCACAAGGTGAAACCGCGGGCTGAGCAGCACTTCTTTTTGCAATAATTGTCCCATGATCTACATGAGTAGCTCTGATCCTATCCTGTCAAAGCATTTGGGACTAAAGAGGGGAAAAATATGGGAGAATTCCTAAGAGCAAAATAGTGGAAGCAGGATGGCACAAAAGGGTCTGAAGAAACATGAAACAAGTGCAGTCATCAATGAACAAAAAAGTAAGAGCTCCGATTTCAGCACAGCCTTGCTGCGAAAGGAGCTCTGAAATAGGCCATATTTAGAAAAACAGAACTGGGTTAAGAATTCTGTTCCAAGTCTGAGATGCTACCTGCTGTGAGCAGGAGCTGACTGTCTCTGACATTTCCACAAGCTTTTGAACAAGAAAAAAGCAAGAAGACAGAAAAGGAAGTCAAAAGTAGAGACTATGAGTGGTGCCTGCTTCTGCTAATATCTTTGCCTAATTCCAAGTTATTTATGCACCCAAGCACATGAATGCTCTTAGAGAAGCTGAAAAACCTGATCTGCATGGAAGTTCACATCAGAATATTATCAAGAACAAGGCTATAATGTAGAAAAACAAATCTTGCATGTACCTTCACAAAGAAACAGTTGCCTCATTACCTCTGCAGAGTAGAAACAAGTTATCCCATATCCTTTTCTGTTTCAGACTCCTGGAGACTACAAGTCTGGCTTTTCTTCACTGGTACGCTCTTTAGATGCCTGTGTGTCCTGAACACTCAACACTGTCATTAAGGGAATGGTTAAGCAGATGGAGAAGACTGAGTAAACACCTGTATTCACCACTTGCCATATTAACATATTTATAAAATATTACAGTCCCTATAGACCCTTGAGGACAGGAACAAGGCAAGGGTATTTGGACACAAGACCAACAGGTTCATATCAGTTTGTTCCTTGCTCCCCTTGCACCTTGATCCAAGCAGTGGCAACGGAAGCAGCCATTCCTAACACTCTGTTTTGCAGCAATTCATAACCTTAGAGGAAAACTTAGATTGCTTTTCCAGGAGTCCAGAGCAATCAGTTTATCTGTATGCTCAGTATATTAACCTCATTTTTTTTTTATTTCTGCCCATATGATAGAAAATACCACTGAGCTTATGTTACAAGCACAATTCTAGCCCTCTCAGACTGTTGCTTGCTAAAAAAGTAGGAAGAGGAGAATGGAAACTCTGCCTGGGTGTATAAGGGTGTCAGTGCAATAAACTTGACTGAATGGAATCATTGATTGCCAGAGCTGTATGCAAACATTTGCTACTTCAGTCCACTCAGTTTCTACTTCTGCTACTCAAAATGCAGAGCTACACATTTGCCTGCACAGCAGGGCATGGAGAGGCTGTTCTGGGAGTGCACGCCTACAGGCAGCAATGCTGGCTGTGCTGGCAGTGGGGCAGCTACAAACCACCTGGCCTGGCAGCCAGGCTCCAGCAAGTGTCATCAGCATCAAATAGGAACCCATGCAGCCAGAAAACAGCATTGCTGAATTATGAATGTTTCAGGACTATGTGGGAACAGAGGAAAGAGAAAGAAAGGGAAAAAAAAAAAAACCAAACCAACAAACCCACTGTCTCGGTTTAATGAGACAGAAGTGTTTTGCTAAGGAGGATGAGTTATGAGGAGAGACCAAAAGAACTCCTCCCTCTAAGCAATTGTAAATTTGAAATTAAGATACTCCAATTGAGAAAGTGTGGAGAAAAGAAAAAATAACAGCCCTTTATTAAAAGATATATTTGTACTGGCAAAACAACAACAACAACAACCACAAAACACAGAGAAAACAAACCCCACCAAACAATAATCCTATATCCAAAAATTCCCTTCAAAAAGTAAACAGTCCAGTTTGTGCTTTTGGCCCAAATCTAACCACAGTCAGCAGGGGGTGCTGCTGGATCGCTAGCGGAACAGAGCCTGCAGTGCTCTGTGCTGGCCGGCAGGAGGCGCTGTTGGATCAGGCGGTCACCACACAGGACCCCGGGTTTGCAGGAGGGGCCCGGGGATGGAGACCTCCACCCCCGAGGAAGGGAGAGAGGGGGGAATTAAAAAAGGTTCATTCCCAAGAAAACTCACACAGTCTGTCGTGGTGGCGGTGGTATAATTGTCCCTTCTTTCGATGGTGTGCACAAGAAGAAACCGCAGCCAGGCAATCAGGCTGAGAGCAAAGACAGGAACTCCGGAGCTTCTTTTTCAACCCACACTTTGCTTCTGTCCCCCGGTAACAAAAACCTCACCCCTTCCTGTCCCCGAGAGGGATAAACAAAGACAAAAAAAAAGACACTCCTCCCCCTCCTCACAGACTTTCCAAGGGCCATCAGCTTGGAACGTCAGGTCTTTGGCCAATTCCTTTATGTTGTTAAGTGCCCATTCAACCTCCCTCACAGCAGCAGGCAGGAGGAAAGGGAAGAAAAATTCCTGCCCAGTTTTTAGCACACTTGAAACCTATGACATCCACAAACAAAACTGGTACAAAAATAAAGCAAAAGAGTGCGTTTAGGCTCAGCTGGAGTACCTTGTGGGATCCACCTTTAGCCAGGAAACAGAGAAAATACAGGGAGATATATTTACAGAGTACTGGGAGGTAAGTCTGGAAAAAAACCTAACAGCACTTAAGGTATCTGGGAAAAAAACCCAGAAAACAACATTTCTATTCTTTTTCCCCTTCAACAAGACCGTCTGACAAACAGTTACAAAGCATGATTTAAAAAAAACTATGTCAAAATATCCTGGATGTCCTATGTTGAATAGAAAATTCAAAAAAACATATCTTAAAACTCGGGGAGTGTGAGACCTGAGTTCAAGCATTTGTCTCTCTGAATCAAAAACAAAGGCTTAAGCCTTGCTTCCTCATAGTCCAGGTAGATTCTATCTTTGGGGCCAATATCTAAACCACATGCAGGAAAGATATCACAACTAACCATGGAGGCCTTTATACAACCATTCACAATTACACTAGCAACTCTGCACATGATGGAAAGCCACACAACAATATACAACACAACAATATACCTATACATGTGTAGGACATTCAATCTTATTGCCAAGAAATAGTCAGTCCTAAGAGTGGTTTGATTTTCCTGACTGGAGTATTCAAATCTTTTGTACCCATGGTAAATATCAGCTTGCTAAAAAGGAAAGCTAAGAGTGTTTTCCAAAAGCACGCATGTACCCACCTCTCAAAAGTGGCCTCTAAATTCCTGTATAGTTGCAGAGGTTTCATTTGCTAAAATGTTGAAAATACCCATCTCTTGGTCTAAATATGCCATTGGCATAGTATGTATTAAAAACTTCTGTAATTATACTCTGGATTTCTAGTTGTTTATCCAACACAGAGATTAGGCTCTGTCAGAAGAGACAGGGAAGAATTAAAAATTCCCCGGGCAAAAACAGGACCTGAAACAGACGCAACAGACATTAAGTTAAACATTACATACACCTTATTCAGTCAATAGAAATTAATTACAAATAAAGGAGCAAACATAACCTTTTTGTTTCCTATTGTATATGAATTGATTTCATCTGGTTATCTCACTTAGGGAAAAGGGTAACTGAAGCATGTATGACAAAACAAAATTTACTATGTTATCCATTGAAGCAATATTCATGAATGAAAATAAATCATCTTTGCATTCATTGTGGGTCTTGCTGAAGTATCGCTTAGCTCGTATAAAGATTTTGCTGAAGTGCTGAGCAATGTGGACTTGAAAGGAAATACTTACCACGCAATATCCATCAATATCAATGAGTTCAAATGTAGAAGGAGAATAGTGGTATATGTAGAGCCCAGTCTAAGTAAGGGATACAAGGTTATTAAGCAGAGGATGGTCAGATACTACATGGATATAACAGGAGCATACAAACAGGATGGATCTCGGTTACAACTTTCAGTGTGAGAGTGGAAGGAAACATCCAATCTATTTTGATGTGTAGCTTGTTCTGATCAATAAATGAAACAAAAGCTGGAAACTGTACAACTATTTATTGGATCACTGGATGCGGTTTGCTGTTAATACCCTGTCACATTACCAGGATGAGCTCATTGCTGACAGTAAATACATCTCAGTCTTTGCTTCCTAACTAAGCTTGTGGTCTTTATCTGCAGACCAAAGTCCACCTCAGCATCTCAACAAGCAGCGCTGAGAACACAAGGATGCTATGGAATTTTTCAACGTTGATTATGTGAACTGCTGCCGTCCTTTCCGCTGTAGAGTGCACTCCTGTAGCTTTCCTACCACTTCCTTCAGGAGGAAGGAGTTAGAAAGGTGGCCTTGGTGATAGCCCTTCCTGAGGCCAAAAAACTGTGTCCTAAATCTTAAGAGGGCACAGTGTTGGTAGTTAACAGAAAGGCAGGAGAGGAACAACAAAAAGTTTTAATTCAGCTTCATTTCCCATCTTCTCAGTAAGGTATGAGAGATTTTACTCATAAACCATCCCTTCAAGAAGAAAATTTACTGAAAAAAAGGACTCTGCATCTCACTCACAAGAGATGAATGAACAGATCCTGTCATCAGTAGATCAAGACAACTGGGCAGCTCTCTAAACTCACATGAATGTTGGTGGCCACTATTACCATGATACTGTCGCTGTCATACAGGACAAAGAGCTGTAGGTCCAATGGAGCTGGCTGTAAGATACAAGAAAAAAAAAAATAGCACTGTGGGAAAAGGGATGTTGGAGAGTCACTTGAACACCAGTATATCTCAGTATAGATTTGCCCATCACCTATCCAAAAAAAAACAAAGCATGACAAATATCTGTGACTTGAAAGCTGAATGTCATTCTGGCAGAAGTTGTCCCCTCATGCTAGTAAAAACACTGAGCTGCTGGAGGGACAGCAAAACTAAAAATGCAATAGTGTGCAGTGTGCTGAAATACACATTAAGAAAATATATCCTACAAGGAAGGACTGGAAGGCAATGCTCCTCCACTGTTCTTCCTCGTAAGTGCACAGATGGGCATACCAACTCTTCCACCTGAGGATTCAAGGAACATACGATTTCTCCTTTATTCTTAATTTGCTTATCTGACTTCTCCCTTTATCTTTTAACTGCCTTTGCCGTATGGGGTTCTGTGACTGTCTCAACAGTTCCCGTTGGTCTGCTGTGGGTTGCTTCTAAACCTAAGTAAATTTTTATACAATCCTCCATTTATTTGCTCTAAAGTATCCTTTTAATGTATTGTGACATCTTTTGGATCCATTAGGGATTTGTACAATGTGGGTTTTATTTGAATATTATTTTGGTGTTTTTGAACACCAGCAGAATAAGAAAGAAGAAGATATACAAAAATTCCACCTCCAAGCCTCTTACTTGACATCAAAAGTTATGTATCTGAAAACAGCTGCTGCAGATACAAGTGAAGAATTTCTTGAGCAAAAACTGCATTATGACTTTAGGCACAGAATATTCTGTATCTCTGTTAAAAGCAGCATTGCAATTAAAAATGAGTACTTGCTTTAGCATCAGATTTTCACGTTTTAAAATATTAAATTAAAATAAAGGAGGCAACCACTACCACAAACAACGGGGAGTCATTAAGTGATTAAGATTCCTGCCCTCACTCCTGTTAACCTCAGAGATCTGTTCAACACTACATATAAATTAATTTCCTATTCCTTTGTAAGCATTGCTGTGGATTATATGAAATATTTTCATTCCACCTAGGGAAAGAAGTGCTTGTGATTTAATGTATTTGCTCTTTACATAAACTATGCTACAGCTCTAGCTGCACTGATGGCTGCTGTAAGTGGAGGTATGTGACACCCTGACACCCATTTTATGCTTCCAGATCATTAGGAGCCAGAATAGTGCCATTTCTAGGTATACATGTGTGCCTCAGTTTGATGAGTGAAAGTAATTTACAGACGTTTGAATGGTATAAGTATTAGCTACAGTGAGTACTTGCTGTTCTTTGAAAGAGCAAGTAAAATACACAGCATATAGCTAGCTAGTTTGTCTTAAAAATTGTTTCTGTAATGGTTATTTACAGCTTCTCCTCACTGCATGACAATAAGCAGTTTAAACTGTATCCTTTGCAGAAACACAAAAGATATGGTACCAGGAAAAATAAATACGGCTAAGGATACTCTATTCCTCTTGTCTTCTTTCTGTGTCTATATTATGTGAATCTCAGTTCAGTTACAAAGCTTCAAATGAGGAAAATTGAGATGTATTATTGAGCCAGGGCTGGTTTTTTCATTTTTAGTAAATTAAAAAAATAACCCTCAACCTGAACTGCCCTGGTTACAGTATTCATTGCTGGTCTGGGCATCTGACATAGTGAAAAACTGAAAATACATTTTTGAAATATCACTTCAGTCTTGTTCATATCTGGTATAGCCGTAGAGTTAAAAACATTTCATTAAACCAGGTTTTCTCCCATTTCCCTCACTCCCTTATCACAACTAAATGTACTTCTCCTGCCATACAAATATGCAATATTGGAGTGACTTGAAAGCTGCCCCATTAGGCCATGTTCAGTAACAGCAGTTTAAAATCCACCAAAGTCTCTGTATCTAGCATTTCCAACTAGCTGGCTCTTCATGGCTTTCTGCTGTAAGCAGCAACTTACCCAGGATGCCTGAGTCACACTTCAGAGTCTGTCAGATGGTCCTAAGCACTCTTAGTTAGAATGGACACAGAGGGGAAACGAAGACTTTCTGCTCTTCCAACCCTGCTTCTCACAGCTTTTCTCTGTAGTAGAATTCTTTCAGCTGAAGGTCCTCTGTCTTGAGCTGTCAGTCAAGCACAGCTGCAGCCAGTCTCAGGCACTTAGCACTCCCAGCCCAAGTGCAGCCTCTTTAAAATGTAAGAAAAGGATTTTCCTGATTTCTATGTCTTTAAGATAACATTTGTTTTTCATTTAGAGTTCAAACTTATAAGTTGCTGACTTTCTTAGCAAATCTTAATGCCTGGATCCATACACCAGAGTCCAGACTGCCCTACCATAGGCTTTTTAGCCAGCGTGGGTCATTGATGGCAGGCTCTGTATAGCAAGTATCTCTACATTCAGAATACTACAGTTAAACATGATAGATTTTCCTTGGGCAGAATCCTCATCCTGGCCTGATTTCTGCTCTGTCCTCTCCTCTAAGGACACCTTTTCTGATATTCTTACCAAGTTCTGGCACGAACTATTTCCCTTTCATTAACATAGAAAAAATCCTAAGTGAACTGAAGCTGAATTACAGCTTCCTGGTCACTGACTTGTACACAAGATAGGCATATTTTAAAATCCACCCTCTAGTTACCAGTGATGCTGTAATTACAGAAAGAGGCAGAGTAGCCTCACTGCTCTATGCTCTCAAGCACTGTACTGTCAATATTGTTTTGTTGGTGAAACCACTCTGTTCTGGTTCTGGCTGGGTAGAATTAATTTTCTTTACAGTGGCTAGCATAGGGCTTTGTTTTGGATTTTTGCTGAACACAGGGCGGATAATCTAGAGATGTTTTTGTTATTGCTGAGTAGTGCTTGCACAGATTCAAGGCCTTTTCTGCTTTTCATAATGCCATGATGGCAAGGAAGTTGGGGGTGCATGGAAGGTTGGGAGGAGACACAGCCAGGATAGGTGATCCAAACTGACCAAAGGGCTATTCCATGTGACATCACGCTCGGTATATAAAGTGGGGGGAAGAAGAGGAATGGGGGGATATTTGGAGCAATGGCATTTGTCTTCTTGAGTAACTGGTTTGGGTGATGAGGCCCTGCTCTCCTGGAGATGGCTGAACACCTGCCTGCCCGTGGGAAGCAATGAATTAATTCCTTGTCTTGCTTTACTTGCATGCACAGCTTTTGCTTTGCCTCACAAACTGTCTTTATCTTAACTCACAAGTTTCCTGGCTTTTACCTTTCTGATTCTGTTCCCCGACCCTTCTAGTTGGGGAGTGAGTGAGTGAGTGGCTGTGTGGGTCTTGATTGCTGGCTGGGGTTAAACCGCAACACACCCTCAAGCTAGAAGTGAGCTGCAACACAGAAACCCCCAGTTTTGTCAGGTTTGTATTTCAATTCTTTTGTGGGTGTATAATTTCACCTGCCAATTCACCACAAATACTCTATTATGCTCAAGACTATCCTTTCTGTAATACACAGGCCAGCTTTTTAAATTTAGATGTCTTATGTTTGTCCCAGATCTGTATTTAGGTTATGATAAAGTTCCTACTAGCTTCACATCAAATAAATTCACTCCTAAACAGTAAAATTAGCCGAAGTCACCTTTTAGTTCCTGTTTTTTGCTTTTATCAAATGTATGCAATTTTTTTTTTATTCAAAGCTATTGGAACTAATTCACAGTGAAAGTAAAACAGTAATTTATAGTACTTGATTAAATCTCCCTCCTGGTTCAGCTGACTTGGTTTGCACACTGCGAGCCTTGGACCCCACCTACTTGCTCCTTGCTTACCTCTGTTTGTTAATATAGCTGCTATTCCTCGATATAGGTAACCGGTGCAAGAGTGCCTTACTCTGCTACAGATCTTCACTAAATCTTGTGAAGATCTTCTTACAAATTGCTTCTTAAGATCATTTTGCGACAAAACCCTCACAGGATGTAGTGTTGGCTGCAGCCAGAAATTGAAAATCATACTGAATATTATATCTGCTTTTTAAATGTCAGTGTGTTGGAAGAAGTTTGTCACTCTGACAGTACTCTATTATCTTATGTATAGCTTTGATGATGAAAGTTGTTTTCTTAGAAAAGGCTATACCATCATACATTTAATCTAGCTGGTATCAAACCATACTCCCTATAGATGTTAAAAACTTTAAAGACAACTAAGTCACCTCAAATATTTGCCAAGAGTGGTTACACTGTGATGACTCTCTAAGGTAGAAACAAAATCCTATCTTTCTGGGGGAAACTACTTTGGCTTAGATAGGCCAAAATTTTATATTCTTCAGCTTAAATGTGTATTTACTTTTCCTTTTAAAAAAACAAACCAATTTAGTTCAGAGGAAGAACATACCAAGACTACCTTCCACTCCATAGGAAAATGCTCTCTACCCAGCAGAGATAGGCCAATTCTTTCCGCTTACAAAAATGTCATCTACTTATTATTTTTCCATAAAATTCAGCTCCAAAAGAATGAAAAGGATTTGGAAATACCATTTCTAAGTCAAAAGCAGTGAAGCATCAAATTATATCAGACTCATAAAAGTAGAAGACTTTTGTAAGATCAAAAGCTATGCAAACACTGCTTTGCAGCTCAGGTACATCACATCAGGAGGACCACAAGAATACAGTCTTGAACTTATAATAAGAAAAGTTTAAGTGTACATACCGTTTTATATTCTTATTACAATCTTACATATCCATCAAAAGAGTCTTCTTTTTTTTTCCATCTGTCTACAGCAGTAGTACAAGAAATGAGAATTATTTTGCTTATCAACATTTATTAAAGATAGTCATGAAGACGCTGGACTGATTTCGATATCCATTCTACAGTTTTTGCTGGCAGAAATCACCTTTTCAATATCCATTTTATAATTTTGCTAGCAGGAATCCTGTCCCTACCTCACATCCCAGAAGCTGAAACCACAAGTGTTAAGAAATCAATTGAGCTGTGGAAGAGCTTTGAAAAGGTCACTTACAATACACTCAGCTAGTGCCTTTCACAGCTTGCATGCAGGCTTGAAACCACCTTCCTATGCCAAAGGCAATAAGCATAAATCCAGAAGAATGGGTATGCCTACACCATGGTTTGGAAGCAGACAAAAACTCATTCTGCCCATGCTTTGCGGTGGTAGGATAGGAGCCAGCTATGACCTGAAAATTATATAGACAGACTTGCACAGCAATATGGCCCTGTGTTTGGGCTAACATGTTCCTGAGGCACATACACAACACACAGAAGTGAAACGTTTCACTGCACTATCCATCTAGATGGAATATTAGTCTCAGGGAGTGCAACCTCACAAAATGTCATCCCCAGGAAATGCCTTTAAAAAGAGAGGGTAGAAGCATAACCAGAATCTCTTCTGTCACTTTCCTCCCCCTCACAGAAATGTTTCAAGTTACTCCATTAATAATACAGACTCTTCAGCAAGGCACCAAATAAGTCTGGCCATCACTGGACCAGTTCATAGAATATCAAAATTTCCTCCTCTTTGCTTTTGCATCTCAGTTCAGGAGAGTATTTCAAAGCACGAAATAGACATTTGAACTCTAACTCCATGTAATAGGCAACTATGGGGAACAGAGAGAGAGACAGCCTAGGAGGAAAAGCTTTGCAACATTTTTATAAAATAATAATTGCAAGGATAATGTTGCCATTTTCCAAACATTAATATCAGAAAGCACACTAAAGTGTTCTCTTTGTTTATGGTATGCCAGATTTCAGTGCTTTTTCACAGATTTTACCAAAATAAGGAATGATGGCTTACTTCTGAGCTTTATATTTGCACCAGAGCAGAGATGAGCTCACTAGTCTTGTACATAGGCTGATTAGAAGACAGGACACATGAGACAGAGAATCACAAAGCCATAGAGGAAATTTTAAACAGAAGGTTACCTCTTACTATATTTTATATTTAATAAGCAAGCCTTCTCTATCTCAAAGAACCTGGCATTTCTTGAACCAACTGCAACATTAAAGCAGCCTCACACCAAGCAGCAACTTTAGAGATTGGCTTTTTCATCCTCCTCTGTCAGATTCTGTTTGCCTCTAACTCTTCTCATCTTCTTCCTGCAGGGAGAAATGCTGTGCACGTGAAGGTGGCTGGAGCAGAGGCTGTAAGATCTCTTCTCCATCCAAGCAAACAGACTCAATGATTATTTCAAAGGTTTCATTTTCACCTGTGGGAGCTGTTTCCTTTGAACTTCTCACTTGTTCTGGACAAGCTAAAACAGAAAAAACAAACTCCACTTTAGGTGTGAAGATTTTAAATTTTTATTCCTGCTTTTTATAAACACTGGCATTCTGGCAGAAAAAATAGAAACATTCACTAAATATATTATCCTAAAGAAAAAAAAATCTGTTTTATTCCAAACTCTAGTGATAGTGTATGATTTAAAAATGTCATCAGAAATTCTTTGAAATGCAGTTCAAACACCACTAGGGAGCAGGAAGGGTAAAAAGCATGCAGAGATTTTCTTGCTCCATGGACTGATTTCATTCACACACAATCTATTTTCCCTCTTTCCTGCCCTATATGTTAGCCAAAGGCAGCAGATAGAGCTGGTGAATTTTTTTGTTTATTACCATCCTCAGAAGCAGGATTGGTATCGGTTGCTGACAGATATTCTGAGCAAATAGGGAGAGGAGGAAACATCCCAAGCTTCATAGCCTTAGTGGACCTCTGCTTAGTATTGCATGGGTTCACTGACCTCACGTGATCTTAGCAAACTTACCCTATTTATTGAGACAAGGGATTTGGTGTCCTATGGCTTGTTACAGTGACAGCAGCTTGTGGAGGCACAAGAGTCCAGCAAATCCCATGTAAGTGCATTTGGCAGTGTTAAAAAATGCTGAATGAAACCCCCCAGTGTGTTGAATTAGCAGGCATTCTCAAAGCACAGGAGAGAAATTATGTTGTATGACACATCACTTCAGTAATGGTGATTGGCTGAATTCAGTTTTGCAACACATTTAAATTAAATTAGTAAAGAGAGACAAGTGGACTGGACACTACCATCTCCAAGCCTGAAACACAGACAGATTTTCAACTTCTACTCTCTCAACCATGAGTGTAGAATTTGAGGAAGACAAGAAAATACTTTCAACTCTTCAGCAAAGAGAGAAATGTTACATAATAGAAAATAGCTAAAACCAGACAGACAGCAAAATAACTTCTACTCAGCCAATTTGATTTTTGGTTTGAAACCGGGGGAAGTTCAGATCCAGCATCCCTGACTAAAACATTTTCTGATGCTAATAGTGGTCAAGGGCAACCTGACAGAAACTCAACACTGGTTTGCCTTATAGTACAAAGTTAAATAACATTCTAAAGCTAACAGGTATAGAGTATTGTTGTACTCACTATAAGGACCTTGCTCTCACAGACATGAGTTGATTTTTTTTCAAGCTTTGAGGTGTCTCAAGCACATTATTACCTTGATTTCAAAGATCTTATGTGCCCTATTTGCTCTTCTGTTTCTGGATTCCTCCTTAATGGCAATGGGTACTTTGAATTTCCAAGTTCTGTACACGCTAAGATATAAGTTAAGGGCAAAGCAAGACACCTCAACTACTTCTGCCTTTTTCTTGGTTTTTCATCCTCTGCAGTTTTCAACAATATGACAGAGCTTAAGGTATTGAGGAATACAGGGCTCCTTACGGCTTAAAAACTTCTGAAAACTATGAGTATGATGTGAAACTTCTCCCAGGTTCTGTCCTGCACATTATCTGCACACTTGAGCAGGGAAGTCAGTAAAGATGCTTATTAGGATAGGGAATGTTCTGTATTAAAAGAAACACTGGCATCTCAATCCTACTCTCTACTTTCACTGTTTACCTTCACGTTACTTATCTAATCTTTACTTCTTAGAGTACGAAATGAAACAACCCCTTTTTACACATGTGAGGTGGGGGACAGGTGTTTTTTCATTTTCTTATCATGAAGCTTTCCGCTGAGCCAAGAACTCATGTACGTTCATAATTAAATGTTATTTTGCTTTTAAATCAGATAATAATGATATATATGATTCATGCTCTGCAAATTAAATATTCGAGCAAGAAGGACTTCTGTTAAAAGGCACAGGAAAGTGTCTGGAGAGAAGATCTGTCTATTAAATGGAACAAGAAATAGATAGAGAGCCTGAGGAGCTTTTCAGGTAGAGATGAAAGTCACAAGTATGTGTGTGAAATAAAAAGAACAGATTCATTCATTTCTGTCTCTTTACATCTGGGCTGAATGCTAAGAGCCGTCTGTCAAAAATGCATGTGAGGCAATAAAGTGCATTTTGTTTATCTGTGAATAAATTAAGAGCCCAGAATGGAATTTCAGCAGAAGCATGGTATGTTAAGTTAATTTTCTCACAATCCACTCTGGCAGTTGTCTTATCTGAAGAATCCCCAGAAAGCTGTTGGTGGATTTTCTCAGAGGTGGAAGAAAAAAATATACAAGACATTTGAAAATCAGCCCTTCCCTTTTGGTATTGTCTTTCTAATTGTCACTGCTCTCCTTTCAGAGAAGACAGATGTTATATTTCTTAAACAAGAACAAGCTCACTGGATGTGATGTGTTGGCTGAATGCCAGGCACCCACCAAAGCCGCTCTGTCACTCCCCTCCACAACTGGAAAGGGGACAGAAAATATAATGAAAGGTTCACAAGTTGAGATAAAGACCAGGAGAGATCACTCACTAAATACTGTTACAGGCAAAAGAAACTCAGCATGGGGTTATTAATTGAATTTATTACTAACAAAATCAGATCAGGATAATGAGAAGTAAAATAAATCTTAAAAATACATTCCCCCCACCCCTCCCTGCTTGCCAGTTCTATTTTCTCCTCTCCTTCCCGTCACCCCCCCCAGCAATGCAGGGAGATAGGGAATGGGGGTTACAGCCAGTTTATTGTTCTTGCCAGTGCTCGGGGAGATGCTGCTCCAGTATGGGTCCCTCCCATGGGGATAAAATCATCTGTGAACTTTTACAAAGTATGTCCATCCCATGGGCCACAATTCTCCACGAACATCTGCAAAATGGCTCATTTTCCCCAGGATGCAGTCCTTCAGGCACAGGCTGCTCCAATGTGTGTCCCCTCAAAGGGTCACAAGTCCTAACAGAAAACTTGCTTCATCATGAGCTCCTCTCTCCATGGGTCTTCGGGTCTCTGCCAGGACCCTGCTCCAGCTCGAATTTCCCACAGTTTCACAGTCCTCTTTCAGGCATCCACCTACTCTGGCATGGGTGTCCTTTAGGGGCTGCAGGTGGATCTCTGCACCCACATGGACTTCCATGGGACACAGGGGGACAGCTGCTTCACCATGGCCTGCACTGAAGCGGAATCTCAGCTCCGATGCCTGGAGCACCTCCTCTCCCTTCTTCTCCACTGACCTTGGTGTCTGCAGTTGTTCCTCTCACATAGACTCATTCCGCTCTTCTCTGGCCTCAACTACATCTGCGCAATAACTTTTTTTCCTTCTTAAATATGTCATCCCAGAGGTGTTACTATAATTTCTGACTGGCTCAGTCTTGGCCAGTGGTGGGTCTGTTTTGGAGCCTCTGGCATTGGCTTTATGGAACATGGGGGGAGCTTCCAGCAGCTTCTCACAGAAACCACCCCTGTAGCTCCCCCGCTACCAAAACCTGACCATGCAAAATCAGCATAATGGAGCTACTAGAAGCTCATTAGGACTGTCCCACTAAGGGATGAGTTATTCTGGGAAATAAAGAAACTTCCAGATTTGACACATCTGAACTATGGCCAGCATTACTGATGGGAAGAGTGTTTCTACATATAAAACCAAGGGATCTATTACTGGAAAGATCAAAATATGCTCACAAGCGTGGGAATCCTTCATCAGACCAGTAAGGTCTCCAAAGAGTATAAACTAAATAACACTACTGGTGGTTAGTAACACAGGGACTGTAAATTAGTTGTTGCCTATGCTGGAAATGATAGGCAAGTTACTTAACTTTTATCCTGCTCTTGGAGAAAGTAGGAAAAATAGTTTCTGTATTGTCTAGAATATATCCTACTAGTTTACTGTATTTGTCTGATGTATTCCCTAGTCTATATGCTAGGGATTTCTTCAATCAGTGACCCAAAATCACAATGAACTCTAAAACAAACCTATAATCTATAAATAAGTAATTTCTGTGTATTGAAACGAAACTTTTCAAAGCTTCAGAATGGACCCAGGACCAATAAAAGACCAATAAACTTCATAATAAGAGAGTTTTTTATGAAGAGAGAGTGAGGAAATGGCTTAGAGAAAGAACTGGAGAGAAAAAAGTGCTTAATAAAATGTTTAGTATTCATCCTCCTGAAAGCATGACCTTGTAATTATAGTACATATCTCAAATGAGCCAAGTTGAGTTCCCACCTCTTCCACAGACTTCTGGCACAGCCTTGTGTCACAGAACAGGCAGGCATAACAGTAGCCCTCCCTACTGCCTAGTCAAGTCTAGTTAGACTGTTAAAATGAGTTGTTTCTTATAGGGCACAAATTGTTCCCTTTTATGCTTTCGTGTAGGGTACAGCACAGTTGGTGTAAAGGCTTTAAGTTCTACTAATAAAAAGCAAGGTGGGGAAGGAATTTATTGTTTCTTATTATTCAAGTCTCTAGCTGGAATGAGCGTAGGATCCTTTCTTCTAACGGCAGATTTTGCAGAATGGCATCAAATTGTCAGAAAGACTGGCCTTGCCATCTCAGCAATGCAAATGAAAAGTAGAGGATTTGCATATGAAGTGGTAGGAGCAGCATACTGCTGGATCTTCCATGGAGAAGTGGTACAAACTGAGAGTATTCTGGCACCATTGCTCTGTTATCTGCTGTGTGATTCTGAGTATTTTTTGCAATCCCCTTGTGGGAGGGCAGAGCACAAATTGTTGTTTGGCAACTTATGGTAGGAAATTCAGTATACAGCATTAACATAAGCTATGAAGCATGGATATTGAGAACAGAGGGAAAGAGACTGTAAGGATTCCTACCTCATGCTCAGTGATGAAATTTCCCCAGTGTGAGCTGCAAGTAGAATAAATATGAGCCTGCTAACACTACCTTAAATATTTTTTAAGATTAACTCAATTAGACTGATCATGCCTGGGGTCCTCACACAAATTAAGAGTAGCCCTGTTTGTGTGACCCACACACAAAGTTAGTAGGGTAGTTTGAGCTGTCATTCTGCTTTTCTTGTTTACAAAATTCCTGCCTTTTGTAGCCTCCGGGTACATATAATGGCTTTTTTCCCATTCTGTACTCGGCAGAAAGAAAAAAAGTATAAATCAGTGTGCATGTACCTATTTGTGCAACTTGACAGTAAGAACTCATACAATTAACTCCCTGTACTAGATAAAGTATTTGATGGTTCTCTGTTGTCTACAATCAATCAATACAGATCATGATATTGGTACCCTACAACAGGTACTTTTCTCTTTGGTCCTGTATATGTTGTAACCACAGAAAAATTCCCAATTTGTTATTTATTGCTTTACTAATCCTGTCATTTTCCTTCTTACAACAAGACTCAACTCCATGGAGTTCACTTGAATATTCGAGGTCTGACCACCTTCATCTGAGAAGCCTTAAAAATCCCGATCTGCCAAAAATTAAGTTTCAATTTCTGAATTGGAAATGTAGATTTAGTGCTATTGAGTCCCCTGTGCATTTAGTGCTTCCAGTTACTTGGAATTTTGTCAGTGAAGGGACCACGACAGAGAAATTCTGTTCTGGAGTATATGCTGACAGTCTTGCCACACATAAAGTTTCAAAATGCACTGCTTTCTCCATCTGTTAGAGGAGATGGACAGTTTACAATGTTGAGCACAGGAGATTCCACACTCCTATAACTCGAGTAAGTTCTGGGACTTTAAGTGATTAACTATATGCAAGAAGAATGTTGTGTTATACTTTAAAAGCAGGTTTGCTTTTTATTTTTTCTGTTTTCATTTTCTCTATTACTGAAACTCTTTCACGTGGCTTCATGGCAGAGGTAAGACTCATGGTCAGAGACAAGCTGACAGCATACTTGAGAAAGGTTGCTAAAGTAGCTGTAGGTCATCTTCACCTGTATGTCTTCTCAGTCCTTGACTGTGTCTTCTCAGTCCTGAACAGATCCAGGAGATGAGAGGCCACTGGTAATGTTTAGAAAACCCCATATAAATTGCAAGCCAGCCTCTGGCTTTAGAAGTTCCCTCGCAATAGAATGTACAGCTGCAACATTCAGGATTTGTTCAGCTTTCAGGCATCATTCTAGCCCCAGTGGTTGTTATGAGGAGGCTGAAGCAGGGCATTTGTAGGGGAGAAAGATGCCATCAAGCTTTCATTAGTGGTAAGTCATTATGTACTCAGTACAAGCAAGTGCCTTGCTCCAAAGGGATTTTAAAGCAATCAGATCCTTTCAAAGGAGATCCCAGCCCATAATAGATAAGATTAAGTAGCTGATGGATTTTAGAAGATAGAACAAATTGTTCAAGCTGTCTTTTTAATCTTTCCAGATATTTCTATAGTGGCTTTTTCAACATGGGACAAATACATGAGGGTTATATATGGTAGGGAAGTAGTACAGCACCCTCTTTTCTTCTGTGTGACTTTACTTATGACTCCTGCAATTCCAAGAAGTGTGTTGATAAATATTCATTGCAGATCATGGTCTTTTCCATGTTCTACATGTATTCACACCTGCGTGGGTAAAGAACAGCACTGATAACCATAAAGCCCAAGCCCTTCTCGTCTGAGGAAAATAATCTCCACAGAGATCAAATACTAAAGGAGATTTAATATTCACACAGGTATCAGTAGTGCAGAAGGAATACATATAAAGACAGAATCACTTTGAATTTTAGAAAAAACATTTTTTAAGAAGCTATGCCCAAGATTAAACCTGTTTACTCTGAAGTTATTTTAGAGTTTGGTTGTAGCTCTCTGTAAGAAAAAACTCTATAACTGATTCATTCTGACACAGATCTGGTGATCCAAACATCCATTCTATTCCTGAATTGTGCATTAAATTGTTCATTTAAAATTCTCAGATTTCATCAAATCCAATCTTTTTGGGCAATATACACTACTTAAGAATTATTTAAAGTAATTAAAATCCATAAAAAGTTTTTTATTGAGTGGCGTTACAAGCCTAGCCTTTTGGTAAGTTTGCAATATAGGTAATGCAGGCAGTTAAATCTATAATCAGCTCTGCCTTCTTCCCTTTACTGTAGCCATTACAGTGCCTCAATTCAGCTCTCTTTTGGCTTTTCTCCCTTACCTGAAGACCTTGTGGATTTAATAATGAAACAGACACCTGACATATTCTTCTATAAAATGTTTAAAAAAGGTTATAGGAAGGCTTTTTATTTTTGAGAAATAGTTTATTTTCTTAATCTCCTTAGAACCCCATTAGTCTCAGTTAAGCTCTAAAAGACTTAGTCATAAACACAGTCTTGTCAGAATGCTCCGTCATTTATCCTCTTGTGTCAGGCTGACACAGATTCCAGTTAGACTGATAGATTTATAGGAGACAACGAATCAGGAGAACCATAAGAGACTATGGAGCCTGAAACTAGATTTCAAAAGCCAACAGTTTTTCTAAGCAGGTTTTTTAGTTCTTTCAGTGTCAAGAACCTCTGTACATAACTATTTCAAAAAAGGAAGAAATAATTTTGCATATAGAAAGTCTAATAGACTATTCATTGTGGGCCATAAGAAATTAGGTTAAAAATCTCTTAAACATTATTTTCTACTTGTTTTTTAATGCAGCTGAAAATTTGGAGGGGTTTTGTCATCTGAGTTGGGCACATGCCGTTGTCATCTAGTGTTCCAAAAAAGCTTGTATAAGACAGTAATTAGCGCATATTTTGTTTCACATTTTGCTGTTATTTCAGTAGAGCAATATATTGAAACTTCAACATGCCCAGAATGAACACAGCCATCACGGGCAGCTGACTCACGTGGTAAGCTCAATAGAAAGACTTCCAAGACCAACTTAATGCAAATCAACATGTTACCTTATACCAAAGAAGTAAAGTAAACAGGATATATAACATAAACCCATAACCCAATCAGCCAAGAAAAGGATGTTCCTGCAATCATCCATTTGAATATGAAAAGCTGTTTGGTCCAGGATTTTTTGTTGTTTGTATTGATGGAGTTTTGTTCCCGTTGCTGTTCTCCCAATCTCTTTTCATATGCAGAAACAAGTATATTTGCATATGCAACAGAGGATTCTGCATGGACTATTCTTTTTCCTGCTATTGACAAGCCAGAGGTTTTAAAAGATAATTCCATGCAAGAAAGAAAAAGAAGTAGTGCCCTAGTAGCGAGGTGACCCCTCTCATATCAGAGAATTCAAACAAAAAAGTTTGTAAATAATCCATAACATGAAATGGTTTTGTATTGCAACCCTTAAAGGAGAAAGGGTTGGTCCACCCGGCTGGTGGGTCCTAGCAGGAATTGTAGGCAGACGCTGGTGATAGGTTGAGGCAGGAGGAACTTTATTGTTGGCACAGCCCACGATGGGTGTGTTCAGACCCAGGGTTGGAGGGTGAACTGGGGAGGTGGAGCAAGGGACGGCCTTTTATAGGGTTCCAGGGGAAGGTGCTAGAACTGGGGTGGAGCTAAACCATATAAGGGAAACAGTGGGAGGAGTTAGGGGTGGAGTATGCAAATGAGGGTTGTGAACATACCAAATATGGAAGGAGACCGCACTACAGCAAACAAGGACCAATAGGAAATGAGGAATAAAACTGAGAGAAGTCTGAGGGGAAAATAACAAGGGATTTAAATTTTAAAACCCGAGAACGCATAATAACAACATATTTTAACGCATAATTTAACATAGAACAGTCCATAAACATTAAACAGCTTCTTTCTTCAACATTCTCTCCTTCAGACTTCACTTTCCTCTTCCAGGGCTCTTCTCCATTTCTCGTGTAATTGTTTTTCCCAGTCCAACTCGTCCGCCACAGTTTTGCTCTTTGGCAAATGCTTTCAAGTAATGATTGTTTCCATATAAATCTGGATCTGCTTATGAATAGGAAAGAAAAGGGCTACATTCATTCAGATAATTCAGTAGTACTTTGACAGAGATAATTGAAAGTGCCATTATACTTGAAAGAAACTACAATAAATGTGGTACTTTCTTGACATGTAAACTGTTGTTGCATTGTTCACAAACTTCGGGAACATTACAATTTTAACAGATCAAAAAGTAAAACAAATCTACCATAAATATCTTCTATACCCAGACATAGGTCAGAAGTACATAGAAAATCAAAGTAAGCCGCTCCAATTTTACAAGATTACAAGTTTACAAGATTAACGAATCTCCACTAAGTACTTAAATAAATTGTAAAAATGCATTAAATTTTAATTGGTAAGACCCCAAGACCCTTTTTTTCCTGCAGTTAAAATAAAAAAAAAAAGCTAGATAAAAAAATATTGCTTTACCTAGCAAATTCTTAATTTTCAATACTGTTACTTTTTCTGGTCTCGGTTAAAAGCAGACAGAATTTATTTTCTGGTATTTCTTTAAACCAATTAAAATTGTCTAATAATTAAGTGTTGTGGTTAATCTCTTATTAATACATTGTTAATACTTGTTCTATTCACACACTCCACTCTTCTTCAAAGATGCACATGCAAATAAAAACACGCTTTGACCACAAACAACTGACACTTTTTAGGTTAAGTATTGCGACCAGAAACAGCAAACAAATGAAGCCTAGGATCTTCTCTATCCAGCAGAACAAATTCTGGTATCAGACTTTCAATAAAGTCTAAAAGAGAAAGTTCAAATTTAGTAAGAACATCGATCTGCTGGAGGGAGTCCAGAGGAGGGCAATGAAGATGATCAGAGGGGTGGAGAACCTCTCCTATGAGTAAAGACTGAGAGAATTGGGAACCTACAAGAAAAATGGGGAGACATTTTTTACAAAGTCATATATTGACAGGACAAGGGGTCATGGCTTCAAACTAAGAGTAAATTTAGATTAGATATTAGAAAGAAATTCTTTACTGCAAGAGGATGAGACACTGGAACAGGTTGTCAGCAGCTGTGGACTCCCCATCCCTGTAAGTGTTCAAGGCCAGGTTGGATGAGGCTCTGAGCAACCTAGTCTAGTGGCAGGTGTCCCTGCCCTTGGCAAGGGGATTGGAACTAGGTGATCCTTAAGGTCCCTTCCAACCCAAACCATTCTATAATTTTATGATTCTATGAAATCATAATTTCCTCCCCCCCATAAGAGCATATATTGTATTGTCTGTTGATTTCATACATAGAGTTCTCCCATTGATCTAAGATATCCTATCATTTATGCATGGTAGTAGTGATTCATGAGATGTATTAGATAAAGAACAAACCAACATAGATAGTTTGGAGTTTTTTAATAAGACTTGAAATGAAGCAGGGAATAAAAACCATCAAATTACTGATCTTCTTACCTGCAGCAGGTTTTCATGCATGAGATGTGCATAGTTTGGATGGACTTGTTCCCCTGTCTCAGGAAACTTTTGCTTTTGAAGTGTGCTCTCCAGTTAAATGGAGCTAACATTCCAGAGGTTTACATATAGAATTGTATCTATGCATTTATCAATAACTTAATTTTCAACACAAATTTTATTTTTTAAGTTTCTTGTTTTTTACCTTTCTTTTCATTATATTCTCAGAACAATGTTGCACGTGCTTCTCAGAACCATAAAGCCTCTATTACAAGCCTCAGAATACTGGAGGTATTCCTCATTGAGCCTCAAAAAGTAATGATTTAATTTTTATATATTGTTTGACCATAGTAGCAGCAGAATATGTGAAACTCCTCCTTATGAATGAGCTGAAAACAGTGTCTTCTTGTTACAGACATAGCTCAAATTGTTAACTGACCCAAAAATCTAGGCAGTGTATCAGAGAAGTTCAATGACCTAAGTTCTCAACATTACACAATCTCTGAATTAAAAAAAAAAAAAAAGAAAAAAAAATCAAACAAAAAAAAGAAGTTAATTTTCAAGGAGATTTCAGTGAAATGAACAACCCTAATCCAAATGTAAAATTAAGTTTGATATTCAGATGTCTAAAGGATCCACTCTAATTTAGTGAATGCTTATTGAAAAGATCCAGCTCACCAAAATATTCATGAATATCATGGACTTTTCTTTCACCTTGTTGATGAATGACTCAGTATATGTAAATTCTTTCATTATGTTCTATTGCTTTAGAAAATTTTCAGGAAGTAACAGTTTTGTAAGAACTTATACATGATAGTCATTTCTTACAAGGGGGTGAAAGCTCAGAGAAAATGACGTAATTCATCTTTCCTTATACTCAGAAACCAAAAAACTCATCCCTGTAGAGTATGAGCTGAAAAAAAAAGCCCCGTTGCCCTCAGCCACTCTGATTGTGGCTGCCTGGGTACTCCGAAGAATGAAGAGCACAGAGAAAAAAAAACCACTGCAGGAACACTAGGGGAAAATGGAGTATTAATTTAATTCTGGGTTTATTTATTTCAGCATTTATTGTCAGTGTGAGGTGGAACCAGAAGATTGTCTTAAGAGATCTGCCTGTTGTGATTGTATCAGAAAGAATAACTATATCATACAGCTACAAATGTTTTTTAAAATATATTTTTGAAGGGATTAAAATGCTGCTTGTTGTTATGGGAGGACATCTTCAAAGAGGTGGTACTTGGGTTGTATTGACCATCAGGAAAAGTGGAGTCGTAGTGACATTGGGCAAACAGTGGGTCATCTCCCCATGAGTCCTGTTCCCCAGGTGAATGTCACCAATGATGCTACATGGCTTTAAAGAGGTCTTGTTCTTCTGTCCTTAGAGCACTACATTAGAATTAGGGAACTTAATTTAATCTGGGAGAAGAGACAGAAAATCGTGCTGAAACCAGGAGTAAGGGACCTTAGTTGTCTTGTCATACTTGTAAGAACACTATGTGCTATAGAGTGCAGAACACCATGCAGTCCTCAATGGTCCCTCTGGCTACCCTTGGCAACCTAAATGACATCCGTCACTCTTGGGAGCAGTGACTCCCCTGACACTATGTGAAGAGACAAATTTAGTCCTGGCAGTGAGAACTGGCACATCAAAAAGTCCAGCAATGTTTCCAGGGACATATTTGATTTCTGTGGCCATGCTCAGTCCAGACCTGACCCAGCCTGACTGTGAAGGACAAGCAGATTGCAACAGATTGCAATAGTACTCAGCTGCTCTCCCTAAGAGGTTTTGTCAGGGAAGGCATGTAGACAGGAAGGCAGAAAGGAAGGCAGGCAGGAAGGAAGGAAGGAAGGCGGGCAGGAAGGTGGGAAAGCAGGAAGACAGGCAGGAAGGAAGGAGCTCTTCTAAGACAAACAGAAGAGTTTAGAGCTCCTGCAACAGGGAGTGAAGCCAATTGTATTAAACCAGACAGACTGGCTTGTAGCATAGCTGCAGCTTGCCCACAGGGTCTCACTACCCTCTTTGAAGTGCTTCCTCTATGTCTGTGCACACAGTAATGTCTTGATGTAAAGCAGCTTTACTGCAGAAGAGCAAGATGTTACTGCGTTCCTAAATATTCCTGCATTAAACGTGGTATTTCAGTATTAATCATCCATGTGAGTTTGTACAGGAGCATCAGAAAGCTGTGAGACTTCCAAGAGAGAGTTAGAAAGTTAAATTTAGAAACCAGTAAAAATTCTCTTTATACAGAAAAAGTACATTAAATAAGGGACTTCCCTTGTCTTCACATATTTTCGTGTACAACTAGTTTTCCCGTATCTTTTAAAAAGACAGTCTTGCATTCCCCAACTGGATCAGCCTATCTCCAAGGTATTTTAAAAAAATGAGAGAACATCACTCTACTGCACAGCACATTTCACTGCTTGACTTTCCAGATTAAGATCTACAGACAAGTCCTTATCTGTTTTGTAGCAGCAGTCAGAAAGCTGATTTTCCTCATGAATGTGTGTACCTAAGCAACTAGTCATATTTGCAATTTTCTCCTTAAAATGAACTATCAAAAGCAGTAAAAAAAGAAAAAGTTTTTTAAGTATCAGGTATCATCCACAATTAATTTGTAGGTATTTTGAATAATTCTGATGCTGCAAATACATCTCTTTTTGAAATATTATACACAGGGTCATATTTTCCTTGTCTTTCAACTTCATTGTTTCCCAGTTGCTGCGAATTTCACATAACACCTACTCCCTATGCTCCCTAAACATTGTTCTTTCTTTCACCTTTTTCATCTCACACTCCTCAAGAGTTCTTTGACAGGGGGCTCTGCGGGATGCTTTTCATTCATCTTTCTGGATATGTTTTTGGCTCCTTGTACTAAGCCTGCCTTACTATATCAGATATCATAAGGCTATTCATTCTCACCCTCTTCAAAGACTCCACAAATTAAACAGCAGCTTTCTGTAAACTAAGACTTTTAAATTACTTCTATTCACACTTGCCAGCATATTCTGCTTTGATAAAGATTTCAGGACAGATCTCAATGGTTTCCCTGCCTGAACAGGTTACCTGTTTTCTTTCCTACAACTCCCCTCACAGCAAGACACCACCATTAAAACACACCACCCCACAAGAAATTTCTCTCAAAACACAAGCCAATGCTCTTTCACCTGGGTTTGCCATAAAACAGATGCTTAGGAAGACACGACAAAAAAATGTTTTCCGAGAACACCAAAACTAACTGATTTCATTTTGACAAAATCAGAACGTTCTGAAAATAGATTCATTTTGTTTTCAGAACAGACCAGAGACAAGCAGAAAAAGGTTTACAGTACTTGAATAATCAACTGTATATTATTGACTTTCATATGACTGTATTAGTGGATTTCATATGGACAGACAGAAAAAGGTATAAACGCAAGAACCTGGACAAAAAAGAAACATAACTGTAGTTTCCCCTTACTTGTGTAAACCATCTCCGCAAACAGAACTCTTGACTTGTCCACTTTCCCTCGACAGATGTCAAGTGAAATACGTGTAATGACTGGTCCTCCTAAGGTTGAACTGAAAAGGAAAAGCAACAATGAAAATATTTTTTAATTACTGAACTTAGAAAAAAATGCATGATATATAATACAAATGTGCTACACACCACATATGGACTGTGAAGAGCCCTAGACAGCAAATAGGCTGCATTCATGCTGTGGAAAGTGCAGAAAGCAACTATAAAGCGTTGAGCATGCCTCTTTGAGAACTGCATTGCAACAGTATCTCTGTTCAAATTCCCACACCCTTGCACTGGACAGTTTTCTTTCTATGAGGGAAATACTGCTGAATGAGCATTAAAGAGTTTTAAAAGAGTTATAGGTCAGGGTTAGAGTGCAACAGCCACTGTTTCAAATATTCCAGATACTGCGGGTGATGTAACTAAAAGTTTCTAAGAGAAACAGCCATGAGACATACCACCAATGGAAGGGCACAAGCAGTCCAGTGTCACTTTATGCTTCTTTCCCTTGACTTCCAGGCTCTCAGATGTGAAGCACAGACTACCAGCTTCTCTTTCGTCAAGGTTCATCTTTACGTCCTGCAGCAGTTTTGTTTGCAGGCTTATATGAAACAAATATGTTAGGATGTGCATGGACATAAAAAGAGTATGAAAAATAAAACCCTGAGTGACCTTTAGTTTAATTGGGATAACTTTATTGTTCTCTACTTTTGTCATTGGTGGCAGCAGAGTTGTTCATAGAACGTAATTTGGGTGTGGTGAAAGGTGTTTCATAGGATCCAATACAGACTTTATTCTTGGATTTCCTGAAATAATGATTAGGCAAATATAGTTCTTGACCTTCCTGTTAGTCACTGTAAACTAAATCTTGAGTCACAGTCAAAACCAGAGAACAAAAATGAATATAAGCACTTTCAGTATTTTGAGCCCATGCCACATCAGTGGATGTATAAATCAAATTTGAGGCCAGGAGTACACAGTGTACTGCTTCGTGGACCCCAGAAGAATTTAAAGTAATAATACAAAAGAAAACATCAGCCATTGGTTAGTAAAGGGTGCTTGGCTTTCCGGTGAAAGAAAAGTTATTTGGCAGGATTGAAAGTTCACATCTAGCCAATGGCTACCTCCAAGCCAGGGCAGCTATAGAAGGTTTGTACTTCAGGAAAGAAAATCAGAGTGATAGCCCTTGCACTGAATACATCACCAGCTTAAGAAAGTGTTCTCATGGACAGTTAAGCTCATGTTCACTGAGCAATAAGTAATCAGAGAAAAGCCCTGACCTGAAACCACCTGTAATAATGGTGAAGAGGGTATGTGACTGAGAATCAGAGGTGCTGCCAAATGATCCAGGGGCAGCATGAGTAATGCACTATGCCAGAAGAGAGTGACCTAAATCTTTTTTTAAAATCCTCTATTAAGTGATTGAAAATTAGAAAATTGCTCAATTATAAGACTTTGAACAAAATAATAGTTGATGATTTTCAGATGCTGTCTTTGGAGTCACAGTTATTAATTACTTTTCTCAGCATTGCAAAGTTCCTTGATTGTAATAGAAGCTAATATTCACACACTGCCAACCCACCTAATAAAATATGAAAGAAAAGGAGGTGTTCTGTGAAGTGATTTTATGCAGGGCAGTTAAAAGGAATGATACAAAATGTCACCACTGGTAACACCAGCAGATGCCAGGATTCATCTTTCATAGCTTAAGATGTCAAGAAAATAGTTCTCTGAATCTAAACTAAGCACTTTCAGCTTGTGTTATAATCAATGGGGTAAAAGTACACCACTGTCCAAGTAAAATTCGTCTAAAGTGTCTTACATATCTGCCTCAGGCATTGTCACGAGTGAATGTTTTAGGTCACTCAAAGAATGAGATCCTTTCATCCTGCAGCTAAATGAAAGAAAATTCTGGACTGTTTCACTATAATTAACGTGTCCAAGATCTATCAGAGAGCCTCCCCCTCTCTTACAATGCTTACTGGGAAAGTAACACAAAACAAATAGTTTTGAAAAATTAAAGTAATACCACAGTGGCCACAACTCATAAAAAGCATAAGAGTATTTTGGAAGAGTGAAACTGGAAATATGCTTGACTGTGCTGTACAATATTTATTAATATTAAATTGGACTGACAGTTAAATGAGAGAAGAAATAAAATGTTTCCTCAAAATTAGCTTGTTAGTCTTCCTGCCTCATTTTCTGTAGTCACACAATTTTTTATTAAATACTGGTAAATTTAAGAATTTACTTCATATGATAAATATAAAAGGTGCTACAAATTCTATAGCAGAATGTTTTCCACCAAGACTGAAAGAAAAATACCTTTCTGCTGGCAAGCGATTTATGAATAGTTCAGATTTTGGGTTAGGAAAGAATATATCATAAACTCCTGTTTTCTTATGTTCCAGTAGACAAAAATAGTATTTACTCTCCCTATGATTTAAAAAAATTACTAAAGGATTTGAAAGCTCCTAGTGCTTTTTCAGTCTAACTGTATGCTATAGTCAGTGCATCATTTCAATACCCAAATATAAACCTACTTATACACAACATAACAATTCTATGTTTGAGGAAGCTGGAAGCTTGAAAGTTTGTTGGAATCCTCTACACTGATATGCATTAGATGTGGCATACTAATTATTAAATCTTTTACATTATGGTCTGGTTTTCAGATATTCAAAAAGTATTTAATACCTTTGGTATTCCCTTTATTACTACTTGTGTCTGTATATTATGCACTGTGAAATTAAAACACTTCACCCCATTCCTACATGATTTTTTTTCATTTCTGCTACTGTTATCACCTGAGGCAGAGACATATACATATGAAAGACTATCTTAGTCTTGTCACCAGCAGTTGCCACACTTTATTCCTCTTCCATACAAATATATACACACACATACCTTTGAGGGCTTAATCACTGACATCTAATGCACAGGCACATATCAACATACATCCTGAAAAATCAGCTTTGCTGAATTTCATTTGCACAGCAAGCAGGACTTGAGGCAACCCACAGACTGATGACATTTCTTCTACAGAAGAGTTATATTTGCATATCTGGGAGATAAGTTTATGAATGTGGTTGAATACAGTTGAATACAGTTTCTCAGGTTCCCTTTTTGGTCAAAACCAGGGGCCAATGCCATTAAAAACCTGATATGGTAGACAAAAAATGATTTTTTTATTCATGACTGTAGTGGGTTCCCCCTGGAGAGATACCAGGTACCTACTAAAGCCGCTCTATCACTCTCCCTCTGCAACTGGACAGAGGAGAGAGAAAAAAACAGCTAAAGATTCATGAGTAGAGATAAGAGCTGGGAGAGGTCAGTTCCTGATTACCTTCACGGGCAAAACAGACTCAAAGTGGGGAAAGTACTTATATTTATTACTGACAGGATAAGAGCCAAAAATTGAGAAATAAAACAGTCTTAGAAACACCTTCCCCCTGCCCCTCCTTCCTTCCGTGTTCTCCCCAGCAGTGCAGGAGGACGGGGAATGGGGGTTGCGGTCTGTTGTTTCTGCTGCTGCTCAGGGAGAGGAGTGCTTCCCCTGCTCCCGTGGGATCCCTCCCACAGGAGACAGTGCCTGATGGACCTCTCCAGGATGAGTCCATCCCTTGGACATCAGTTCTTCGTGAAACTGCTGTCACTCATCCATGGGGTGCAGTCCTTCACCAATGTACCAGCGTGGGTCCCTCAGAGGGGCCACAAGTCCTATTCTGGAAAAACCTGCTCCAGCATGGGTTTCCCTCTCCATGGGCCACAGGTCTCTGGCAGGACCCCACTCTACCCTGGGACTCTCACGGATTCACAGCTTCCTTCATTTATCCACCTGCTCCAGCACGGGCTCCTCCATGGGCTGCAGGTGGATCTCTGCACCCCGATGGTCCTCCACGGGCTGCAGGGGCACAGCTGCTCCACCACAGTCTGCACCACGGGCTGCAGGGGCCTCAGCTCTGGTGCCTGGAGCACCTCCTCCCCCTCCTTCTGCACTGACTTTGGTGTCTACACTGTTCACATATTCTCACTCCGCTCTTCCCTGGCTAGAATTTTTCACTGCACAATAACTATCTGGTTTTAAACGTGTTATCACAGAGGTGTTACTATCACTCCTAATTGGCTTGGCCTTGGCCAGCAGCAGGAATTCTGTCCTGGAGCTGGCTGGCATTGGCTCCATGGGACAGGGGAAGCTTCTAGCAGCTTCTAACAGAAGCCACCCCTGCAGCCATCCTGCTACCAAAACCCAGCCACAGAACCCCACTACAATGACTCTGCTAGTCTTGATCATTCCAGACAATAAACTAAGTCTTTTCAAAATATTCTCTTATAGCAAGTCATTCCTATGACTTAGGCATGTATAAAATTAGTGATCACATTCTACAACTTCATTTATTCCCTAAAGCCACCTTTTGGAAAACAGATATTAATGAGGTGAAGAGAGAGAAATAAAAATTGAAGGAGATGAGGTGGTACAGCAAAAAAATTAATCCACTGGACTTTGTAAAAATTATGCACTGCTTGATTTATTCATACTATAATCTTAATTTAAGTCTATTTAATGGTGTCTTATGATTGATATTTTCCCTTTATAAAACTCAGACTATTGCGTATCCATACCACATCCCTACATTCTTTGTTTATGTTCACAATCCAAAACCTTCTGATTGTTGCATTTTCACCTCTGTAAAGATATTCTCTTCTGAGCAGCGAGGTGTTTCCTGTGTAAATATATGCTCGCAGTTCAGTCTCCTTGTTTGCAGAGCTTCCCATTGAAACTGCTGTACTTGTGTGAAGAGAAGTTTTTATTGCTTCATATTGCAATATGACATTTTTGGGGATGAAGACATACCAGAATGCAGGAAACCATCTCTATTCCTGTTTCTTTGTACATGCCACCTGGGAGATGTGGAATAATTAACAACCTGCAGGATTCTGCAAAGCTGCCTGCTTCATTCCTAGCTTACTTCAGCTAGGACTGCAATTGGAAGAACCTAGTCCCAAACCATTTTCCCCTTTCATCCACTGCTGCACAGATGTGCCAGCTGATGGCACATCTATTTTGTAATTTAAATCCAGTGTAAACACATATATACAGCCACTTTTGGTGTTTCCCATCTCCCACACACAGCTGGGGAGCACACAAGGGAGAATGTGAATATATACATTTCATATATACATTTTACTTACTGTAAATCCATCCAGAAATAAACAAAAACCTTGGGGCTTTTGCAGAAATCATTCAAGAATTTCTGGGTTTTCCTCACTTCTATGTGAGTCAACACACGTAGCGAAACACAATCATTATAATAAAAAGAACTTTTTGCATTCTTTCTTCCTAAAAGATGTAATTTCCAGGGACTGTGGGGACAGCACTGGTTTCTGGTGGAAGGATGTTCTGCTAGACGTGCTCAATGGAAATCAAATGATACTGAGTTGTCTCAGGGTTATTTGAAAGTTGAGTACTTTCCTGAGGAATTGTTTCTGCAGTGATTGCCAATTTTCTGCTTGAGAGGTTTATGATCAAATAGTTTCTGGCAGGAGCTTTTTGTTGGGTTCTTTCAACTTCTGGTTTTCTGAGGACACTTGCTAGTGATTCAAATTTCTTCTGCTGTTTCTATTAATATTTACAGAATGAATTTCAGCACCTGCTAGAAGATGTGAAGAACTGACAACAAATAGATGGAGAGTATGTGGGATCAGCTGTGGCTGGAAATAATAAATAGAGTACTTTAACTACACAGCAGAAAACAAAGGTACAAGTCCAGTGACAGATGCTAAATAATTTAACATTAAAAAGAAAAGATTTATTTTAAACTACCTTCAGAAGGGACTCAACTGGCTAGTAGGACACATCTGCCCCAAATATCCTCCCAGGGTGCCCTCATTTCCAATTCAATTTTCAAAAAGTACATGCTGAAGTCACTTTTAGATATCTAAGCATAGCTGTTATAAAACCAAATCTAAATTATAATATTTATGCTGAGATGCACTTGTGAAATCAGTGGCAACAGAAAATTCACAGCTAACTTGGCACACAGGAGGAACAAAAAAACTTGCACAAGCTGGGGGAGTCAACATGACAATGAGACACACTGAATAACCTGGCACTTACACAGGACAAAATTATAATAATAATAATAACTATTTGAGTCTTCTGCTGCATGCAGCAGAAGGTTGAATAAATGGGTTACACTTAAGTTAATACTGGACATAAAAATAAGCCATTAAGAGGCCATTCCTATATCATTTGCATTTAAAAGGAAAGCTATTTGAAAATACACACACGCTTAGAAAATTCGGACTCACTGTGGAGACCTGAGATAAGCTGAAAAAAGTAGTAGTTACCATCATTCTCTTGAGATAATCCCAGTAACTGGGAAAGTGGGATGGTCGTTATAGTAGCAAGCAAGGAACTTTATTCATTGTGGATTTTGATTTTTGTCACTTGTTTTAAATTGGTTTTGGTGTTCTTCCTAATTGAATGTAATGCTTGTGAGAGCTGAGCTTACAGGATTGGAAAATTAAGTCCAGTATGCTCATTCCTAAAATCAGCAGAGCAAAGGCAGAAACTGTGCAGCCTTGCTCAGCTAAATATGCCCTCTGTGTTGTGAGCTGGCAAAGAAACCATTAATGTAAATCCTAAAATGCTCATGATCCCTCTGATGCAAATAGCTTGTTCCAACAACTGCATTAAAAGCATGTATTTACTGGGTAAATATAGGTCTCATTCACTTTCAGAATCAATTATATCTAACCTAGAGATCTATCTGTAAATCATTGGCTATTATTATCATTGTCAGCCTTATCTCTATTATTATTATCATTCCCTTCAGAGCCAACAGACTACTTTGTGATAAGCTGCATACTGCATGTATTTAGAGAGAGAACATATGGGTTATAGTAAAAGAGAGACCCTGCTCTGGGACGGACTAAGACCACAGTGCAGGAATCCTATATGCAGAAAACCCACTGTGCACCGGGACATGTCCTTCCTCAAACAGTTATTTCATGAGCAAGATAGGTGACAGATGAAGCAGACTCATTTTACAGAAGACTAAAAGCATAAACAAATAAAGTGGCTTGCCAGCACCTTTTTAAAGCTTGGAATTAAGGGCAGCCTTTTTGGATTTTCTCAAACAGACCTTTGTCATATTTTTTTGGGGGGGGGGTCATTTTCTATTTTCCTTTCTGTCCATGTGCAACTCTATATCGTGTATTCTGCTCCTCCTAACATGGCAAAACCTGATTCATGGGGAGCACTGGTTAGACTTGAATGACACAGCCTACCTCTCTCTGCTCTCATCTGCCCTACAGTGTCTACTGGTAAGGTTTCATCATCCTCTGTGGGCAGTCTCCTTGGAAAGAAAACACTCAGCATCTTAATTGTTTTCTCACCTTTCTTCTACATATTCTTTCTTCATTCCTTTTTCAATGCACATTTTCATCCTCTCCACGCCAACATTGCCATAGAGGGCAGAAAAAAACCTCTCCGTGATTTACTGTTTCTTGTTTCTGCTCTGTAGTTGTTTAACAGTCTCTGTATTCACACTACTGAGAGATCTATTTTAATTTTATTATAGCCATCACTTACTCAAAGTATTTAGTTTTAGCTTTGTGGCTTCTTACAGGAATCTGTAGCTAGTGCTTGTAACACAGTTTCCACATCTTTGAGCAACTTTCTTATTATTTGTTCAGAAATAATAGTGTTAATTACTACAATAATTCTAAAGTGAGGGATCATCCACCTTAATGCACTTAACATTTTTCCATTATTTGGTGTGCACTGCTTCTAACTCTCCATTCCAAATTTTTGCCTTAACCAAACCAGTTAAAGACTATTACAGAATCACAGAAGGTCAGATCACAGAATCATAGAATCAATTAGGTTGGAAAAGGCCTGTGAGATCATCAAGTCCAACCTAACACTACCATGTCAACTAATCAATGGATTAACTAATCATTAACCAATTAATGACTTCACATAATAGGACATTTGTATTGTATCTTTTTCAAGCACTGTTTTTTTCAATCTAAACCAGAGGGAGGATGACTTAAAAATGCTAAGAGATAATTAGTGACAAGCCAAAGATAGCAGGAGGACACTGACCTTTTCCAGCAGGAGAGCAAACATTGCCTTCCAAATAAAGGCTGAGGATGTATTTCAATTAGTTCTTCTCAACAGTGAAAAATCTGTTCAAAATAAGTCAAACAAGAAAGCATAAGATCGCAGATGGATATACTTATTATTTTCTGCAACCTACCTAACAAAGCTATCAAGGCTAATGGTAGCATTTTTAGGAGAATGCAAATCAAAAGCAATCCCCAGAGCAAATTATATCGAGTCAGCAAGAGAGAATGCAAGCTGGTCTCTGAATATTAACACCTTGTCAGATGGGAATAATGATGAGAGAAACTCAGGTTTGCATTTTGGTGGTTAAGAGAGTGTACCAAGACACCCTATATTTTCTTCACTGGTTCCTTTTTATATTCCTACGTCTTTTAATAAATGAGAAGTCAAAGATCAGCCCCTGCTATTTGGAATATAGACACTTGCCGGTCTGACTGCTGCAGAGAGTCACTGATTTTAAATTACTGCTTTTGAACTTGATGTTGGGAGTCATGGTTACAGCACCATGTATGAATCATAGAGCTTCAGAGGAGAGCACCAATGAAGTCTGTTGTAACTCACATACTGGAGGGAAAAAAGAGGATACACTGTACTGCAGATTTCCTCATAATTAAATTGGTATTATGCCACCAGTCATGTGAACAAGAAAAATAAGCCTCTTAATGGCAATGATTGTCTAATAAAACAAGTCAGATATTCATTCAATCCTTCTGTAATCATGGAGATGGGTGCCTTAAAACCAGCTATTGCCAACTAATGATAGTTTCTGCTGAATCAGATGAACTTATTCAAAGTATTAGTTGCAGTGTTAGCCCTCTGGCATGGTGTGAAAAAGTATTGTAGTTTTGTGTATAATAGAAGTATTCACACCTTTAATCTTAAGGACTGGGACAGGGTTTGTAGCAAATGGCAGGACTCAGCCCATAACATCTGTGTCAGGACATTAGATTTTAGAAGATTGCTAATTTTGTTTTTTATTTCTGTGTTTCTTTTTTTCTGCCTTTCCTTTTTTTTAAGTTCCTGAATCAACATCTTTTTCAATACAAGCTTGATTCTTCATGCTATATCTCCCATTGAAAATGTATATTTTTGAGCTTGCCATGTAGTTAATGTTAACCATACCTAGGAGGAGATGACAAAAAGAGTGCTTCATATCCTTCATATGTATTATATACAGAAGTCTTTGCCTGTCTATTCTACCACACTGTGCCAGGAATACAGTTTTACCTTCTGCAAAGATGAAACACCACCCTGTTACATGCCATGAAAAGACAGGGAATTATTTATTTAAATATGAATTTTACTGTACCTTTTTCTTGGCCTTTCTAAAGCATCTTGCAACAAGTGCTGCATGGTTATTAGTAGCCAGTGAACCCAAAATCATAGAATCAGCCATGAACTGATACAAGTTTGCTGTACTCCCATATGTCCTATACCTCACATCTTCCTGTCTGCACCACAAAATTTAAATTCAAGAATATGTTTACAGAGTTTTTATTCAGATGCTTATAAAATAGCTATATCACCTTTGTGAATTTTTTCCCCCAGGGAAAAAGCAAACTTGAGATCTGTGATATCTGCTGGCTATAACCATTGCAAACACAAACCTTGTAAATACAGCTCCATCAATATTAGCCATTTTCTCAAGGTACTTTGTGCAAAGGCAAGGTTTTGTGAATTTGTGATTTTCAGTTCTTGAAAAAATAATGCGTTGTGATACAATGGTGATGTTATTTGACAACCAGTGTTAACTCACTTTTTAAGTGCTTCAGTCACCCTCATAACCGAGCACAATAGTTCTAGTTGGATCATGCGTGTCCTTTCTTTGCTAGCTGACATGCAGATACTGCCATCAGTCTCTGGCTGTTTCAACACAAGAACAGCTAGCAGCAGCTGTATAAGCCCCCCTAGCCCCTTGCTCCAGCTGTAATTTCACAGCAGTGTTCTGTCACCTGTGCTGAACCCCTGATGGGATGAGACACCACATCTATCATGTCAGGTCTGATTAAAGTGAGGTAGACCTCTTCAGGGAGCACACTCTTCAGAGAGCAAGGTCTTTTTCAAATTCCCAGACGTCCAAGAAGTGTTAGGCTCTGCCACAGGAAACAGAGTTAAAGCTCAGCCCTGAATGGGGACACTTCTGCAGGAAATAATGTTACCAATTGCCCAGTTACTTCCTGGCATTCTTCCCAGTGGTCCTCAGCACCACAATTTTACCAGAGGGGGACCACTGAAGGGACAATCATCCCTTGGTCCAGGCCATTCTGGCACTGTGCAAAGGGAGCCAGTGATAGCTGCTGTGACATTACAAAACCTTAGATATCAGGATTTACCCAGGGTTTTAAGATTGTCTCTCAAGTCTATTCTATATGGATACCAAAAAATATATATGCTCTTCCACAAGTTTAACCAGCAAACAATCACATGCACTTTACACAAAGTACTGTTCATATAGAGTCTCTTTAATAGCATTTTTTTCCTAAAATCACCTGCTGCCCCTCAGTATATGCAGGTTAAAACTTAAATGCTGCTACGGTTACTAGACTATTACTAAAATATTAATAGAATATTTTTTGCGAACTCTACCTCTGTAATATAAGAACTGGGAGTTATTTTGTAGAGATGAAAACAGTCTCACTGACTTGACATTTAGTACTACAAAGAGATAATAACAAGACCCAAAGAGCATTCAATTTTTAAAGAAGAAAAATCATATGTAGCCATTATTTATTTACAAATATAAAGTAATACAGGCACTTTTTAAAATGTTTTAAAAATGCATCAGTAGGATTATAAGTTCACAGAAGTGGCAGTGATACTGAGAGATCTGCTTGGAAACTCACCTAGAACAGAAGCAGACATAATTGTTATCTGGTTATGTTTCTTACACAGTGTGAGTCCTCCAGAAATTTTGTCTATAGAAGTTTTGAAAGTTCTGTGAGCTGGCTATTGCCTCAGTGGAGCAATAGGACCCATTATCCTATTGTCCAAGAATAATTGAGAGACCTTTACTAGTTAATATGAAATTGCAACCCCTCAATAGCACTAAGTTTAAAAGAAAAGTTTTCAGTCCAGAACTTACAAGTTCCCTTGAGTACAGCTGTGAAGTGTGTATGTTTCTCAAAATACTGCTATTTGGTGTAATGAGCTTACAAGTCTAGCTTCTCGCCAAGCTCTTCAAACTAAGCCTTACAGGTCTTAAACACTACATCAGAAAAAACATTCTATGGCCATAAAAGTTATATTTCCTTTTGGCAAAGAAAAAAAAGAAAAAAGACTGTTTTTTCATACTGCAGATTCCAGGAAGGATCTGACTTATTTGGAAACTGATTTCTGTTGTGTGTATACAGAACAGTCATTCCACTTCAAGAAATCGGAACTCAGACATAGCAAACTTTTTATGCCAGACAAGATATTCCTGTAATTTTATTTAGTGGCAAGAAAGTATAAGAACCTTGATTTGAGGATATTTTATACAGCTTCATAAGCTTCTTAAAATGCCTTATCCTATCTCACATTATTATTTTCAGTCAGAGCACATTTAAAGTAGATCTTGAAACAACAGCCCTACACTATCATGCTATGTCCAAGAAAAATGCCTTTCTTTGTCCTCTCTGTATTCTGATATTTCCTAGTTGGATTTTTGGAATCCAAACTCCACATTTGAAGTAGGAAAGATTTGTAGAAACAGCAGAAAGATTCATGAATATAGAAAAGAATCATAACAACAATTCCTCCACTGAAGGGAAGAGGAATCAGTGAACCCTGAGATTAGCAAAACGGTTTTTCAGACTGACACAAGGAATGTTCTTTAAGAGGAAGAGTATTTGTTATTATAGTAATCATCTTCATTAGTAAAGATTATAATGATTTATTAATAATTCTTGTTTTAGGAGTATGGAGAGGCCTCTAGCAATCAAGATAGTATTGTGTTAGGCAAGGTTAAGTAAACGATAATGTCAGACATGAGCAATATGTCTACACTGCTAAACAAAACACACCATGGAACAAGGCTGAACATCATACCCCTCACTGTGTGTGGACAGATATGCCTCCATTTTTTGAAGTGCATAGGTTAAAAGCACTCTTCTACAGAATGAGGAAGAGACATTGATATTCAGATAGTGTTGTAGACCCCAAAACCATTTGACCAAATAAACTGGTACTGGAGGAACTGATAAAAAGCTGACCTTTTAATGAAGAGTGGTTTATTCATATTAAATCTCATTTACTGACAAGACAAGCTAGACAGAGGCAATTTCGAAGAGCACAGCACTAGGAGGGTGAGGGAAGGGCTGATTGACTGTGGTGGATGTGATGAAGCTCCTTGCTGAACAGAGAAAGCAAACTCTGGGAAGCATTTACGAGCTTATAAAACAGACTTGCAGGGCAGGAAAATCAAAAGAAGAAAGCAACAAAGAAGGCCTCCTTCTAAGGAGGGACAGGCACCAGGACATGAAGAAGAATACCAGAACACAGACGACACAGTCTTGGAATGGCCTAGGTCCAAGTGTTACACTTTGGATATATGACAACTTTCCTCTCCAGAGGGGCAAACAGTGATAATAGACTGATTCTCTATCCTTTATATGTCTTTTAAAACATTTTTCTCCAACATCTGAAACTCTAATAATTGCTAATCAAACTGAAAGTTACTTGGTTTCTTTGGGATGGGATTCCCTCTAGACCAGCCTCCCTGACATAGTAATTCAGCATTAACAAGTTTCAAAAGACTCCAAAATGTGAGGAAAGACAATGAGAAGAAAATACAAAAATAATGATAAGGAAGTGTCTATAGTGTCATGTTGAAATATGCACATAGGCAGGGATGTGGAATGGTTAGTGCACAAACACCCACAGAACATCCCGTCTTATGACAGCAACTGGCCAACAGACCCATGCACCATTTTGTCCTGTAAAAAAGGTATAAAATCTTTCTGTGACTGCAAATGGAAACTATATGCAGTGAATGAATTTTTAAGAGTCTCGTCATGCAGAGGAAACATTAGAAAACAAGTACAAGTTAGGACAAAAAAATCTAAAAGAAAACCATTCAGTGCTGTCAAACAAGAATACAGAATGCCTTAAGGATAATTTTGTATACAGCTTAATTTTTCGTCAATAATCTGGTGCACTATAAATCCTTGTGTTTGCAATTAATTTTTTTTTTTACTTTATTGCACTTAAATCAGCTTTAATTTGTGCAAACATTTACTTATTACATATAGTAAATTGTGAAACATGGAGTGCTTGTAAGGCAGCAGTTAACAGAGCACTCCTTCTCTCTTGGGAAGCCATTACTTCTGTAAACATGAATTCTCTCATGAACAAGGCTCTCATAATATGTGGAAAATATGCCAAAGAAACAGACTTAAACTCTAGATTTACCTTCTGGTGACTTTCTCCTGTATATCATAGGAAGAGTGGGGTCAACAAGGAAAACAGGAGAGGTGCAAAAATATTTGTCACTTACAGAGCAGGAATGACAACTGGAAGAACTATTGTTGCATTATTCTGTGAAAGACTAGAAGTGTTCCATGTTTTTTCACTTCTTGTGCTGTATTAGACATTTGGTGGGTAGCAGCTGTGCAATTACCACTGTAGTCTCATATTTGTCTACATTTCACTGCCACCTTTTGTTGCAGATGGAGTTGTGTCCTTCACTCATAAGAGAGAAACAACAATATACTTTATTGATATTACAAAGTTCAACCGTAAATGTGACAGTGGTTCAACAAGTTTAAATGGCAAGGTACACTTGATTATTTACTACATAGAGGACAAGGTCAAACAAAATTGCCAGGGAGACCCTCCTGTTGAATCACGAGGTTCATAAAGAACCCCCTTGTGTTCTAAATTCCTTCTCAAGGAAGTTTAAATGTGGCTAGATCCAGACTTAGTTCCAGACTTGGTCGTTGTTTTATATCTAAAGGATTAGATGTGCACATCACTCATTCATTTCATCTAGCTAAGATTTCAAAATTTATCATGCCATTAATTACAAAGAATCTGTTGCGGCAAGGGATCTCTCAGCCTCAAGGAATAGGCTTGAGAGGTGTCCCTACTCAGGGAGAGATCCTGTCATGCAACTTACTGCCATGCAGGAAAGTTCAATGGGTCCTGGGCTGTTCACTATTTATTGAATAAGATAACTGAGTCATATTTGCATGTCAACTGCAGATGTTAGTTTCTTCCCTCTTGGCTTGAGCCAGACCTTGACCAGCATGATGCTTAGGTGGGTGCATTGCTCAAATTAGCCCTTGGCTATGGCGTTGCTACTGTCTCCCCTGAGTCCACTTGGAGTTGGATGCAGTCATCACAAACTGATATATCCATTTGGATCATGACTGGTGGTTATCACTTGAGCAGGGTTATGGAAAACAAATGTCAGGTTGAGGGGGAGATAGGGGAGGAGCATACCATCATACCTTTATTTTCTCATACTGTAACTTCCTTAAACTTTTCAGTATTTGCTGTAAGTTTTCCAGGCTTCTCTTTCTCTATATTCAAGAACAGGCAAAGGCAAACTAGTCACTTGCAACGGAGAAGAGAATGACATGGAGCAAATATGAAAACCTATGTGAAAAAAATATTGGATAGTTATAAAAAATGTATCATACTTTTTAAAATAACACTGGAAAAACTAAGTCAGAGGTGGCAGCACACTAATTTTTTTGATGCTCTACGCATTTTTATATTACATACCTCCTCAACTTTCTTGTCTAATTGTAGGATTGGGACTGTCTTTCCTGTATATGCATTTTTTCTGTACAGTCTAGCTGTTGCAAATGGGAATTGAATATTTTTGTGGTCCTCTAGAACTGAAATAAACAAACAAACTACCACATAAATAATTTAAACACATTCAAGCTGGGAAATAAAAACAGATAGAATAGAGCAAATTACTTTAGTTATGGACATTTGGTGTTTAATTCCAGCATAGCTTATTATATCTTAAGTATGGTGCCTCTGCCAACCCTTGCTACAGCAGCTGGGTGGTCTCAGATGGCTGCAAAAAGCCTTTCTGGAATCACTGAGGAAAGTCTAAAAGCAGGAAAATCTCACATCTTTGTAAATGAGGACATGATTTGCCGTTGTAATCAGTAGTTATACAGCACTAGTCATATTTGTGACTTAGGCTCAGTGACACAGATAAAATTTTGGGGTTTGAATATTATTTGGGACAATACTGAAAAGTGTTTTTTTCATCAAGGTTTTACTGTGAAGGTATTTGGAAGATGTTGATAAATGAAGAAATTTTAATTTGTCTATAAAACTGTAAAGATAAAAACCAGCAAGGTTCTGTAACTTCTTTTTCTTTCACATTCATCTTCATGATCAGTGAAGGGGAAGAGGTGATTTTGCTTGTTGAAAACCTGCAATAAAACATGTCTATGAAAAGTTTCATTTAATCAAAAGGAAATATTTTGTCAGATTCATTCTTACCTGCTCTACCAAACACCTGTGTAGACCCAAGCTGCACTTGGTGTTAGTGCAGAGGTCCCTAAACAATAGTTCTTGTTCCATGCTGTGTTTTGTGTAAATGAAATGTATAGAGATTGTGAAACATGAAAACTGCATATCTGGCTACCCCATGCTATGCCAAGCTATGTGGGCTATCTCTATCAGCTGTGCAAAAAAACTGATGTTGGTTAACCATCCCTGGCAGATATCAACCAGTTAAATGAGTCCCAAAGTGAGACTTACTTCCATGAGTTATACTTGAGGAAGTTGCTACCAGGAGTTGAAAATTTAGAAGTAAAGTGGTAATAAACACTATAAAATGATTTTACACAGGTGAGGCTCAAATAAAAAAGTAAAGAAATGAATTGGTTCTTTTGAAACTAGTTTAAATAAACTAGTCTCCATAAATGGAAATAGGTCAATTAGCTATTGTTATTCAATAATCCTGAGGACTATAAAATAAATAGAAATGAAGAATCCTGGGAGAGAGAAGGGAAAAATGAAATCAGAGTATCCAAACAGGGCAAGAAGTTAAAGGCTCTGAAGGTATGGAAGAAATGTCTTTGGCTTAGTACTACATCAATTCAGACTGTATCGTAAAAAGACTAAAAATACCCAAACAAACAAAAAAGGAATAAGAAAAGTAAAAAAGAAATAAAAAAGACAATTTATATCAATAGAAAAATAGTAAATCTATATTTTTTTATTAGGGGATACAACTTCAGTTTCTAATCAGTGTACTTGAACTGAGCTCTTTACATTTTATGCTTATGTTATAAATTTTCTGAATGTTTTTTAATTACAAAGTTTACTTAGATAATAAAAAACTCTACTGTTTTTGCATACAAATTAGGTTCAAGAGAAACAAGATTGATCAAGTTGCTGTTATAGCAAGACAGATTTTTGACCTCAGTTTAACAATTTTTCTATTAGCATTTCTCTTACTAACAAATAAATATTAAAAAGACAGATCTTCACCTAGTGCAAACTGGAATAGTTGTATTTTATTCCTTACATTCACACTGATTTACATCATCTTTAGCATCTGGTTTATTGCTCCAACTACCAATCTTCTATTACATGACATGCCTTCAATTTTCTTCAAAGCCAGAGAAATTTGAGTTTTAATAGGCAGTTTCTTACACTATTGGCAGACAGTAAAATAAAAATAAATGGTTCTAATGCCTTCCTTGGAACTTTACAAATACACAGCAAAACAAATACAAGGGTGTTACTGTAATAAGATTGAAATACATGTAATATGTCAGCTAATGCCATTCCTTGTTAAAATTTCCCGATGTTTCATATTCTTAGGTCCTTTGCGATTTCTGGAAACTTTTTAGGATGAAATGTTAAGAGGGAATAGTGACCCAAATCTGAGATGGATCAAGGCAAATAGAACTTTACTAAGCAAATAAAAAAGTTGAAAGAGAAGGGGACTGGAACTAGTAAAGCACATAGATATTTATTTGGCTGGCTCAGACAAATAGTTGAAAAGCTTGGAGAAGCTTGTTGCTATAACCTAAGCACTTTGGAGCAGATGAATAGGAGAAATGGAGAAATTAGATAAAGAACTGTGTGAGACATGCTCGAATGCAAAAGGATGGGAAATAGCCAGAGAGGAAGTGAGACCACTGAAAGAGCGAGGGAGGGAGTATGGAGCTGATCTGAGACTGATGAAAAGGCTGTAGAGACACTATGACTTGGACCCAAGGGAAGAACGGTGGGTATCAAGAGAGTTGAGAAAGCAGCATTGAACATGGATGGGCAAGTGGGGAGACTGTAGGACATACCTGAAGAGTACAAGCTAAGACACTGCAGGCAAAGATGAGAGTAGGAAGAGGAACTCAGAAGAGAGAAAAGAAAGTGATTGAGTAGGACCAGATGACAGAGATTTAAGTTTGGGGAAATAGGCAGCAAGTTGAAAAAAATACTACAGAGCTCCAGGGGGAAGCCACAGTTCCCACCTCCATGATCTCCCAGAGCTTTTGAACTCACTCTGCCAAGTGGCACAGGAAGCACTGACAAATAAAAATTCTCCCCAAAATTCCTCCCGCCCCTGCAAATAGACATTGCATCTAGAAACTTAAGCTCAATGCATACAATGGAGAATTATATAATTTGATCACTTCTGAATATGGTTCTGAGGAGAGGATAGTTATAAAAAATATTCCCTTCTTTCTGCCTTCCCTGGGACTGGTTATTGTTTCATTGCAGTTAACATGAAATTTGCCACAGCCTAAACCCATATGTTACATAGCAAAACAACATACAAGATAAGAAAAGGAATTCTGTTTTAGTAAAGAAATTGTGTATAACACAGCTGGCCAAAATCTGCTAATGCTGACTGGAAGAGATGCAGCTGGAAAAGGCAAAAGTAAGACATTAACTGTTTTGTTGATCCGCTTATTGGTTTTGACTCAGTTCTTCTCTCATCCAAAATTTCTGCTCCAGCCACCGGATCCAGTCCCTGTCACACCCCACTCTAAAGCACAGCACCAAGGGAGTTTTCAGTTGACTCTGAGATTCACAACTTGCCCCTACAGCTCAAGCACATAGATTATGGAATTTTCCCCCATGGCCCAGCTAGCAGAATCACTGTCTTTCACCAGGCCTCCACATCTACAAAAGCCCTGGCCCCAGCTTGATGCTCAAATTACCGGGAGCCAGGACAGAATTACGGAATGCACCAGCTTAGTCCAGATGCAGTCTGTGAGAATCTATTTTACCAGCTTCACATTTGTAAATAGGCAATATGGTAGACAGGAGTGCAAATTATTTCACTCTCTCCTTTCTTGATGTTGGCATTTTTGTTACTGTCTAACACTAACACTATTTCTATCTCTTGATAAAATAGAAATTCTTTCTTATGTTTGTTCCACTTAAAGCCCAGGCACATTTGCAGTTGTGGTCAAAATATCACATGTGAGATGGTTTAGAAAGCCCATATTGTTTTATTGAGAATGGATCTCGCTTATTACAGCCTTGTAGCTATCAGCATTTGGTGAGCAGTTTGGGAATTACTGATTGAGAATTACTGATCTAGATGAAATAGGAACATTTTTTAGTAACCACCATAATGGAATAAGCAGCAAGCGAGGTGGAGAGAGTCAGTGAAATGATTGAAAATTCACTGGGAAAAGTGTCTTGACAACTTACCAGAAAAGTCCATTAAAAAACACAGCCCTTTGGGTCAGCTACACTTGAGGTCTGCAGCCCATACAGATATCTCTTTAATTGTCTTTAAAAATTTTCCAACCATCCATTTAACTGATGCTTTTGAGTTTTTTGCTATGATTTCTTAAAGTCTTAGAAAAGATTAATTTTTAAAGAAGTTTTTCTTCTTGCCAGGTTTTTTGGTATGTTTTTCAGATGGTAAAAGAAGAGAAACTGGAAAAGCTTTTGTATATTTTGCATACAATAGCCCTGAATTTTTCTCCCCCCCGAAATGAGTCTTCTGTGATTGAAATGTTGAAGATTGATGTTTGTACTGGAAGAGAAGTGGAGGCTGGTTTGTTATAGCAATACTTCAGCAGACTCACTTGAAATAGAAGTGCAGTACTGCTTTTGCAGCACCACAGCTTGAATGATTGACAAACTTGTCACAGCACTTCCACTAACAGCAGAGAAAGGCACACGTTTCTAAGTGGATAGTTTTCACAGAAACCTTATACTGCAGCCCAATTATTTCCTTCTTATAGAATAAAACTTGTTCTCCGAATATGATTAGTACTCTTCTGAATGTTTTTTCTGTCTGAAGTTTAATGGCTTCCTTGTTTATATTTGCAAAATTCCACTACATTGATGACAAATCACATATCTTTGAGCCACTTGACATTTGTGTGTTATATCCATTTTTATCTGTTCTACTTTGGAGTGTTAATTCTTTGGCACAATATGTTTTTCATAAATCCCTATGCATTTCCTTCATGAATTATATATACTATATAGACAGGTTTGTGAGTTTTTTAATGACTTTGCATAAAAGGCTTTTATTTGTGAAAGGACTGACTGAAAAAGAGCATAAGATTAGGAAATATTGCTGTGTCCTTAAAGTGAAGGTTTGGATTTATGGATGACAGAAGAGACAAAACACTCCTTAATTTTCTCTGTCTTCAGGCTTGTTCCCTTTCCTCCCCTATTTCAACCAAATCTCGCAGCCTTCAAATCCTCCACTTCTCTGACAATTTAGCAATCCCTTGCCAAGAAACTAAGGTGGTTTTAAGCTGCTGTATTTCGGGAGTCTGTTGAATCTGTTTGCTCTCTTGACTGCTGCTGATGCTGAAAGGAAATTTCACTTTTAAGCTTTTGTTTCATAATTCAGAGGCAGTGGAAACTGAAACAATAAATTAAACAGGTCTGATACAAACAACAGATCAGAGAGAGATTACCCATGTGGATAAAGAGTGAAAGGAAATGTACTAAAATACTCTGAATGAAAGAATGGAGCTGCTGAAAGCTCCATCACAGTAGCTGAATCTCTTTAGAAATGTCAAAAAAATCCAGAAGAAAACTCAAATGACATTTTCTTCTGCGTGTAATGAGGTGCAGTAAATGTAAGACATCAGGTATTTTTCATGGTTGCCTGGTTCCACAGCAGCTGATTTGCCTAATAGCTTGCAAAGAAACTTTGGTAGTATTACTCCCCACTTTATAAATACCTTTCATATGCATCTTATTTTTATCAGAGGAGACTAAAGCAAAGTGAAGAAAACAGAGGACCTTTTGACTGATTTGAAGCTGAAAGGTCCACCCTGAAACTTCTAAAAACCCAGTTTCTAATTGGCTTTAGAATATAATAACTAAGATTAAGACTATGTAGAGAACAAGATTTCATCCTCTGCCTTTTGTTCTATAATGCAAGTTACACGTTTCTGAGCAGACTCTGACCTTCCAACCATAAGTGAATCTCTAAAAGTACATAAAAAAGAGAACCTATGGCAGAAGGTCCGCAAAACTCAAGTGTTCAAGATGAACAAAATAAAATGCAGTCCGGTATTTTCTCTGACAGAACACTGGCTTAGGCAATGCCTAGAAAATAGGAAACATGGAGTAGAATAAAAGGAACAACATTATTTCTTACAGTTTCTGAGTGCTGCTAGCACAGAGGCAAGAAGAATTATGACAACCATGTTAGCACATAGGAGCTCCTCACAGAGCTACAGACAGTGCTCTCACAAGAGCTGAGTTGACAGCCCACAAGGAAGCAAGTGAAGCAGCACTTCTCCCAGGCTGGGTGTTATAGAAATCCCTGTGTTGCTAGAGGATTTTTAGCTATTCTGAAACTGTGTTCTGGAAGTACAACATAATATCTAATAATTTAAGGACCTGGGAGATTGGATTGACAGGAAGC